>CM031703.1:20854982-21299982 GCA_018466805.1 Hippocampus abdominalis | reverse complement strand
CACGCTTCGTTCGCAACAAAAATGAGAAAAATAGGATTCCCGAAACAGCAGACACCAACAAGAATAAATATTTATTAACAAAAACCGCACCGCAGATAATAGACAACAGAAAACGCTGGTCAAAAATGAGTACCAGGAAAACATGCAAAAAAAACCTATAACAAAAAGTGCTTGCACACAAGGCAAGGGAGAAAATAAACTTGATACTAGTACACCCGAAAATAGGATAACACCAAGAGAGCCGATGAATAGAACTAGCGCAATAATACAAGACGAGAGCGAAAATACAGACACATGGGCAAAAGCAATGGCACGGCAAGCAATTCTCCGGCAAGGAAAAGCCAGAAAGACAGTCCTAATAAAACAGGTGCATAATGAGATAGGTAGCAGGTGTGCAGCCAGCAAGAGTGCACTTTCTTCCTTCTTTCTTTCTTTCTTTTTTTCTTTCTTTCTTTCTGATTGATATATAAATAATCTATTTATATACAAACACATAACTTGGGGTAGGACTAGATACATTTTTTACTTCTTCCTACTCCTTTGAACATAATAATTGTGTTGTATGATGACTGATTTCTCTTTCCTTTTACAATTTTACTTACCTTACTTTCTGTCAATTTATTACTGTATATGTTTTTATGTTCAATAAACAAACAAACAAACAAACAAACAAACACTGCCCGCCACCTGCTGTCAAAAATGGAACATGACACTCGGAGCTGCGAGTATGTATTTTTAACTTTCGTATCTTGAGATTTCTTTCGTAACAAAAGGCAACATTTTCCTGTTGAGGCGTTTCGTAACTTGAAAATTTCGTATGAAGAGACGTTCGTAAGTAGAGTTACCACTGTACATCTAAAAACTTCTTTAACTGTTTCCCACTCCAGAGAAATTGTACCATAATTTGTTCAATGCATCACTGTCAGCAGTGATTACTTCCTGAGCTACATGTTATCCTAATGTGAAACTTAATTAAAACAAACTGATGCTAACGCACATTCGGTAAAGCCTCTATCCACTGGGCTGCGAATAATTGTGAGTCTTTTCGAAGGTCGCGAATGTTGCATTCTCCTCAGGGTTTATGCTAAACGGTCGGCAAGGCAGTTTTAAACATGTTCAACATTTCCTTGCAACAAGAAAAATCACCAAACCTGTTGGTGAACGCCTGTGACCTTGAACAAATCCTGATGAGAACGCTATATTTGCTACCTTAGAAAACACAATTGTGCGCAGCCCAGTGGAATAGGGGCTTAAAAGCAGAAAACAAAACTCACCCACACATTGTTAATATTCAGACTTCTCAGGTCAGGTAAATTCTCCTTATCGCAAAATATATAATCGCGATGTTGCTTGAAAAGCTATTTGGTGTCGATAGCCTCTTGCTCGAAACATGATGGAGTAAAAATAAAAAGCAACAAATTTCACCAGGTGTCTGTACTTGTGGACAAGCTAATATTTTTGAATTTCTGTGTTTTATTGGCACATCTTAGCAGTTGTATTATTTCACATGTTGTGAAATATTATACTGCCAGATCAAAATATGCTGCCAGAGCTCCTTAAGATCTATCTGGTGTTTTTTTTGTTTTGTCTGGGAAACTAAAGCCTTGAAAACCCATTACATTTTAAGGTTTATTTGTCTCTGAGGATTATTTCATTAAATAACATTTCAATATGTTTTTACTCATTTGGAAATATTCATTTATCATATTTGTGCTCATCATGAAAAATTGGGAATAAAATTAAATGATATGCAATTATGATCGACGGCATGAAAAATAGCTGGACTGAGATCTTGCTTTGAATGTTAGCAGGACAGTCATTGATGCCTGGAAATCTGCCATGCCTGTGTCAGACCATGTCAGTCAGTGCACAGATTCTCACTCTCTCTTCGTTGGTCCCCACAGGCCCATCAAAGGCTGATTTTCAACGCTGGCAGGCCGGGTGAGGAGTTGCACAGCCAGGAACAGGTGGGAGGCAGGAGAAACTGTGGAGGCTGGTGAGCAAGCATCTGAGCCCAGAGAGTGTTGGGCTCAGGCCAGCGGCCAAACAGAAAATAGTCCTGCCCCCACATACAATTCTCAAGGTCCGCGTGGCTTCATTGCCACAAACAGTTGGACAGCATAACTTGTAATGTGTCACTCCAGCATTTGTGAAACATTTAAAAAATGGTGGCATGATTCCCTGCAAACAAATGTAGATACAGTACTTTAAGTGTCTTTAAGGTTACTTTGTTGCTTGTTTTTTTCCTGGCTAAATTACAAATACTGAAATCAATACCCATCCTTTACAATGGATTAAACTGCTACTAAACCAGTTAGACCATTGAAGTCATCAAGTCTTTTTTTTCCTCCTGGTATCCCGGTTCCCCAGCCCTTTTAGATTTTAAACTTCCCCTGCCACCTTCCATTTTATGCTGGCGTAAATGACTTTCTCCACAAAATCTATAGCGTATCTTTAAAAAGCGATAACTCTCACCGAAGTACCGTGACATTGACCCTCCCCACCCTTCTCAGCAAGGCAGTGTTCAGGTTCAGTGACCAGGCCCCATATTTGCTGAAGAGACACATGCACATATATCCACACACACCGGCTAGACCCCAGGTGCACCAAGAGGAGCAGTTAAATTTCATCATTACCCTTTCTTCTTTGTGTTGTGCCTTTTTATAGGGCATTTTTATGGCCTACTCTGAAGGTACCATTTTGGTCCCAATGGTATACAGAAAAAAAAGAAAGATGGATGTCGACTGAGTGAAAGAATAAAGAGAGTTAGGAAGAAGGCCTGTGCCAAAAGCAGGAAGACAAGAGAGGTAAGAAAGTGCACGTGAATTTCCACAAGCGTGTACACTGTCAAGTGCAGATGCAAAGCAAGTGAGGCACTTGGGAGTGAGAAAAAAGAGAAATAAAGAGAAATTTTTCTTCGAGAGAGGGCCATAAGTTGTCATGTGACTGCTGCCTGATATAAAAACAGTGGCAGGGGTAGCGGATAAGGCAGATGATGAATGGGTTGGATACACTCATCCATCCCACTGAAGGATTTGTGGGCAGGGAGTCGTGTACAGACACATTTAGAAATAATGGGCTGTGTGTGTGTGGTGGGACAGTACAGGTTGTTTTTTTCATTTTTAGGAAGGTGTGATGGACTGGTGACTGGAAGAAAAGGACAAGGCAGAAAAAAAGGTTTCATTATCAACGTGTGTGTGTTTGTGTGTGTGTGGTTGATATGCAGCTAACTCTTGTTCGTACTCCTGTGACAAACTCCTCGGTTGCATATCTGTGTTGACATGGCCATAATGGATGGATAACATCACATGCTCTACATGGGCTCCATTTAGGCATCCACTCGCTCCAACTATCTTCCTGTTTCAATGGGTAGGTCAATGGGTAAAAACACATTCGACTGAGATGTACGTCAATATTTCTAGACAAGAAAGTGTCGACACTGCTGAAGTTAACTCTAGTCAGAGCCCTTTTTTCTATAGGTTTACGAAGTTAAAAGGATCAAAAATATGATTGCTATGAAGGCACTTACCTGTTCCTGAATAATATTTCTATACCTGTACAGTATACTGGCTGGTAGAGGAAAAACTGCAAGATATCAGGAAAAAGAGAAAAAAAGAAGATGCATCTACAGCAAAATATTTTACTGTCTTCGTCACCACATGCGTTCCTACCATTAAGAAATACATTTGTACTCTGACAACAATCAACAATATACAAACAATATAAGGCTATGTTTAAATGACGACTATCTGAACAGAAGATGCAAAAGTGGGACCGCGCCTCCGCTTTTTATTTTGAGTTTTGACGAGCGAATATGAGAGACAATATGCATGCATACGGTGACGTGAGAGTGTGGAATTATATTGTCTATGCATGCCAGGGGGCTATGTGGTGCTGTGATGCAACTCCTCCATGTATGTGTAAATGTCGTACAATGTAACTTCATGTCTGGTCTACGTTGTACATCAATGATTATGCACGTTGAAAACCAAAATGATGACTACTGGCAAAAAAAATAAGCTATACATATAGTTGATGATCAGAGTCTGTAAAACTATTGGAATGACTCTTGTTGGAGTATTAAGACAGACAGAGCAGCTTGAATCGCAGATGGCTGGATATAGTCAGACATGTTCCCTGTACTGGCACATGTACAGTATTTGAGGTATACGTTAATGTGAGAGGTTATCACTCAAGATTTACAAAGCAATAGCAAATGGTGCTATCAGTAGTCGTTGCAGATGTGTGGAGCCGCACAGAGTGGCCTTACTGTGGGATTGCGACACCGTCCCCTAAAAATATTTGCTACCTGATGTGGTTTTGTATCATGTCAGGCATTTATGTGAGGGAATTGGGGCCGGACTGTGGAGCCACCCTCTGTATGTATGTGAGTATTAGTAGAGATGTCTGATGTCAAACTGGGATGGATATTCTCATTGAGAGTGTGTGTTCTGACGTTGACGTTGAATAATAGATTAATTCTTAGTATATATTATTATACCGGCTAATTGCTTGAAAAAATTGTCTCAAATCTAAACTAAAGTTGCCATTTTTATTTACTTATTTACGATTTTATAGAAAACATGAATGAAAAAACACACTGGTAAAAATGTGGATTTTTGAACCTGCTGAATTTGGCAGCCTTGCAAGTCAAATTTTCAAACGCCCAGTGGGCCACCTGAAAAAAAAAAAGCTAAAATGTAGTCGGAATTACTTTTACTAAATATAAAAAAAATCTAGACTGTGAAACCACCCTCACAATTACCTTGTGTCCTTGTTCTCCTTTGGCATACGTACTTTGTACTGCAGATAAGGTACATTGTACCTCATTTATCTTCAACTATGATAGCAACTTTCTATTGCTTATGTTTGAATACTGAGACCGTAGGATTTTTTTTTCTTGCTCAAATGTGGATGTAGGGTTCTTAAAAATCAATACCCCCAATATTCTCTTTAAGCATCCTGTATCACTGGAGTTACTACTGTAGTAAAAATCCATCAGTACAGTACCATTTTTTCTTCACCTGTCCATGAATGCTTTGCTCCCGTTCCAATATCTCATTCCTCACCAGTATCCTGGTTCCCCAACACGCCTTGAACATGCGACGTCCGACCTGATATGATATTGTTATTTGTACAGCAGCTGGATGACTCAGTGGATAAGAACATTGTCTTGGATATCGAGGAACTGGAATTCAAATCCCAGTCAGGGCGATGATAACATCGGTGGCATTCGGTGAGGTTCATGACTATGGAGGCATTGTTCTTTTTTTCCTTTAAGAAAAATAGATTATCTATAACAGGGGTCCAACCGCCGGTCATGACCATGAGCAATGCTTTCTAAAACTGAAAGATTCTGACAAGGGAGCCCGTGTTAAAGTTCTAAGACCCGGAGAAGAGCACCAGGATTTCGGCAGATGCATCACAGTTTGGTCTGGGAGCAGTGCTGCTGCAGCAACATGATGAGCAGTGGTCACCTGTCGCGTATGCGTCGAGAGCCTTGACCAGCGCCGAGTCCAGGTACGCTCAGATTGAGAAAGAACTGTTGCCGAGTTTGTATGCATGTGAGCGTTTCCATCAGTATGTCTACGGTCAGAGGTTTGAAGTGGAAACTGATCATAAACCCTCAGTGTCCATCATGAACAAACCCCGAATGACTGTCCGGTACGCTACAAAAGTACGACGTGCACATGATATACCCATCCATCCATCCATTTTCCGAACCGCTTCATCCTCACTAGGGTCGCGGGGGGTGCTGGAGCCTATCCCAGCAGTCTTCGGGCAGTAGGCGGGGGACACCCTGAATTGGTTGCCAGCCAATCGCAGGGCACACAGAGACGAACAACCATCCACGCTCACACTCATACCTAGGGACAATTTAGAGTGCCCAACGAGCCTGCCATGCATGTTTTTGGAATGTGGGAGGAAACCGGAGCACCCGGAGAAAACCCACGCAAGCCCAGGGAGAACATGCAAACTCCACACAGGGAGGCCGGAGCTGGGATCGAACCCGGTACCTCTGCACTGTGAAGCCGACGTGCTAACCACTGGACTACCGGGCCGCCCCACATGATATACACACCAGGAAAATACATGTACGCCGCCGACACCTTGTCTCGAGCAGTAGAAAAAGAAGAACATGCAGACAGTGAGAAAAGCAGAAAAATACAGGCATATGTGGACACGGTCGTGTCATCTTTGCCTGTGACTGCGGACAGAACAGAACAAATACGGAAAGAGACAATCGCACATAACACCATGAAAGAACTCAAGAGCACAATACTAAAAGGGTGGCTGGACAACAAAAAGGATTGTCCCGAGAAAATACAACATTATTGGAATTGCAGATCAGAGTTTACGGTGGTGGATGACCTAGTGCTGAAAGGAAAAAAAATGTAATTCCATCGTCACTACGCAAACAAATGCTCCATAAGATACATGAAGGTCACCTTGGAGAAGTCAAGGGTAAACGTAGGGCGAGAGAAGTTATGTACTGGCCAAGAATCAACCAATATATTAGCCAGACAACAGCAGCATGTGAACTGTGTCGCACCTACAGGCCAAAACAACAAGCTGAGCCGCTGATGAACCATTCAGTACCCTACAGACCTTACTACAAGGTAGGAACTGATCTGTTTGACCTTGATGGAAAGAGCTACATAGTAGTCACCGATTAATTTTCCAACTATCCAGAAGTTGGTGCTCTGCAGTCAAAATCAAGCAAGGCAATCATCAGCTATCTGAAGGCAGTGTTCACCAGACATGGTATCCCATGTGAACTGTTTTCAGACAATGGACCTCAGTTTACCAGCCATGAATCTGCTGCCTTTGCCAAAGAATGGGGGTTCCATCACTCCACGTCAAGCCCTATGTATCCAAGGTCCAACGCTTGGCGGAATCCTCGGAAAAAACAATTAAAATCATGATGAAAAAAATCACAAGACAGAGATGACTTTCAAAAAAATCTGCTGATCTACCGGAGTGCACCTCTACAAAATGGACTGTCACCAGCTCAAATGCTAATGGGTCGGCGCATTCGTTCCAACCTACCAGTGTCGGAAGACCTGCTGACACCCAAGAGAGCACACAGAGTCCAAAAGTCTAAGGAGGAGCAAAAGGCAAAACAAAAAAGGCTGCATGATCATTCAGCGAAACACCTACCTGTGCTGAAGCCTGGAGACGTTGTGCGCCTCAGGGACATTCCGACAGGGACATGGAAACAGAAGGGACAGGTGGAAGAGGAAGTTGCTCCACGCTCCTACAAGGTCCTGGTTGGAAATGGCCTGACTCTCAGGAGGAATCGCACGGATCTACAACTACAGTCATATGCTTGTGCGGGAGTTTTTTTGCCTAACTCAAACTATCTCAAAATGAGGATAGTTCGAGCGTGTTTTTTTTTCTCCCCCTCTCCTTGTGGTTTCTTCCGACTTCCGGGGTTGAGTGAACGCTGGCGCGTTTGGCTGCCGCTGCTCAACCCGTATTGTTTTATTGTTTTTGTTCCTGATTGTAAAGTGTCCTTGGGTGTCTTGAAAGGCCCTTATAAGAATAAGAATAAGAAAACCTTTATTTGTCCCGCACTGGAAATTTGCAATCTTCAGCAGCAGAATTGGGGGGGGGGGGGGTAGAAAGAAAAACAAAGTATTGCATGCACAAATAAATGTTCCAGAACAAAAATAGAGCTGTACCCAGTACAGAATGCAATATAAAAAATATAAATTATACATTATAAATAAAATGTATTATTATTATTATTACAGTCATCAGTGGAGGATCCTGCGGTTCACGACGCACTTGACACAGCTGGTTTGGGGGAATTGGCTGACACAGGGCCTGTTCAAGCTGACCATGATATGACAGCAGTGTCAACGTCACCAGCTGTTGAAAGGATGTCAAGACCTAAGAGACATGTTCAGCCGCCTAAGAGGATAATTGAGAATTGTTAAAAAAAAAAAAGTTTGTCCTGAATGTTTATAGTTCTATGATACGCATTTATTTGTTGCAAAAAAAAGCTGTAACATGACCTTGTTTTTAAGGGTAAATATAATTTCTTTAAAGGGGGAAGATGTGATGGTATGAGTAAAATAACATTAAGAACTTCATTACCCAGCATGCCACAGTAGTTAGTAGTAGAGAGTTGAAATTGAAGTAAAGAGTCCACGAGTTCTTTCCAACACGCCTCATCTCCTTTATTATATATTACGAGAGACAACACAGACCCGGCGAGACATCACAATACAAATCCGACCCTGACCAGACCCTGGCCAATCTTTGTGTACTTCTGTCAAGATTCAGTCCATCGGCGCAAGTCTGTCAGGTTGGAGGGTGGTGGCATTATCTGCCTCTGTATTTATTCTCCACCCAGAAAGAAGAAAAAAAAAAGGGAGACTACAGACCTGTTCCTGGATGGTGGGGAGAGGGACTATCTATTCTCCAAAAAGAACTTGAGGTCACAAATTTGTTTAATGACACCACATTTGTGAATCAGCTACTGGCTTTGCACTTCGCAAATGTTAAGTATGAGTTGAAATGCTATGTATACTTTCCAATATTTCCCCTTTTGTTTGTTTGTTTCTTTGTGTGTGCCACATCCAGTCTCTCATCATAAGTAGCAGGCCACTGTCTTCCTATTGGGCAATATCGAAATGCCAAAGAACCAAGACATGACGACGTTGGACATGTCACACAATGTGGCAACACTTTTTTTTTGGTGGTCGTGAAGTATCCCAGACAACCAATCGTTGAGTACTCCACACTACACGGGCTACGATGCATCAAGACAATTCAAAATCGGCGATGTAACACTACATTAGGGCATTTCTGGCAGTTGAAAATCATGCCACATTTGTGTAGTGTGATGGCATAAATCTTTGTTCTTTCTCAAATCGCAAATCTACAATATCTGCCCATATTTTTCTTTTGACCTCAGAAGTCCATTTTCAGATCTGCTGAAACCTCACAAGGGTCGCGGGGGTGGCGGGGGCCATCTACCAGGCCACAGCCACGCTTAATGTCTTTCAGACTCCGTGACCTCTGCATATTTGCCATGGCCGATGATGACATTGCGGACTGGAAGACTTTCAAACTAAACCAGTCTGTCCAGGACGTATTTGGAAGATCAAGATCTCTTCCCAAACAACCATGGATCTCACAGCTGACCCTCAACATCATTCACCACTGCCGTGAGTCTCGTCCCCGCAGATATATGACAGAGTCCCGGAAGCTGAATGCAGCAATTGCAGCTGACAGGGAGAGGTACTGGGGGGAAGAGGCTGAACGCCTGGAATCAGCAGCACAGAGCAATGACCTGAGACAGGTCTTTAGCATGCTGCGCCAAGCCCATATCGGATCACGCATCAAAACCACCCTCGTGAAGGATTCCAGTGGAAATCGCATCACCACAGAAATAGACTGCCTTGAACGCTGGAAAGAGCACCTCAGCGACCTCCATCATCTTCCTGTCCGCCATCCTGCGGATCAGAGCAGCAATAAAAACACTCAAAAATCACAAGTCCCCTGCAATCTGCCATTCCTGTAGAGCTGCTCAAAGAAGGTGTTGACTCCATGGCCCAATGGCTCACCCACATCATTAACCACGTGTGGGTGGCAGAACAAAGCCCCCACAGACTGGACCCGGGGCATCATCCTGCCATTCTGGAAGCGGAAAGGCAACAAGCTAATCTTCAGCAACTACAGAGGCATCACACTGCTTTACATACCTGAAAAACTGTTCATCCGTATCCTTCTCACCCGTGCTCATCCTGCCATTCGAAGCCACTGCCGCCCACAACAAGTGGCAAAACCCACAGTCACGGCTGACCATGAAACAACTAGTAGCTCAAACATCCACAAACGGCAATTGTTATCACAACTTGAGATTGATGAGGTACAACCTAGATTCCATGGTGAAGGGCCCCAGGGTACCGGATCAGAGGAGGAGGTCATACCAGAGATTGGGAGGCAAGCCCCAATGAATGAAATGCGAGGCAGTAACTGACCTGAAAGCGGAAGCCTGATATACGCTTCAGCATCAGTGATCCGAGAGATCCTTGGCTATAAGAGCAACCATGGGAGTCATGAGATACGTTACCCACCATGGAAAAGACGGTTGGAGGCTAAGATCAAGGCGGCTCGGAAAGATGTGAGTCAATTGACGGAGGCCCGGAGAGGTGTGATGAAAAGGCCGATACCTGAGAGGTACATCCAGATGACCATACCTGAAGCACCTCGAAACTGCCAAACAAAGGCTCCAAGCCTTGTCCAGTCACCTAAAGGGGTACATTAAAGAGAATGAGTAAAGACGAATAAACAGGCTGTTCGCAACACAACCGAAAGTGTACACTCAGTGGCAGGGTTCGAACAGCAGAGCAGACCCATCAAGGCTGGAAACTGAAAGGTACTGGAAAGGCATATGGGAGAAGGAGGTCACACATAACACCACTGCACAATAGCTGGTGACTCTGAGAGAGGACCACAGCAACCTCCCTGAACAGAACACAGTTACATCAACAGTGGCAGTGTCGTGTCTTTACATAGGTAGTGCAGAGGATCCCAAAGAGCAGTGAGACAGGGAGTAGCGGGGTGGAGTGACCAAAATGGATATAACAAAATTGCAAACAGGAATACACCGAACTCAAAAAACTAATTCAAGTAAAGTCCAGAAAAACCACAAGAAAATCAAAGTAGCAAAAACGTTAGAATGAAAACAAAACATGACACGTGCACAGAGAAACACAACAGCAACAATGACCCAACACTGAGTGGTCGTGCCAGGAGTCCTTTTGAGCAAAAAAACTAATGACACAATGGCCAGCAGGTGTGCAGCTGTAGGCGGAACCCTACAGTGCCACCTGTTGTCCACAAACAGAACCATGACAGACAGACATACAGGAAACAGTCTCAGATATTAAAAACTGGACAGCACCAGGCCCGGACATGGTCCACTCCTATTGGCTGAAGAAACTCACAGCACTCCATGAGCGCCTAGACGCACAAATGAACCAGTTGATGACGGATGGGACTCACCCAGGATGGCTAACTGAAAGGTGAACGATCGTGATCATGAAGGATCCCTCAAAGGGTGCAGTCCCAACCAACTACCGGCCAATAACCTGTCTCTTCACAACATGGAAGCTCATGTCAGGCATCATTGCGGCTAAGATAAGTGGACACATGGATCAAAACATGAGCAAAGCACAGAAGTGCATTGGTAGAGATACCAGAGGGGCCAAACATCAGCTACTGGTTGACAGACCAGTCGCACAAGACTGCAGGTCCCGGCATACTAACCTGTGCACAGCCTGGATCGATTACAAGAAAGCCTAAGGTGAACAGGACCCAAAGAGCCTTCGTTGCGAACTCGATGAGGATGTGGGAAACCACACTTGAAGCCAATGGCAAGCCACTTTCCCAAGTGTCCATCAAATGTGGCATATGCCAAGGTGATGCACTCTCCCCACTGCTGTTCTGCATAGGACTGAACCCCCTAAACCAAGTAATTGCCAAGACAGGCTATGAATACTGCCTCAGAAATTAAACTATGATCAGTCACCTCCTCTCCGTGGATGACATAAAGCTGTATGCTCAGAGCGAAAGGACTCCCTGATCCACAAAACCAGGATCTACAGCAGTGACATCGGGATGTCATTCGGGCTTGAGAAATGTCGTCGGATGATGACTAAGAGAGGCAAGGTAGTCCACACTGAAGGGGTCTCACTCCCTGAAGCAGGGTTTAGCAACCCAAAATGTTGAAGGAGCCATATTGGACAAACCCCCCCCCCCAAAAAAAAAACAAATATGTCTTGAGCCGCAAAAAAAACAAGTCTTCTGCAGGATCAGGCAAAATGATCTCACACATTTGGCGGTGCGAGGTCGGCCGGTTGATTTTCATTTCAATGCAGATCCAGTAACTCTGAAGTTGTTAACTCATAACAAGACTGTTTCGAGCTGGTATGGGATAATGTCTACCAAGATTTAAGTGCAAACGGAACGCCAGTTACAGATGAGTTTGTTTTGATAAACATTTCCACGATGAAAGTGCGATGCTCACCAAATTAATTGATGGCAGCAACTAAAAAAGAAATGAAAAACAGTGGCATTATCAAGAAACAAAGGAAAATGGCATTATATGAAAAAATAGCATTTTATGTACTTTTCGAAAATAAAAACACTCTTTTGTTTCTTTACTTTATTTGCCTTTTATTTAACCGACAAAATATGTCAGATAATTTTGCCTGAACCTGTTTAAGCCTTGTAATGAAGGCAACACATGCTGTATGTATCTATATTAGTCGACTATCAACCTGATTAATGTTTTTCCCTGCACTGCATCCTGTAGACCAGGGGAGCCACTAGGTCGGCGCTAAAGAGCGAAGGAACAATAGCAGACATTGAGGACAGCTTCAAGTACCTCGGTACACCACAAGCCAATGGCAACCTCGAACTGGCAACAAGGAAAGCGGCAACGGCCAAATACCTCCAGCGGGTGAGGCAAGCCCGAAGAAGACAGCTCAATGGCAAGAACAAGACCCGGAAAATAAACAGCTATGCCCTGACAGTAATCAGATACCTTGCAGGAATAATAAGGTGGCCAAAGGCAGCGATTCAGACCACAGATGTTAAGACCGAAAGCTCCTAACCATGCATGTAGGCTTCCATCCCAAATCCAGCACCCAGAGACTGTACACACGCCGTAAGGAAGAAAGCCGGGGACGAGTGAGTGTTAGAGCCAATGTCCAGGATGAAACATCCAAGCTCCATGAATACATCAAGGAGAAGGCTCCAACGGATGACGTACTCAGAGAATGTCTCAGACAATGGGGAACAGAGGATGAGGTGCTGGAAGAGGGACCATCATGGGAGGACAAGCCCCTCCACGGGATGTACCACCGGACCATAACTGAAGTGGCTGATCTCAAGAAGTCCTATCAGTGGCTCAAGAGGGCTGGTCTGAACGACAGCATAGAGGCACTCATCCTGGCTGGTCAGGGGCAGGCCCTGAGCACCAGAGCCATTGAGGCCCAGATATACCACACCAGACAAGACCCAAGGTGTAGGTTGTGCAAAGAGGCACCTGAGACGATCCAACACATAACTGCAGGGTGTAAGATGCTGGCAGGGAAAGCTAACATAAAACGCCATAACCAGGTGGCTGGCATAGTCTACCGAAACATCTGTGCGCAGTATGGACACAAAAGGGGAAACACCTCCAAAGGTGGTGGAGAATGACTGAGCAAAGATCCTGTGGGACTTCCAGATCCAGACTGACAAGATGGTAATGGCGAACCAACCAGATATCGTGATCATCGATAAAGGGCATTGTAGTGGATGTAGCGATCCCAAGTGATGGAGACATCAGAAAGAAGGAACACGAGAAACTAGAGAAATACCAACGGCTCAGAGAGGAGCTGGAGAGAGCCTGGAAGGTAATGGTGACAGTCGTGTCTGTGGTGGTCAGAGCACTCGGAGCAGTGACCCCCAAACTGGATGAACGGTTGCAACACATCCCGGGAACGACATCAGACATCTCAGTCCAGAAAAGCACAGTGCTGGGAACAGAAAGGATACGAGGAGTCAGACAAGGATTTTTTATATAACCTAGATCCTTATTTCTTTTCTTTGATGCGGACTATAATGTCATATTTTTGTTACAACATGAAGTGTAAAGATAAGTCAGTAAAATGTGTGACCGTAGCAAAAAAATGTACACAATACATTTGACAAGTAAGAAATCACCAAGCTCGGTTGTTTTCAGAGAAGTTTCGGTGCAATTTTTCTCACACCAGCAGCAAGTGTACCATCTTTTATTATGTGCCAAGTTCAGTTGGCACAAGACCTAAGCGGGCGCCCCATGCTTTGGGTCTTTGCAAACTTTTCAATGTGCATACAGTCTGCTCCTTATGGTGGAGTCCCAATGCCAAGTTTTGACCATCTGCTCAAGTCAAACCTATATGCGTACATAGAGGAACAAGATCCGCAATGCAGAGTGGCCACCACCTTTCACCTTACTGTTGTTTGAAGAAAACTGAACATGTCCTGCACTGCTTGATTTCCTTTTCTGACACTTTTCCCTCTTTTCGTTGCATTTATGCATCTCCATTCTTGCACTTGTTTTGACTTTAAAATGGCATCCTTCCCATAGTTCGAAGAGAAAACTGATATGAACGGGCAAAAAAAATTACACAAACAAAAAGAGTCAATAAAAGGAGCAAAAGGGGAAACAGACATGTGACTGTTGGACATGCTCTTTTTGTCAGTGAATGTGTTTTTACTTGATATATTTGCGTGTTCAAGTATTTTGTGGTCAGCGGTGTAAGACCAGAGAATCATCCTGGAAAGCAGTCATGATGATATACTCTGCTGACAACACATGCAGTGCTCACGAAATATTTTGCTCGGTCAGATTTTTCCAAGTCTCACTCACTCACTCACTCACTCACTCACTCACTCACTCACTCACTCACTCACTCACTCACTCACTCACTCACTCACTCACCCACCCATTCACTCACTCACGTGCATTTACTCTCACACACACACACACACACACACACACACACACGCGCAGACACAAACACATACACGCCTGTCAAAGAGGGGAAGCTCAATTTTGGCCGACATCATAAAATGTGTCCGTTTATTTATACATGAATTCTACTCTCCGTTCCTTTTCAAGAAAATGATCTGTGACCCTGTCATACCAACAAGGCGTCTTTTCCAGGGACTTAATTAGTGTCCTACAACTACAGGAGCTACAATAAAACCCACCAGAAATAAAAGATTAATTTGTCGCTAGTTGTTTACAACAAAGAGTGTCACTTAGATGATTAGGAGAAGTCTCCAGCTCAACTCAGAACAGAATGCAAATTGAAAAATTGCTCAAACCGATGCCTACACTAAAAGGTCGGTGATTGGCTCATTTCGATGTCAATCAAACTGGCACACAGGCTCAGACAGATCATCCAATCTGATGCAGAAAAGCCTGGCGTCCGGTACCCTCCCACTGCCATCCAGTCCCAGAGACGCCGGGCGTCCGTGGGCAGGACAAAAACCAGCTTGTATCCAATGACTCATCTTTGTTCAACGCATTGGGACAACCTACCCTGAACTCTCGAGACGCTCGGCGTCCGGGCAGTAGACGCTCTGCGGACGCTCAGCGTCCACCGTTTAAAGCACAGCGAAGGTGCGGGAATGAATGAGAAGGGAGTCGCGTCGTAACCAGTAAGAAGAAGCTGATTCGGAACAAAAGTTGAGCACGTTGTCGCGCGTTGTCGCGCATATTTAGTCAATGACATGTACACACAATGAAATTTACATTCATATATTTGATCACTTATTCTTTGACATTTTAGGGGAAGCCGAGCTTCCCTTGCAGTCCGAGAGCAATCGCCACTGATACACATACACACACACACACACACACACACACACACACACACACACACACACACACAAGCACATACACGGAGACACACAAAGCATGCGTTTAAAAGCCCCTGAGGCAAGGCCAGAAGTAATGTTTGGTTTCCAAAGTAAAGTAAAGTTAGATCAATGGGCCTGGTATTGGCTTGTGTTTACATATTTTTTTCTCATCCGAAATCACTTGGACACCAGCTGCTTGGGCTCATGCTATATCTGTGGGTTAAAATAGTTTGTAATAATTGGTGCAATTTTCAAATTTGTGAGAACAAGCGGCTGCTTGATGCTTTTGTCTATTCTCTCTGTCAGGGAAACAAAGGTGGGCGGAATTAGGGGTGGGGATGACTACTTTCACGGTCTTTTGAAGGAGATAAATGGCTTACAGATGGCCCAATCAATATATTCAAATAAAACACAGACCCAAGCAATGAGCATTGAGCTTTCACGGTGGGGCCTGCTGGGCCAAAAAGCACCTAAAATTATGTGTAGACCACACAGCAAAAAAATCAAAAGTCACAACAGCTAAGAATGAAAAGATCTGAATTATAACATGAGGCTTCAGTATCCACTAATGGGGCATCGTTTATAAGAACATATTAATTTCTGCTTCTTTCTTTCTTTAATTCTCTTGCACTTTATGGCGCGTAGAGCCAACCATAGCAACCAGGTCTCTCCATCTGGATCTGTTCTGGGCAAGGTGTTGACTTTGTTCCAGGGTAACATTGCAGGCCCCAAGGTCCAGGGCTATTACATCCAGCCATCGAGTGCGGGGGGCACCTCTGGGTCGTCTCCAGCCAGCTTTCTGGGGGTTGAAGGCCAAGATGGTGCTGGTTGGGTATTCCTGGGGCAGGCGGATGACATGGCCATACCATCGCACTCGCCGCAAAAAACAACAATTTCTGCTGCTTGAGTGCAAATATTCACCAGTCTCTACAGAAATGTTTCGGATTATTATAAAGAGGGAATACAATGATTTGCAAATCCTTTTCAACATGTATTCATTTGAATACACAACAAAGATATTTTATATTTGAACTGTTGAGATATTGTTGCGGATGTTGGTTTTGGTGGAAATTATTCAGTCATTTTGAATTTAAATTAGTTCTGTCTGTGCATCTGTGTATTATATTGCTACAGAGAAACTTTTCGACAGCAAAATCATGTTTGCAGCAAGAAATATTTCACAACAGAGGACTTTTCACAAAAGAAAATTTTATCTCAGATTTAAACACACATACACCAAAAAATGAGTACTTTTTTATTTTGATTCCAATAGTGCATAAGTATGAGCATACACTTATTTGACATTTCATATAGCCAGCGGACAAAGAAAAAAAAGGGAACGAAATTGCAAAATTTACAATCAGCATTCACTTTCACTTACAGTACATCAATTTCTTGCATAATGTATTTTATTTTGATTTCTCCATCTTTTATTTTGATTACTTTTATCCCCCCTTCAAGCGTTAAAGCGTTTCTTTTCTGAACTCCTTGGTCTGCAAAGGTCCGTTTTGTAGACATTTTTGCAATGCAACGTCATCGTTCATAATGGTTTCACTATTATACTACTAGCATATCTGTGAGACCGCCATATTGGATATTACTAGCGCGGAGGTAGAAACCGAAGTACAGATCTTAGAAATTCTTAGCAAAAAGTTGAAATACGAACTACTTTCAAGAAGGTAACCTAGCGCATGCACTAGGGGTAGGGCCGTTATGAGGCACGAAAATTAATAACAACACCTAGCGTCAAGGTTGAAGCTGATCATTTCCATGTTCTTTTTTCAGCAATGAGGTCTGTGTCATCAGTTCTGGGTACATTGACGCACTCGTTCAGGGTGACCGTGATAAGACCACCACCACCACTACCAGTCTTCAGACTTTCGGAGGAGCAGTTCAAAGCAAGATTCTTACTGGGGGGGACACAGACCCTCAGTGCAGAAATCCTATGGACACTGAAGTGTGTTGATTCTCATTATTGGTTTCATTCATGCAAAGAAACTGACATGCTGTTCAAGAGCATGTTTTCCTGGGCATCATCCATCCATCCATCTTCTACCGCTTATCCGGGGCCGGGTCGCGGGGGCAGCAGCTTTAGCAGGGAAGCCCGCACTTCCCTCTCCCAAGCTACTTCTTCCAGCTCTCCCCTGGGGATCCCGAGGCGTTCCCAGGCCAGCTGGGTGACATAGTCTCTCCAGCGTGTCCTGGGTCATCCTCGGGGTCTCCTCCCAGTGGGACATGCCCGGAACACCTCACCAGGGAGGCGTTCAGGAGGCATCCGAATCAGATGCCCAAGCCACCTCATCTGGCTCCTCTCGATGTGGAGGAGAAGCGGCTCGACTCTGAGCCGCTGCCGGATGAGCTTCTCACCTTATCTCTAAGGGAGAGCCCGGACGCCCTGCGGCGAAAACTCATTTCGGCCGGTTGTATCCGGGATCCAAGGCATCATGTTTCAGAGATATTCGCATGTGGAGAAAGTAAAGCCAGATATCTTGTAGAATTTGGACTAGCTCCTCACTTTTCTTCTCTTCTGAAGAGTCGTATAAAGAAGGACAATGCCTATGTTTTATTGTTTGATGAGAGCATGAACTCAAATACTAAAAACAAACAATTAGACATGCATATTCTCCACCGCCCTCCACTCAGCCCTCACCCACCTGGAGACCAAGAACTCCATCCATCCATCCATCCATCCATCTTCTACCGCTTATCCGGGGCCGGGTCGCGGGGGCAGCAGCTTTAGCAGGGAAGCCCAGACTTCCCTCTCCCTAGCTACTTCTTCCAGCTCTCCCCGGGGGATACCGAGGCGTTCCCAGGCCAGCTGGGTGACATAGTCTCTCCAGCGTGTCCTGGGTCGTCCTCGGGGTCTCCTCCCGGTGGGACATGCCCGGAACACCTCACCAGGGAGGCGTTCAGGAGGCATCCGAATCAGATGCCCAAGCCACCTCATCTGGCTCCTCTCGATGTGGAGGAGAAGCGGGTCGACTCTGAGCCCCTCCCGGATGACCGAGCTTCTCACCTTATCTCTAAGGGAGAGCCCGGACACCCTGCGGAGAAAACTCATTTCGGCCGCTTGTATCCGGGATCTCGTTCTTTCGGTCACGACCCATAGCTCGTGACCATAGATGAGGGTTGGAACGTAGATCGACCGGTAAATTGAGAGCTTCGCCCTTTGGCTCAGCTCCTTCTTTACCACGACAGACCGATGCAACGTCCGCATCACAGCAGACGCTGCACCGATCCGCCTGTCGATCTCTCGCTCCCTCCTGCCCTCATTCGTGAACAAGACCCCAAGATACTTAAACTCCTCCACTTGGGGCAAGATCTCCTCCCCGACCCGGAGTGGGCACTCCACCCTTTTCCGACTGAGGACCATGGTTTCAGATTTGGAGGTGCTAATTTTCATCCCAACCGCTTCACACTCGGCTGCGAAACGCTCCAGTGAGAGTTGGAGAGCCCTGTTTGAAGGAGCCAACAGTACCACATCATCTGCAAAAAGCAGAGATGCAATACTGAGGCTACCAAAACAGACCCCCTCAACGCTTCGGCTGCGCCTAGAAATTCTGTCCATAAAGGTAATGAACAGAATCGGCGACAAAGGGCAGCCTTGGCGGAGTCCAACCCTCACTGGAAACGATTCCGACTTATTGCCGGCAATGCGAACCAAACTCTGACCTCGGCAGTATAGGGACCGAACAGCCCGTATCAATGGGCTCGGTACCC
The DNA here is from genome assembly GCA_018466805.1 of Hippocampus abdominalis. NCBI lineage: Eukaryota > Metazoa > Chordata > Actinopteri > Syngnathiformes > Syngnathidae > Hippocampus > Hippocampus abdominalis. The sequence continues at coordinate 21,280,845 of CM031703.1, read as the reverse complement.
CATACTCCCGAAGCACCCCCCACAGAACTCCCCGAGGGACACGGTCAAACGCCTTCTCCAAGTCCACAAAACACATGTAGACCGGTTGGGCGAATTCCCACATACCCTCGAGGACCCTGCTAAGGGTGTAGAGCTGGTCCACTGTTCCACGGCCGGGACGAAAACCACACTGCTCCTCCTCAATCTGAGGCTCGACTTCCTGACGGACCCTCCTCTCCAGCACCCCTGAATAGACCTTACCAGGGAGGCTGAGGAGTGTGATTCCTCTGTAGTTGGAACACACCCTCCGGTCCCCCTTTTTAAAAAGAGGGACCACCACCCCGGTCTGCCAATCCAGAGGCACTCTCCCCGCTGACCACGCGATGTTGCAGAGGCGTGTCAACCAGGACAGCCCCACAACATCCAGAGCCTTGAGGAACTCCGGGCGGATCTCATCCACCCCTGGGGCCTTGCCACCGAGGAGCTTTTTAACCACATCGGTGACTTCAACCACAGAGATAGGAGAGCCCACCTCAGAGTCCCCAGACTCTGCTTCCTCCAAGGAAGGCGTGCTGGTGGAGTTGAGGAGGTCTTCGAAGTACTCCGCCCACCGGCTCACAACGTCCCGAGTCGAGGTCAACAGTGCCCCATCCCCACTGTACACAGTGTTAGTGGTGCACTGCTTCCCCCTCCTGAGACGTCGGATGGTGGACCAGAATTTCCTCGAAGCCGTCCGGAAGTCGGCTTCCATGGCCTCACCGAACTCTTCCCATGCCCGAGTTTTTGCTTCGACGACCACCGAAGCTGCATTCCGCTTGGCCAGTCGATACCTGTCAGCTGCCTCTGGTGTCCCACAGGCCATAAAGGCCCGATAGGACTCCTTCTTCAGCTTGACGGCATCCCTTACTGCTGGTGTCCACCAGCGAGTACGGGGGTTGCCGCCACGACAGGCACCAACCACCTTACGGCCACAACTCAGATTGGCCGCCTCAACAATAGAGGCACGGAACATGGTCCATTCGGACTCAATGTCCCCCGCCTCCCCCAGGACATGGGAAAAGCTCTGTCGGAGGTGGGAGTTGAAACTCCTTCTGACAGGGGATTCCGCCAGACGCTCCCAACAAACCCTCACAATACGTTTGGGTCTGCCAGGTCGGACCGGCGTCTTCCCCCACCATCGGAGTCGACTCACCACCAGGTGGTGATCAGTTGACAGCTCCGCCCCTCTCTTCGCCCGAGTGTCCAAGACATGCGGCCGCAAATCCGATGATACAACCACAAAGTCAATCATCGAACTGCGGCCAAGGGTGTCCTGGTGCCAAGTGCACATATGGACACCCTTATGTTTGAACAAGGTGTTCGTTATGGACAATCCGTGACGAGCACAGAAGTCCAATAACGAAACACCACTCGAGTTCAGATCAGGGGGGCCGTTCCTCCCAATCACGCCCCTCCAGGTCTCACTGTCGTTGCCCACGTGTGCATTGAAGTCCCCCAGCAGAACAAGGGAGTCCCCAGCAGGAGTACTCTCCAGCACACCCTCCAAGGACTCCAAAAAGGGTGGGTACGCTGAACTGCTGTTGGGTGCGTACGCACAAACAACAGTCAGGACCCGTCCCCCCACTTGAAGGCGGAGGGAGGCAACCCTCTCGTCTACCGGTGTGAACCCCAATGCACAGGCACTGAGCCGGGGGGCAATGAGTATGCCCACACCTGCTCTGCGCCTCTCCCCGTGGGCAACTCCAGAGTGGAAGAGAGTCCAACCCCTCTCGAGAGAGCTGGTACCAGAACCCAGGCTGTGTGTGGAGGTAAGTCCGACTATGACGGTGACCTCCGTGAGTCGTCACCTTACCGTGGTGGAGGGGTTTGTGTGTCCCAATGATCCTAGGAGCTAAGTTGCCTGGGGCTTTATGCCCCTGGCAGGGTCACCCATGGCAAACAGGTCCTAGGTGAGGGACCAGACAAAGCACGGCTCACAAAACCCCTTATGATGACAAAATTAATTGGAACCCAGTTTCCCTTGCCCGGACGTGGGTCACCGGGGCCCCCCTCTGGAGCCAGGCCTGGGGGTGGGGCCGGTTGGCGAGCGCCTGGTGGCCGGGCCTGCTCCCATGGGGCCCGGCCGGGCTCAGCCCGAAGAGGCAACGTGGGTCCCCCTTCTCATGAGCTCACCACCCATGGGAGGGGCCAAAGGGGTCGGGTGCAATGTGAGCTGGGCAGCAGCCAAAGGCGGGGACCCTGGCGGTCCGATCCTCGGCTGCAGAAGCTAGCTCTAGGGACATGGAATGTCACCTCTCTTACAGGGAAGGAACCCGAGCTGGTGTGCGAGGTAGACCAAGAACTCACACGTCAGAATGCTGTTCATCGACTTCAGCTCAGCATTCAACACCATCATCCCGCAGCAGCTCATCCACAAACTGGACCACCTGGGTCTCAACACCTCCCTGTGCAACTGGCTGTTGGACTTCCTGACGGAGAGACCACAGGCAGTTCGGATCGGCGGCAACACCTCCAGCACCATCATGATGAACACAGGTGCCCCACAAGGATGTGTGCTGAGCCCCCTCCTCTTCACATTGCTGACCCACGATTGCACTCCTTCGTCCAGCTCCAATCTCTTCGTTAAGTTTGCGGATGAGACGACTGTGGTGGGTCTCATCAACAACGACGATGAGACAATCTACAGGAGTGAGGTGAGCAGGCTGGCCTTGTGTTGTAAAGACAACAATCTCCACCTAAATGTGGAGAAGACAAAGGAGATTGTTGTGGACTTCCGAAAGACGCATCTCCAGCATGCTCCACTGACCATTAATGGTGCCACAGTGGAGAGAGTGAGCAACACCAAGTTCCTGGGAGTGCACATCTCTGAAGACCTGTCCTGGAGCCACAATACATCATCACTGGTCAAAAAAGCCAACCAGCGCCTGTACTTCCTCCGCAAACTGAGGAGAGCAAGAGCCCCTCCCCCCATCATGCAGACATTTTATACAGGCACCATTGAGAGCATCCTGTCCAGCTGCATCACTGTGTGGTATGGTGCTTGCACTGTGTCCTGCCAAAAGACTTTGCAGCGCACCGTGAGAGCAGCTGAGAAGATCATTGGTGTCTCTCTCCCCCCACTCGTGGACATCTACCACTCCCGTCTGACCCGCCAAGCCATCCAGATCGCAGGTGACCCCACCCACCCATCCCACAGCCTCTTCAGCCAGCTGCCGTCGGGAAGGAGATTGCAAAGTCTCCGTGCCAGAACCAGCAGGCTCAAAAACAGTTTCTTCCACCGGGCGGTCAGGAGACTCAACTCCCTCCCTGATCTGCCCGCTCTCCCCACCCTCTGCCTCTGCCCAACCCCTGCCTCCTGTCACAGACTATGACCCTCCCCTCATTATCCAACATCTGCATATTGCGAATAGCGTATTGCACAATGCACTACCTCACTTTACCACATTAGCCACAAGTGCCATTGTTTATGCTGTTGTATTGTCTATATCGTCTATATTGTTTATACTGCTCAGATTGCATATTATGTCTTTTATACAGTGTAGCTGCTATCTTCTCAGCTGTGTGTTTAATGCACATCATGTTTGCATGCATATTGCACGGAGGATTGAGAGAAAGAAATTTCATCTATGCTGCATGTCACATGTAAGCATATTTGACAATAAAGATGACCTTGATTCCTTGATGATATTCGAATGCCATGACAAGGTCTGCACTTGATACCTAACCTCGCAGTTCCTTGGGGATGGAGCTGCTACTGATCTTTTCGAACACTTTACTGCACCAACATCAGATCTTCGTAGAAATGGCCTATTGCAGGTTTCAATGGATGGTCCCTCAGTGAACTGGTCCTTCTATGAAAAGCTGTCAAAGCAAATTGAGGATGAGACTGGGATGGGCCTTTTGAATATTGGTAGTTGTGGCCTTCATGTGGTTCATGGAGGGTTTCAAACAGGGGCTGTTGCTACAGGTTGGGGGGTGAATGATATCCTTACCAGTGCATGCTATCTTTTCAAAGATACTCCAGCCAAGCGACAAGATTTCACCAAAATGACTGGTTGTACTGATTTCCCTTTGAAGTTCTACAATCATAGATGAATTGAAAACGGACCTGTGTGTAGTAGGGTTCTGCTGTTATGGTCCCACTTGAAGTCATATGTTCAAGCATGCGAAAGTAAAAAGGTAGCAAAACCGACTAGCAACTCCTATAAAACACTCCTTGAGGCAGTCAATGGCAAGTTGACAATTGCCAAACTTTCCTTCAGATCAATTGCCAGTACAGTAGAGCCGTTCTTAGCCTTGTACCAAACTGACAAGCCCATGTGTCCTTTTCTGGTTAGTGACTTAGAGAAGATTGTGAGAAATATTTTGCAGAAGTGTGTCAAGTCAGATGCATTGCTCAAGGCTTCTACTGCGTATGAGTGGACAAAAATGAGAAAGAGAAGCTTGAGAATAGCAAAATTGAGATTGGGTTCAAGGCTGAAAAGGAATTAAAGGCACAGAAAAAAGCCAAAGCAAACAGTGACCTCCATGTGCTTGTGTTTAGAGACGAATGCAGCACCTTTGTGGTTAAATTTGTCAACAAGATTCTTGAAAGGTCTCCCATCAAGTATTTACTGGTTCGGAATATGGTTTGTCTAGACCCGAGATTGCTGGTGAAACCTAATGATCAAGAGCAGTCAAAGAACAAATTCAAGAGGTTGTTGGAACACCTGAATAAACTAAAACGAGTTGATGAAGATGATGTCGATCGGTTAGTGACAAGCTTTGTTGAATTCATGCAAAGCATAGCTGGTGGTGAAATGAAGTCTTGATTTGAGGACTTCAAAGTTGAAGATGACAGGTTAGATGAGTTGTTCTATGACTGCATGGCTAAAAATAAGACAAGGTTTGGGAAGCTGTGGGGGCTTGTGCACAGATTGGTACTCATTTCTCATTGCCAGTTGAGAGAGGCTTCTCTCTTAACAGACAAATAGAAAAAGACAACATGGGTGAAGGCATGAGTGTTGCTCTCTTCTGACCCTCCTGTTGTGTACACACCCAGTGTCCTCTGGGTTGCAAATGCAGCTAAAATGAAACACTAATGTCATATGCTTGAAGAAATAACTTGCAGTCTATAGTTTAAGAAAAGAATGTGCAGAAAGGAGTTTTGGATTAATTGTAATTCCAATGACTAAAGTTTCTTTCTTTTTTTTCCTTGAGTGAGGTTACAAGTGAAAAATAAGATAACCCATTCAACTAATTAGCACACGTCACACAGTATTCAAGCGCACAGCCTTCGCAGATATATTTCTTACACCTGCAGCAACTATGTGAGTCCTTCTTTTGATGCAACTTGCCCTAGCTGGGGAAGTGGCTGTGGTCGATCCTCAGGTTTCTCGGTTAGTGACAACTGCTGCTTGGCTGTTGTGAGTGGAGCTACCATTGCCTTTCTAGCTGCTCAAGGAACACCCTCCTCTTGTTCTTCTCATGAGATATCAGGTCGAGTTGATCTCTCGCCCGATCACCTGCAGATTAGTAGCCCTAAGTCTGCAGGTCAGTCTCATACATCTTTTCCACCTGTTTCCACATTTGTGAAAACCCTCCAGACATCTCCAGGATTATTCTTTCTATTGCTGGTGTGATAAACATGTAGAATGTAGAGACAATGTCATGGGCATGAGAAACGGCATACTTTGTGGGTCCTGGGGACATCTTTATGATGTTTTGTTCTGCATGCCTACTGTGTTGGTTATATGCCGTTGAGGACCATGTTATTTTGCCATTTTTTGAAAGGAAAGTCTCTCTTTCAGCTTCAGGATTTTCTTCTTATTCTGAAGATGATTCATCATGCTCTGGATTATATTCCTCCCCATCTTCTTCAGATACATCGTCCTTTTCCTCTTCTGAATCAATTGTCTTGCTGGACATCAGAAAAAATCATCTCTAGAGCCTTTTCAGTGTCATAACGCACACTCATGGCATCAGCACAGAGATAAATCAGGGTCCTGTCATCTGTGGCACCTTTACAACTCCTTGAAATCCACAAAAAAGAGCTCTGCCGTCTGTGAGAACGCCACCTATCTGGTCTTGTTTATGACTGCTATTGTCTTGTTCATGTGTACTACTAATTATTTCTGAGACACAACTAAAACATTGAAACATTCTGTGGTGTGTAAATAACTTGGTGACCTTGATTTCAACTCTATTTGCCTCACGGGTCATTTTGACCCGAAGACCACCTTTGTACGTTTTTTTGTACAGCTTCCATGGAAATGTGAATAAAAACAACATTTCAATTTTTCTGCAGTTAGGGCCAATCTAGGAAAAGTCATAAAATTTCAAGTTAAAAATATATAATTTAGGGGATTTTTGGGGCGTTTTTAACACAGTGGCGGGTCATTTTGACCCGAAGACAACAGGAGGGTTAAACCTGTGGACTAAGAGTCACGTCTTCAGAGACGTGGTGTAGAAGATGAGTTTAGCTGACCGTCCAAATCAGGCCGAGACAGTACACCAACAGTGGGCCCTATAATTCGATGCACCTTATGGATGGTTTTACACACTTTCTTGACATTCCCCATTGAGTTGTTTCCCTGTTAGTGTTCCTATGCCATCTTGTGGTGATTATTAGCAGGAACCACTTGTAACCTGAAAGGGTTCTGCCCAACAGTAATTGACATGTGCATTCGCTAACACACACTCAAACACAAAATTACTTTGTGAGCTCTGTGCAGCTATTATGAAATTAAGATAATACCAAAAGCATAGTTAACTTTTGACTAAATGAAGGAAGGAGACAAGCAAGACTTATGAGGATATTTAGCCCCTTGTGGATGTGAGCCCACAAGGTATGTATGCCTTTTTGTTGAATCAATTGTCTTCATAACTTTTGTCTTTCATTTATTGTTTTGAAATGCCATTTTTATTTATGTGTTTCCTGTCCGTGTTTGTGACCAGTTCTGCATGGTTTTGCTCTATATCAGTGATTCTTAACCTTGTGAGAGGTACCGAACCCTACCAGTTCATATGCACATTCACCGAACCCTTCATTAGTGAAAAATAAAAATATGAGTTTTATGTATTCATTTATTTTTACAAATTCAAGACAATAAAAAAATGCATTTATTAAAAACAAAAAATTAAACAAAATTAGTATAAGTATAAACTATGTTTTTTAATTGTGCACAAATTGAACCAGCCAGTGATGGCCAAACGGGCATGTGATAACTAATTGACGTGTTGAGCCGTGTGTGTCTTTACCTCCATGGCAGAGGCTCTGTCAAACCCCTGACACTGATTCACCCCAAGGGTTCGATTGAACCCAGGTTAAGAACCACTGCTCTATAAAAATAAAGATGTATTTTATTGTATTCCCCTCAGCATAGCTCCGTCTAATGGATGCATACCACAACCGCCTCATTATTGTGGCTTCTATTCTATATGCCTTATAGTTTATACTCTGCGCCCTATATATGAAAACAGTGTTGAAATAGGCCATTCATTAAATCCCATTTCCAGACTCTTTACTTTTGTGTTCAAATACAGTGAACCCTCGCTATAACGCGGTTCATCTTCCGCGGCTTCGCTGTTTCACGGATTTTTTTAGTGCAGTTTTTTTAATGCTTTATTTTAAACAGTGACTTGGTGTTCTGCATCCTAATTGGCTAAGGGACTAACCAACGTGAACAGTCTCCGTAACTCGTGTCTGTACAGCTTGCCAAATTTTTGGTCTTTGGTTTCATTGTATCCGTGGTGGATGCTGGTCTATCAAGGAGGGGAAGCTCAATTTCGGCCTCCATCATAAAACGTGTCTGTTTATTTATATATGAATTCTACTCTCCGTTCCTTTTCCAAAAAATGAAAAGGATGCCTTCACCATAAGATCGGTGATTGGCTCATTTCACTCACAATCAAAAAGACATTCAGCCTCAGACAGATCATCCAATCATCATGCAGAAAAGCTCAGCGTCCGGGCGAAGCCAATAAATGTGTGGAAATTGTAAAATAAGGCGACAATTTCTCACTTTCACACACAGCAAGTGTGTCGTTTTATTTTTCACATTTTTTTCAACTCTCGAGCCAAACAGGTAACGGCTGACAATCCGTTTCCCTAGCAACAAAACTAAACATGGCGGTCCTTAAAGGGACCGCAATTACTTTAAGTATTTGCAGTTCGTGGTGAATTATGAATTGCGAAGTCACTACACCACTGTCCATAGACTCCCAGAGACGCTGAGCGTCCTATGGGTGGGACACAACCAGCATTTATCCACTGACTCGTCTCGTTTCACTGCATTGGGACAACCTACACTGAACTCTCTGGACGCCCAGTGTCCGCGAAGTCGACGCTCAGCGTCCGCACAGTTTAAAGCACAGTGAAGCTGCGGGAATGAATGCGAAGAGAGTCACGTCGTAACCAGTGATAAAAAGCTGATTCGAAACAAAATTTGAGCATGTTGTAGCGCATATTTAGTCAATAACATGTCCACACAATTGTACGTACACACATACAGTATATTTGATCACTTATTTTTTGACATTTAAGGGCAGCTGAGCTTCCCTTGCAGTCTTAGAGCAATTGTCTCTGCACTGTATACATAGTTCAGTATTGTATAATAACTGTAAAAAATAAAGCTGACTACTTCACGGATTTCGCCTATCACGGGGTCTTTTTGGAATGTAACCCCGTGATAAATGAGGGTTCACTGTATAGGAAACAAGAAAACAGGGGACTCTGTTTTCTAATGGACAATTCCACTGCTTTGCGTTTTTGCTCTTAAAATGGGGTTCTATAATTCAACACGGTTTGTGGGAAATAATCACAATAAAATAATAATTTTCATCCATAGAAACAATTACCCCATTAAGGTGACATCTCTTGCCCTCTGAAATGATTACGCTAATTTCTCACTTTCACATTGAAATGAACTATTGCATTATCAATAAGCATATTATTGGTCTGACCCAAAGGTCACTAGCGCAATACACTAGAAAACTGTTCTCTCTTCAAAAGCTGGTGAGGTTCGGATGCATAGGCAACATTGTCCGTATGCCTTTTTTTTTAACATGACATATCATTTGAACCCCTAAATATTATATAACAGAAAAGTCATGTCAATGGAGAGGCATGCTTAAAGTGGTTTTGCTATCCCTGCAATTATATTTTGTGTCCCGTACATTAACTCAGTTCACAGGCATTAAAATCATCATTGTGTGAGCCACCATAAGGAGTACAGCATTGTTTTGAAGAATACTGCTGTTGACTGTGTACTTCATTATGAAAATGGCAAACCAGAATGTTGCAAAAAGCATTTCTGTCATTTTAAATATTGACTTTTTTCAGGCGACTCTGTGGTAAAGTGGTTAGCATGTCAGCCACACAGTGCAGAGGTGCAGGGTTCGATTCCGCCTCCGGCCTTCCCAAGGGGGCGGTTTGCATGTTCTCCCTGTGCCTGCATGGGTTTTCTCTGGGTATTCTGGTTTCCTCCCACGTTCCAAAAATATGCGTGGCAAGTTAATGGAACACTCTAAAATTGTCCCGAGGTGTGAGTGTGAGCGTGGATGGTTGTTCGTCTCTGTGCCTTGCTATTGGCTGGCAACCGGTTCAGGGTGTCCCCCACCTACTGCCCAAAGACAGCTGGGATAGGCTCCAGCACGCCCCAGTGACCCTTGGGACGATAAAGCGAATCGGGAAATGGAAGTATGGATGGACTTTATTTCAGACCCAGCATTTAATACAGTGTGTGCTTTGAGGTTTGTACTTGTTGTTGTAAAAAGTTTCATATGTTATGAAATGAAAGACAATATTTTGTTGGCATTAAATGATACAGCGTTGTTGACGCGACATGAATTTATTATTTACATTTAACTTTTATAAAGCTGAACTCAGCTTGTGGAAATTGTTGATGCTAACACCTGCCGCTATGAGCGGGCCTTAGGCTGCTGTGCCCGCCCACCAAGATGTTTGTACACTCCCACTTGAGGCACACAGTTTTCTAAAAATAAATAAACTTGGATATGGATGGATTTGAAGATTAATAGAGCCAAGCAAATGAGTATGCAGTGCTAGACGAACATACTGGAATGACACGAAGGGAACCATTACAATGCCAATCATCGGTGTTAGTATTGACATTTGAGCTTATCAAATACAGAAATGAAAACATTGAGGCTACAAAAATGTTCACATCGAAAATGAAATTAACTTTTGCTTTGCTTTTTTTAAATTTCTGATGCAAGGATAGCTGTGGCCACGGAGCCCGATCCGTGGGATAAATCAGCACGTCCGTCACATTGGATGTGGCCATCTTATTAGCCACAAAATTTGTGAATTATGGTGGTTGAATGACCTAATGGTATCCAAATGTTTCTGGCAATGAATCGGTGTACATATATACGCAGTTTTGGCTCGTCTACCAAGGGTCATCACTTTGAGTCATTTGTTTATTTGGCACAGTTTTACACCAGATGCCCTTCCTGATGCAACCCTCCCATGTATATGGACTTGGGAAAAGCACTGGCAAGCCAAGTCAAGCACTCATCAGGAATCAAGCCCATGTCACCAACATGGAAGGCAGAAGCGTGTCCCACTACACTATCAGTAAGTAAACCCAACAAATGATTTCAGTTTCATAACCCCGACTTGACCTTTGTAGTACAGTGAGGAATGTCAGCAGCTCATGACTCAAAGCAGGGAAATAAAATTAAAAAAATTCTAGCAAATGTACTCAAAATAATTTACTGAATGATCATTAAAAATACAATATTAAATGTAAAAAAAAGTTACAATTAATAATTTAATGTTCCATTTGGGAACAAAATACACAGTGCAGAAAATTAGTGTGCAAATATTTTTCGAAAGAAAAGTGTGCCCTTGTGCCCAGATTCACATTGTTTTATATTAGGCAAAATTTGAGTGTGCATTTGTATGAGCATGAATATTTGTGAAAATAATGACGAACATCAAAAGCATCAGGCATGGAAGAGACCCCCATCTGGCTATCCTCTGAGGGTTAGATGATACTAAAGACTCTGGAGAGTGCCCCGGCTGTGACCCACCCACCCACACATCACCCACACACCAAACCAACCCTAAAACCATTTGTTCGCTTTATAACATTACAAAATAGGCTTTTAATTTAGCTGGGGTGTGTGGGGCCTGCCAGAATCAATCATCATGAGAAGGCTGAGCAGACTACTCGGTCCCCTGGGTCATCTCCGTGAAGAGGATGTTGGCGCGCGCGCGCTGGTACACACACACACACACACACACACGCACGCACGCACGCACGCACGCACACACACACGCACGCACACACACACACACGCACGCACACACACATGCACACACACATGCACCCTCCTTGCTCTGTCATACAGAAAGTGTTTTGTATGATATCAGGACCTTGTTCTAGCAAACACACTCTTGCACGTGCATGCATTTTTGTGTGTGTGTGTGCATCAATTGTACACCTTGTATAATGGACTCATGCAAAATTGTGTTAACTTTGTTTACTATACTGACATTTTTTTTCTTCTATTCCTTTGTCTTTTTAAAAAATCCCTTGAGCATGCACGTTCTCTTTCAACCCAATTTAAATTTGCATTAAAAACTTTCATTTACATTTTCGGTTCATGTGGTTTCCTCCTGGGTTAATTGGATTTGGATCAATTCCACATGGTTGTATTCTGTTTCCAACCATCCATTTTGTTTGGCTTATCTGGATTTGAGTAGAGGAGACAGGAGCCTTCCCTCTCCTCAGACACGTCGTCCAACTTTTAAGGGGAATTCCAAGGTGTTCCGAGGCAACAGCTCAGGTTCCTTTCTTGCAGAAGAGTTGATGTTAAACATCACCGATACCAGCTTCTTAAGCCAGCAATTGTACGGCCAAGGTTCCCGCCATGGGCCACCATGCGGGCCACATTCCACCTAACCCCCATCGCCTCTCCCACAAGTGGTGATCTTATGGGAAGAGGAACCCATGTTGCGTGGATACAGGCCCAGCCACCAAGTGCTTCCTATCGAGCTGCGCCACCAGACATGGTCGCCGGTTACCCATAACCAAGCGATGGAAGACCAATACTGTTTTGTTGTCTTGGTTTTGTCTGGTCCTCTACCCAGGACCTGTTTTCCATGGGTGAACCTACCAGTGGCCTAAACTTAGCTTCTATGATCATTGTGGCACACAAACCTCTCCAGCCTGATGGTGCAATAAGATGTATTAATTTACTCAGTCAGTAACAGTAAAAAGAAAACTGGGGCGGCATGGCTCAGTGGTAGAGGAGTTGTTTCCCAACCCAGAGGTTGGTGATTCAATCCCCAGCCATTGCGACCATGTTAAAGTGTCCTTGATCAAGATATTGAACTCCCAGTTGCCCCTGATGCTGCATCATCAGTAAGTGAATGAGGAAACAGTGTAAAGCGCTTTAAGGACCCAAAGTCAAAAGTGCTATGTAAGTGCCAGCCCATTTACCAAAACAAAGCAGTCACGACAGTTTTTCCAAGAATACAGGCCATTCGAAAAGGCATCGGGTGAAGCTAGAGCTGATCAAGGTGATGCCCTTTTTAAGATATCCTTTACTTGTCCCACACTGGGGAAATTTACAGTCTACAGCGGCAATTTTTTTTTTTGGGGGGGGGGAGAAAGAAGAAAAACAAAGTGTTTGCAAGCACAAAAATAAATGTAGATAAAGAGAGCTGTACACAGTTCAATGTAAGTGCAATATATATATATATATATATATATTCCAAATCAAGAAAACAACTTTTTTAAACCACTCTTTTTTTACAATTTTACACCATAAACTGTACACATGTAATAAGAGAGCAGGTAATATGTAAAATACTGTACAAACAAACTGTAATATGTTTTATTTTCACCAATTTTAACATTAACATTGTAACAAAAATTGAAGGAACATCTCTCTCTCTTTCTGTCGTGGGGCGTGCGCCTATCCCAGCTGTCATCGGGCAGATGGTCTTTTGTTTTTAGGATGCTGCTGATGGTGGATTTCGGCATCCCGAACTCCTCAGCCAACACAGACACACGCACACCTGACTCATATTTCGCGATCAAATCTTTCTTAAATTATATTGTTTTGCGCACTATTTTCCTCTTTTCTTCACCAGATTTACTGTCACATAATAGGCTATTATTGTAAGAGTACAGTAAACATTCCCATCCCCGGAATTCTATGAAAAGGAATATCCTTCACCCGTAATAAAAACCTATGCATTAACATTTTGACTACGATATTACATGTTACCGGAACTACGTAAGCGGAAATTCCACTAGCCGTAACCCGGATGGAGACGTCATGCAGCGGGAGCTTAAATACACGCAACGCTCCACCCGATACGCGGAAAGACACCAACGGAGACACCTTTTCACTTCTCATTTTTTGATAATCAGATTCGAAACGACGACGTGTAAGTGAGTTTTTATTGGCGTGCGTTTTACTGTAATTGCGAACGATTTCTAACGTTATTCACTTACGTCCTGTTGATCGCGGCACTAGCTTAAAAAGCAACGCCCACTCAACACAACTGGAGAAGATGGAAGAAACGTGTTTGCTTCGCCGTTTATGTCATCGAATTCGAAACGACTATGTGTCAGTGACTTTTTATTGGCGTGCGTTTTACTGTAATTGCGAACGATTTTAACTTAATTTACTTTCGTCCTGTAGATCATGGCATAGAAAACGAGGAAGAGCCCAACAAAACAAAACAACCCAAAATAGACTCAAAGACTGAAAAAAATCAACATTAAAATACTGTACATACTATACTGTGTTGTGGTTTTTTAAATCTACACCTGTACTGTGTACTGTACTGCTGTTTTTGTTATATAAACAGTTTTTGGACAGTATATTTTTGCATTTTATTGCTTGTGTTGTTACACATGCAGTTTTCAACATACTTGCAGGTTCATAAAGGACATGTACCATGCTCATTTCCCAAAAGAGGAATTTCTGTTATAAGGACAGATTGGACAGCGCAAACATGAGTCCGTACTAGAGAATATTTACTGTAGTGCTTTATGAAAGTTTGCACGACAGGTCCCGCCTATAAGGGGGAGTTCCAGGAAGTAACTGTTAGAGTGAGCATACCGCATGTTTTACTGCTCTGCCACATTGTTATTAAAAGTCACATAAAACGTGAACCTTGCCTGCTGCCCATCAATACATTTACCACTTCCACTTGCTTTCTTTGGTGCCATGATTAGGGGCTGATACATGATGCAAAAATAACAGTCCGATATTACATAGTTCTCACCAAACATGTCTGCTTTTAAAAAAAAAATCTTTATTGAACAATACAAAAACGTCTGCTCACAATGGACGCTACACGAGGAACCGAAGCCGAGAGGAGTGAAGTGACGCATTGAAGTGCGCTCAGTTTGTTCGAGAACCGAAATTTATTCGTCATCCGAGGCATAAAAAACTCGAAATTTTTGGTCGAAAACCAAATTGGTTGAGAACCGAGACGTTCGAAAACTGAGGTTTGACTGTATTAAAAACTATATGGGTGCAACCGTGTTCTAAAAAATTGAGAGATTATGTTAAACAGTAGAATGTGTAATTACAGGTTAAACGCAAGATCTGAACCGGTGGGTTTTTAGTGCCGTTTTAAAAGAGGGGAGTGTGTCAGTGTGTCCGACGTGATGAGGGAAAGAGTTCCAGAGGAATGGGGACAGCGAAAGAGAAGCCTCTGTCTCCCCCGGTCTGGTGCTTACTTCGGATAGGAGGGGCAGGAGGAGGTTGGTATGGCCAGTGTCATGGTTCTGTTTGTGACCAACAGGTGGCACTGTAGGGTTCAGCCCGCAGCTGCACACCTGTTGGTCATTGTGTCATTTGTTTGTTTAAAAGGACTCCCGGCACGACCACTTGCTGTCGGGCCATTGTTGCTATTGCACGTGTGTGTCTGTGTCATGTTTTGTTTTCTTTCTTATGTTTTGTTTGCTACTTTGTTTCCTGTGATTTCTGGACTTTATTTGAGTGAGTTTTTGAGTTAGTTTCTCCTGTGTAGTTCTGTTTGCAATTTTGTTAAATACATCATGATCACTCAACCTCCTCCTCCCTGTCTCCCTGCTTTTTAGGGTCCTCCCAGCAACTACCACCACGTGAAACATGACAGAATGACCCGACCAAGACTGGACCCCGCCGGACCAGAGGCCTGGTCCCATCGCCCTCCGTTCTTGTTCCCTGGCGAGGCAAGGGTTGCCGTCTCCCTCCGTTCTGGCTCCCTGGCGAGACAAGGGTTGCCGTCGCTTTTGTTCCTGTTCCCCGGCGAGGCAAGGGTTGCCGTCGCTTTCGTTACCGTTCCCCGGCGAGGCAAGATTATGGGTGACTTTGGGACGTCTGGTATCCGTCCCTTGAGGGAGGGGTACTGTCATGGTTCTGTTTGTGACCAACTGGTGACACTGTCAGGCTTCGCCTGCAGCTGCATACCTGTTGGTCATTGTGTCATTAGTTTGTTTGTTTAAAAGGACTCCTGGCACGACCACTCACTGTCAGGTCATTGTTGCTGTTGCGTGTGTGTGTCTGTGTCATGTTTTGTTTTCTGTCTTAGGTTTTGTTTGCTCCTATGTTTCCTGAGATTTCTGGACTTTATTTGAGTGAGTTTTTGAGTTAGTTTCTCCTGTTTGCAATTTTGTTCAGTACATCTTGGTCACTCCACCCTCCTCATCCCTGCCTCCCCGCTTTTTGGGGTCCTCCCAACAACTACCACCAGCCCAACATGACAGGAAGAGCTAAGATTGCAGGTAGCGGTGTGCCTTGAAGGTGATTAGAAGATTTTTAAACTGGTTCCGTTGTTCGATGGGGGGACAGTGTAAGTGTTGGAGTGGTGCAGGAGTTTTTTTACATTTACTTTGGACGCGGACCCCGCCCGCATATGTGACCCCATTGTTTACAGTAGGGACCAGATGTTAGCTTGGTGGGCTAACCCCTCCGTCAGCCGTCACCTTACCGTGGTGGAGGGGTTTGTGTGTCCCAATGATCCTAGGGGCTAAGATGTCTGGGGCTTTATGCCCCTGGCAGGGTCACCCATGGCAAACTGGTTCTAGGTGAGGGACTAGACAAAGCACGGCTCAAAGACCCTTATGATGATTAAAAATATTGGATCTAAATTTCTCTTGCCTGGACGCGGGTCACCGGGGCCCCCCTCTGGAGCCAGGCCTGGAGGTTGGGCTCGTTGGCGAGCGCCTGGTGGCCGGGCCTACACCCACGGGGCCCGGCCGGGCTCAGCCCGAAGAGGCAATGTGGGTCCCTCTTCTCATGGGATCACCACCCATGGGAGGGGCCAAAGGGGTCGGGTGCAATGTGAGCTGGGCAGCGGCCAAAGGCGGGGACCCTGGCCGTCCGATCCTCGGCTGTAGAAGCTAGCTCGAGGGACGTGGAATGTCACCTCTCTTGCAGGGAAGGAGCCCGAGCTGGTGTGCGAGGTAGAGAAGTTCCGACTGGATATAGATTCAGATTCAGAAATCTTTATTTATTCCCGTGGGGTAATTAGAGTTGTGCGAGAGCGGCTTATTCTAGAGGCAGTCAAAGCATAGGAAAAATATAGGAGCTTAGCACTAGAGGTCTTGAGGTAGTGGTTCCAACAACAAAATAGTATTGCACATCGTTCAGTATTGCACAGTAAGGACACAGTAAAGACAATATTGCACAGTGAGAAACTGTATTGCACGTCAAAGTATTGCATCGTAAACCCGTATTGCACTATGGGGTGTGAGAGTCTGTATGGTGGGGGTGGGGGGGTGTCAGGGTTCCTTGGAATAAGAGTTTAAGAGGAGAACAGACTGGGGGATGAAGGTGGATCTCCTCGCTGTCCTGCAAGCTGGGAACCGCAGCCTGCGGCCGGAGGGCAGCCATTCGAACGCGGGGAAGAGAGCATGTGAGGGGTCCTTCATGATCTGTGCAGCCAGACCACGGATCTGCTGCTCGCACACGGCAGTCAGAGGGCGAGTGGGAAGTCCGATGATCTTGGAGCACACTCTGCTGATGCTGTCAAGGCGGTTCTTCTCCTGCAGATTTTGGGAGTGGAACCAGCAGGCCAGAGAGAACGAGAGGACGGACTCTATGAATGCCTGGTAGAAGGTCAGGAGGATCTTCCTGCTGATGGAGAAGGAGTTCAGTTTCCTGAGCAGGTAAATCCTCTGATGGCATTTTTTCAGGATCACCTCGGTGTTGGAGGAGAACCTCAGGTTGTTGTCCAGGATGGTCCCCAGGTACTTCTACCAGGTGTGAGATCCTGCATTCATCTGTGTACAGGATGAAGAGCAGTGGCGAGAGCACGCAGCCCTGTGGGGAGGCTGTGGAAGTGGCGAGGAGGTCGGGCAGGTTGTTATTGATCCTGACTCTCTGTGTTCTGTGTGTGAGGAAGTCCAGGATCCAGAGGATGAGTTGGTTGTTCGGGGAGAGGTTCTGCTTGAGCCTCTGTGCCAGGATGTGAGGCGGCAGGGTGTTGAAGGCAGAGGAGAAGTCAGCAAACAGAAGCCTGGCCAGAGTGTTGGGGAATTCCAAATGTTCATGGATGGTGTCGATGATGAAGGCTTTAGCATCGTTGACACCTCTGCCTGCCTGGTATGCGAATTGGACGGGGTCGAGGAGTGAGCTGGTCTTCGTGAGGATGTGCTGCTTGACGATCCTCTCCATGGCTTTCATCGCGTAGGAGGTGAGGGCCACAAGGGTTCAGGGTCTTGGGGTTATTGTTCTTGGGAATAGGGGTGCTGGTGGAGTGCTTCCACAGTTTAGGGACGGTGGCGGTGTTCATGGAGGACTGGAACAAGAGCTGGAACACGCACCCGAGCTGGTCGGCGCAGTACTTGAGGACTGACATTGTTGGGTCCTGGTGCACTGTTGATCTTGGTCCTCTTGAGGGTCCTCATAACGTCCTCTGTGCGGAATGTGATCGGAGAGTTGCCGGGCCGGAGGTGGGACCTGATGTTGGTTAGCTGCATGGAGTTATCAGTCTCGAACCTGGTGTAGAAGGAGTTGAGGTCGTTGGCGAGGGAGGCTGGGCTGCTCCCAGGGATGAGGATGGGGGCAGTGCTGGCGGTGGTGTTCACAGCTGCCATTTTCTTCAGGCCCTGCCAGGCTGCACGGAGGTTACCACCATTAGGTTTCTCCTCCACCTTGCGCTTGTATTGCAGCTTGGCGATCTTGATGGCTCTCTTGACCTCCCTGTTGATCTCCTTTTTCTCTACCTCGGTTCCCGAGAAGAAGATGCACTTCCTCTTGTTGATGATCTCCTTCAGCTCTTTGGTGATCCAGGGTTTGTTGTTAGGGAAGATGGTGACAGTCTTGGAGGGGATGATGGTTTCCTCACAGAAGCAGATGTATGAGGAGACTATATCCACCTGGACATTGATGTCGTCGGAGGAGGAGAGAAGGTTGCACCGATCCGTGGACTCTAGGCACCCCTGGAGAGCGGTGATGCTCTCCTGCGTCCACTGTTTGATGGTTTTGGTTACCTTCTCTACTCTCCTGATGGCCGGTCTGTAGGCAGGGAGGAGCAGGATGGTATGATGATCAGCAGAGCCGAGGGGGTGGAGGATGGCGGGCTTGTATGCATCAGGGATGGAGCCGTAGCATTTGTCCAGTGTTTACCCCTGGCGGGTGGTGCATGTGATGTACTGGTTGAAGCCTTTGAGGGATTTCTCTGGGTTTCAGTGGTTGAAATCTCCCATGATGAATTTGGGAGAGTCGGGGGAAAGGTGCTCCAGTCTGTTGAGGGTGCATCTAATGTGTTCGGTCGCAGTGGTGGGCTTGGCTCTGGGGTGGATGTAAACGATGACGAAGAAGAGTTGGGGGAATTCGGACTTTCCTCCACACACAGCCTGGGTTCTGGTACCAGTTCTCTCGAGAGGGGTTGGACTCTCTTCCACTCTGGAGTTGCCCATGGTGAGAGGCGCAGAGCAGTTGTGGGCATACCCATTGCCCCACTGCTCAGTGCCTGTACATTGGGGTTCACACCGGTAGACGAAAGGGTTGCCTCCCTCCGCCTCTGGGTGGGGGGACGGGTCCTGACCGTTGTTTGTGCTTATGCACCAAACAGCAGCTCAGCGTACCCACCCTTTTTGGAGTCCTTGGAGGGTGTGCTGGAGAGTAGTCCTGCTGGGGACTCCCTTGTTCTGCTGGGGGACTTTAATGCTCACGTGGGTAACGACAGTGAGACCTGGAGGGGCATGATTGGGAGGAACTGCCCCCCCGATCAGAACTCGAGTGGTGTTTCGTTATTGGACTTCTCTGCTCATCACGGATTGTCCATAATGAACACCTTATTCAAACATAAGGGTGTCCATATGTGCACTTGGCACCAGGACACCCAAGGCCGCAGTTCGATGATTGACTTTCTGGTTGTATCATCCGATTTGCGGCCGCATGTTTTGGACACTCTGGTGAAGAGAGGGGTGGAGCTGTCAATGATCACCAACTGGTGGTGAGTCGGCTCCGATGGTGGGGGAGGATGCCGGTCCGACCTGGCAGACCCAAACGTGTTGTGAGGGTTTGTTGGGAGCGTCTGCCTGAATCCCCTGTCAGATAGAGTTTCAACTCCCACCTCAGACAGAGCTTTTCCCATCAGGGATGCGGGGGACATTGAGTCCGAATGGACCATGTTCCGCACCTCTATTGTTGAGGCGGCCAATCTGAGCTGTGGCCGTAAGGTGGTTGGTGACTGTCGTGGCGGCAACCCCCGTACTCGCTGGTGGACACCAGCAGTAGGGGATGCCGTCAAGCTGAAGAAGGAGTCCTATCGGGCCTTTATGGCCTGTGGGACCCCAGAGGCAGCTGACAGGTATCGACTGGCTAAGCGGAACGCAGCTTCGGTGGTCGCCGAGGCAAAAACCCGTGTGTGGGAAGAGTTCGGTGAGGCCATGGAAGCCGACTTCCGGACGGCTTCGAGGAAATTCTGGTCCATCATCCAACGTCTCAGGAGGGGGAAGCAGTGCACTACTAACACTGTGTACAGTGGGGATGGGGCGCTGCTGACTTCGACTTGGGACGTTGTGAACCGGTGGGCAGAGAACTTGGAAGACCTCCACAACTCCACCAACACGCCTTCCTTGGAGGAAGCAGAGTCTGAGGACCTGAGGTGGGCTCTCCTATCTCTATGGTTGAAGTCACCGATGTGGTTAAAAAGCTCCTCGGTGGCAAGGCCCCAGGGGTGGATGAGATCCGCCCATAGTTCCTCAAGGCTCTGGATGCTGTGGGGCTGTCCTGGTTGACACGCCTCTGCAGCATCGCGTGGTCATCGGGGAGAGTGCCTCTGGATTGGCAGACCGGGGTGCTGGTCCCTCTTTTTAAAAAGGGGGACCGGAGGGTGTGTTCCAACTACAGTGGGATCACACTCCTCAGCCTCCCTGGTAAGGTCCATTCAGGGGTGCTGGAGAGGAGGGTCCGTCAGGAAGTCGCGCCTCAGATTGAGGAGGAGCAGTGTGGTTTTCGTCCCGGCCGTGGAACAGTGGACCAGCTCTGCACCCTTAGCACGGTCCTGGAGGGTATGTGGGAATTCGTCCAACCAGTCTACATGTGTTTTGTGGACTTGGAGAAGGCTGCAAGACTGCTTTGACTCAACCAGGTTGGAGCTCTTCAGTGAGGTTCATGGGGAGGACATTGATTCACTCACCGACACCATCACAGACTACATAAACTTTTATGAGGGGAACACCGGACCCACCAGGACCGTGCAGCGTTTTTCCAACAACAAACCATGGATTACTCCTGACATAAAGGCCCTCCTGAAGGAGAAGAAGAGGGCATTTGTGTTGAGAAACAGAGAGGAGCTGAAGGCCGTGCAGATCCAGCTGAGGAGAAGGATCAGAGACGGGAAAAATGCCAACAGGGTGAAAATGGAGGACCAGCTACAGGCCAGTAATGTCACTGGTGTCTGGAGGGGCCTGAAAACCATCTCAAGTACTGGGCAGATGAACCAAACCGTTTTTTCATCCGGTTTGACCAGACGTCTGTCCCTCTCCCCATCCACCAGCACCCCCCTGCAGCTGCACTCACTACCGCCCCTCACTGTGGACCCCCGCCCCCCTCACGACCAGCTTCCAACACCAAACAACTGCCCTCTCAACCAACACCACACCTTCAACCCCCAGTCTGTCTCCAGGTTCCTGCCTGAATTGCCTGTACTTAAACACGTGTGCAGATGTACTTGACAACTTCCATCACAGGCTCCATGACGTTGTCTAAATGAAATGATTTAGACAGGAGTTGCTCCCTGTATATGATGCAGTGGAAATTCCAAAACTCGGGAAATGTTTGGTCAGCTTTGATGAATGAATGAATACTTTATTGTCATTGCACACTTGTTACAACGAGATTTTGCAGGAGCTCCCCCCCCCCAGTGTATCGTGAATATAAAAAATAGTATATAAATAAAAATAAAAATGCATTGCACTCCCCTAGACCTACACACAATCACATACACATGTTCAAAAGTTGAGATTCAACGTTATAAAATGGATTTTTAAAAATTGTGACTGTACACTGTTCAAGGAAGGGTTAGAGTAGATTGTTCTAGCAAAATATATTAATTTGTATGTATCAGGCATTGACATGAGGATCTGTAAAATATTCGGCACTAATTAAAATACAGTCAAAGTTGTCTTACAAAATTATATGAATCATGAGGTATATAATAAAAATTGCACTCCTATAGGCCATTCACATGCACACAATTTGAGAATTTAGATTCAACAGCCTGACTGCCCAGGGATAGAAAGTGTTTCTGTGTCTGTTGGTCCGTCTTCTCATGACTTTATATTTCCTACCCGAGGGCAGGAGGTTGAAGAGGCACCTGCCAGGGTGGGATGGATCAGTCAGTATTTTCTTTGCCCTTTGCAACCCCCTTGAGTTCGCGATGTCATCCAGGGATGGCAGGGGGCGGCCGATGATTTTTTGTGCCGCCTTTATGACTCCTTGCAGAGCATTCCTGTCCTTGGCCGTGCAGCCGGCATACCACGCTGTGATGCCGTATGACAATACGCTCTCCATTGTGGAGCGGTAGAATGTGTGTAGCAGGTGTGCCCCCGTCTGGCATTTGTTCAGCAATCTTAGGAAGTGCAGCCTCTGTTGTGCTTCCCCGACCAAAGCATCCGTGTTGGTGTGCCATTTTAGGTCATCCGCTACATGCACACCCAGGAACTTTAACGTCGAGACCTTCTCCACACAGACACCGCCTATCTGTAGCGGGGAGGGGTCTGCTCTCTTCCTCCTCCAGTCCATCGACATCTCCTTTGTTTTGCTGGTGTTCAGAATCAAGTTGTTTGATGAACACCAGCCTATGAGTCTCTGTACCTCATCCCTGTATGCCGTCTCATCGCCATTGGAAATGAGACCCACCAATGTAGTGTCATCGGCAAATTTCATGATGACATTTGAGTCATACATGGGGGTACAGTCATGGGTGTACAGTGTAAACAGGAAGGGGCTCAGCACACAACCCTGGGGGGAGCCTGTGCTGAATGTCAGCGTGGGGGATGTGTGGGGCCCCACCCTCACAGTCTGTGGTCGAGCTGTCAGAAAACTTCTGATCCATTTGCAGGTGGGGGATGGGTAGTCCAGGTCCTCCAACTTTTTGATGAGAATGTCAGTCAGTATAGTATTGAATGCTGAACTAAAATCCACAAAAAGCACCCTAACATAGCTTCCTTGCTACTCTCCATGGCTCGCGGCAGCGTGAACAAAGGTGGAGATGGCATCAGCTGTTGATCTATTGTGTCTGTAGGCAAACTGATTCTGGTCAAAGTTCTGTGGTAGGCGTGATTTCAGGTGGCGAAGAACTAGCCTCTCAAGGCATTTCATGACCACCGGGGTCAGTGCCACTGGTCTGTAATCATTCAGGCTGCTGATGTTATGTTTCTTGGGGACAGGTATGATGGTGGCTGCTTTCAGGCATGATGGGACGGTGGCCTGTGCCAGGGAAGAGTTGAAGATCTGTGTTAGGATCCCTGTCAGTTGGTCCGCACAGGCCTTCAGCACTTTCCCCTGTACTCCGTCCGGCCCTGTGGCTTTGTGCGGGTTCACGGCTTTCAGGACTGCTCTCACCTCATGCTCCTTCAGCTGTAGCGACTGCGTGCTGGATTGATGTGTAGCCAGAGGGGCAGAGTGAGACCTCTCTGCATCAAAGCGGGTGAAGAAGATGTTTAATTCCTCCGCCAGCGAGGCATCTGCGCTTACCTCTGGTGGACTGCCCTTGTAATTCGTTATGTTTTGTAAGCCCTGCCACACTTGCCTTGCATTTTTGTCCGCCAGTTGTTTCTCTACCTTTTCTTTGTAGCTACTTTTGGCTTGTTTGATCCCTCTTTTCAGGCTTGCCCTGGCCACGGCATACAGCTCCCAGTCTCCGGTCCTGAACGCAAAATCTCGGGCCCTGAGCAGCGTCCGCACTTCCCCCGTCATCCATGGTTTTTCAACACTTTGACCTGTTTATCCACTGTGACGTTGTCAGTGCATGTCTTAATGTAAAATAAAACAGTCTCAGTGTGTTCATTTAGGTCCAAGTGATCAAAAATAGTCCAGTCCGTATTTTCAAAACAGTCCTGGAGCTGGCTGAGTGCATCTACAGGCCAGATTTTGACAGTTTTCCGGACTGGTTTGGTTCTTATTCTGATGGGTCTATATGCTGGCACACTGAATAGTGAGATGTGATCAGACATCCCCAGATGAGGAAGCGGTATTGTCCTGTATGCACTCTTTAGGTTGGAATAGATCCTGTCCAGTGTGTTACTGCCCCTGGTGGTCCCATTTACATATTGTACGAACTTTGGGAAAACAGTTTTTAAACAAGCCTGATTAAAGTCCCCAGCCACAATAATGGCACCCTCGGGGTACTGCATCTGCTGTCCAGATATTGTGTTATGAAGTTTTGAAAGAGCTGTGTTTACTTTAGCAGTGGGGGGTATATACACAGCTGTAATTAGCACTGCAGTTAGCTCTCTAGGTAGATAGAATGGCCGACAGATTACCGTCATCATCTCTAGATCAGGCGAACAATAAGTATTTATTACTCTACTGTTTGTACACCAGCCTTGATGAACAAAGACGCAAAGGCCCCCTCCTCGTTTCTTTCCGGTGCTGTCGTTCCTATCGAAGCGGTGCGTGGTTCGACGTGACAGCTGGATTGCCTCGTCCGGTATGAGCAAATGTAGCCACGTCTCCGTTATTACAGACACGCTACAGTCCCGGGTGTAGCGATTGTCTGACAATAGCAGCTCCATCTCGGCAATTTTGTTGACGATCAATCTGGCATTCGTCAGGAAGATGCTTGGCAGCGCTGGTCCGAGCGGCTGCTTCCTTAGCCTGGCTAGCAGGCCCGCCCTGCACCCCTGCTTTTGTCTCCGCTCTCTACGCCGCCTGCGCCACCTCCTAGTCCCGACAACAATCCACGGAGAGCCCGCTGGTCTGGCTATAGCTGGAGGTATATTCCACGTATCTTTGAAGTCCGCATTTATCGCGATTTCACTCGCAAGTCCAATGTTTTTCAACTCTCAAGGAATCAATCAAGGTCAAGGAATCAAGGTCATCTTTATTGTCAAATATGCTTACATGTGACATG
This sequence comes from Hippocampus abdominalis, assembly GCA_018466805.1. NCBI lineage: Eukaryota > Metazoa > Chordata > Actinopteri > Syngnathiformes > Syngnathidae > Hippocampus > Hippocampus abdominalis. The sequence continues at coordinate 21,256,316 of CM031703.1, read as the reverse complement.
CAGCATAGATGAAATTTCTTTCTCTCACTCCTCCGTGCAATATGCATGCAAACATGCTGTGCATTAAACACACAGCTGAGAAGATAGCAGCTACACTGTATAAAGGACATAATGTACAATCTGAGCGGTATAAACAATATAGACAATATAGACAATATGGATATGGACAATATGGACAAAGTAAAGTGAGGTAGTGCGTTGTGCAATACGCAATTCGCAATGTGCAGATGATGGATAATGGATAATGAGGGGAGGGTCATAGTCATAGTCTGTGACAGGAGGCAGGGGTTGGGCAGAGGCAGAGGGTGGGGAGAGCGGGCAGAGCAGGGAGGGAGTTGAGTCTCCTGACCGCCCGGTGGAAGAAACTGTTTTTGAGCCTGCTGGTTCTGGCACGGAGACTTTGCAATCTCCTTCCCGACGGCAGCAGGCTGAAGAGGCTGTGGGATGGGTGGGTGGGGTCACCTGCGATCTGGATGGCTTGGCGGGTCAGACGGGAGTGGTAGATGTCCACGAGTGGGGGGAGAGAGACACCAATGATCTTCTCAGCTGCTCTCACGGTGCGCTGCAAAGTCTTTTGGCAGGACACAGTGCAAGCACCATACCACACAGTGATGCAGCTGGACAGGATGCTCTCAATGGTGCCTGTATAAAATGTCTGCATGATGGGGGGAGGGGCTCTTGCTCTCCTCAGTTTGCGGAGGAAGTACAGGCGCTGGTTGGCTTTTTTGGCCAGTGATGATGTATTGTGGCTCCAGGACAGGTCTTCCGAGATGTGCACTCCCAGGAACTTGGTGTTGCTCACTCTCTCCACTGTGGCACCATTGATGGTCAGTGGAGCGTGCTGGGGATGCGTCTTTCGGAAGTCCACAACAATCTCCTTTGTCTTCTCCACATTCAAGTGGAGATTGTTGTCTTTACACCACAAGGCCAGCCTGCTCACCTCACTCCTGTAGATTGTCTCATCGCCGTTGTTGATGAGACCCACCACAGTCGTGTCATCCGCAAACTTAACGAACAGATTGGAGCTGGACGAGGGAGTGCAATCGTGGGTCAGCAATGTGAAGAGGAGGGGGCTCAGCACACATCCTTGTGGGGCACCTGTGTTCATCATGATGGTGCTGGAGGTGTTGCCGCCGACCCGAACAGCCTGTGGTCTCTCCGTCAGGAAGTCCAACAGCCAGTTGCACAGGGAGGTGTTGAGACCCAGGTGGTCCAGTTTGTGGATGAGCTTCTGCGGGATGATGGTGTTGAATGCTGAGCTGAAGTCGATGAACAGCATTCTGACGTGTGAGTTCTTGGTCTCCAGGTGGGTGAGGGCTGAGTGGAGGGTGGTGGAGATGGCGTCTGCTGTCGATCTGTTCTGCCGATATGCAAACTGGTAGGGGTCCAGGGTGGGGGGGAGGGCAGACTTTATGTGCTGCATGACTAACCGCTCGAAGCACTTCATGAGGATGGGGGTGAGTGCGACCGGGCGGTAGTCATTGTAGCTGGAGGGCGACGGCTTCTTCGGGACCGGGATGATGGTGGTGGTCTTGAGACAAGTGGGGACAACAGCCTGGCTCAGTGAGGTGTTAAAGATGTCTGTGAAAACCTCTGTGAGCTCCTCAGCACAGTCTCTCAGGACGCGACCGGGAATGTTGTCAGGACCTGCCGCTTTCCGTGGGTTTGTACTCCTGAGGGAACGCCTCACACTATCCTGTGAAAGCGTCAGCACCTGGTCACCAGGGGGGGGAGGGGTCTTCTGTGCTGGGGTGTTGTTGTCTGTCTCAAAACGGGCGAAGAAGTCGTTCAGGTCGTTCAGCAGAGAGATGGAGCTGTCGCAGACGTGCGGAGAGGGCTTGTAGTCCGTGATGGTCTGGATCCCCCGCCACAGGTTCCTGGTGTCTCCGCTGTCTTTGAACTGGTCTGCAATCCTCCTGCAAAACTCTGCACTGGTATATGTGTACAGGCCATTTACACACTTGATCACATGCGCACAAGACCACACACACATAATTAGAAAGAAACTAAATCCACGACGAGGGAGAGAGATCCGAGCCGCTGCGCCCTCGCGCGCCGCCATACTCTTGGTTAACTTTGCACAGCCCCACAAGCCTGTTCACAGATCCCATCATGGCTTGCGCTCCATCCGTGCCTATTGCAGTTCATTTCGGTATGGGCAGATTTACTTTTGCGAATGTAGCCATTTCTTTCACATTTATGCCACGGGTTCTGACTTTTAAAGGAACAATATCAAGGAGTTCTTCTTTGATCACACAATCATTAAACACAGACTTTGCAAATATTGCCAACTGAGGCTTTTCTTGGATGTCACAACTCTCATCCAATGCTCCTGCCCGGCTGTCACTACAACACTTGTGATGAACCAACTGAGGAAGATGAAGGTGAGGAAGGCAGTAAGTAGGGCTGGACAACATCAGTTCCCGGCTCTTCAGGACCTGCTCTGACCAGTTGTGTGACATTGTCCAGCACTTGTTCAAACTGAGCCTGAAGCTGGGCAGAGTTCCACAGCTGTGGAAAACTTTAGGCCTGGACACTCTGGAGGAGGTGGGCAACAGGAGGACGCTAGCTAAGCTAACAGCTATGATGGACAGACAGACCCTCCCACCCCCTCCAGGCCACCCTGACAGCACTGGGCAGCTCCTTCAGCCAAAGGCTGTTACACTCGCACTGCAATTGGGGGAGGTATCGCCGCTTGTTGCTGCCGACTGCTGTCAGGCTGCTGAATAAACACATGTGAAAACCTGGACTCACCCCCCCATTCACCCATTGTAAATAGCACAGCCACCTTATGCAGCATATATGCAGTTGCATATATGCTTTTATCTTATATTTTATATTTCATATTGCATTCTGTACAGTGTGCAGTTAATTTTGTAACATTTATTTTGTGCATGCAAATACTTTGTTTTCTTTTCTACTTTCTTGCCTGTAGATTGCAAATTTCTCCATTGTGAGACAAATAAAGGGTTTCTTATTCTTATCCTAAAAATCAAAGTTGTTGTAGTACCCAAAGTATATTTCTATTAAAGCAGGGGTGTGAAACTCATTTTTGGCGCGGGCCACATTATAATTACCGTTTCACTTCAAGGGCCGTTCTGACTGAAACAATATAAATAAGTCAAGAATAACGTTATTTTCAGTTATTGTTTTATTATTATAAGAAAATGCTTACAATATGTCATTGATTTATCCATCCATCCATTTTCCGAACCGCTTCATCCTCACTAGGGTCGCGGGGGGTGCTGGAGCCTATCCCAGCAGTCTTCGGGCAGTAGGCGGGGGACACCCTGAATTGGTCGCCAGCCAATCGCAGGGCACACAGAGACGAACAACCATCCACGCTCACACTCATACCTAGGGACAATTTAGAGTGCCCAACGAGCCTGCCATGCATGTTTTTGGAATGTGGGAGGAAACCGGAGCACCCGGAGAAAACCGTCATTGATTTATTACATGTGAAAATGTCAAATGTTGGTTCAGATTTTAGCAAACATCATGGAAGTTGTCATCTTTGATTTGCTTTCACGGGCCACTTAAAATGATGTGGCCACATCTGGCCCCCGGGCCTTGAGTTTGACACATGTGTATTGAAGTACAGTATTAATACAAAATTATTTGGTAGACCGACACAAAATTATTGTGGTTTAGCATAACCACAATGTATTATCAAACATTGACATTTCTCATTCATTTTAAAATAATTTAATAATTTTCAGAAGATATTTTTTATAGATTTTATCTTGCCAAAATTCATTGAATAACATCAGTAATAGCACTTTGGCTTAGCTAGCATCACAATTAGCACCCAACAATGGACTTACAAAATGTAAAGTGTTTGCCGCTGTCGCGGTTAGCTCCTCGTCATGAACATCACACTCATGCTGATCACCAATCAACATCCTCATGTACTCATAATAATACAATAAAATATGAACATATCAAAATGGAGTTTAACACCTCTAGAACTCCAGGTGGTTGTAACCAGTTCCTCAACTAACCTTTTATTTAGCAAACATAACTGAGTTTGAACTAAATACAAAATTAAATATAATCGATTTGACTTTTTTTTGTTTTTTGTTTTTTTACCACATAACATCTGTATAATGCCCTTTTTTAGTTGCATTTTTGAAGTTACGAACTGAAATTTTTTATAAAATAGAAAGTCGAGTCGTCTAGTCACGATGGGAATGTCAGCCAAACCCGAGAGTTTCCTCTTCATGGTAAAATACATTTGTCATCAGTATGTGAACATGTGAACACTGATTTTGTTGTTCGGTATATTGCTCAGTTTGTCTGACTGTTCCTTCTCTGTGAGGTGTGAATGTCAACAAGCAAACTATTTGTTCAGCTGACGCAGACTGGTTCTTACAGCACCAATGTGCCATCTCCTAAAGTGTACTGAACTATTTGGCCTTGAGGTAGAGAAGAGGCTGAAGCTGTGCCATTAGGAGAGCAAACTACCACCTCACTCTTATTTTGTCCCAACCACACTCTTAATGCAGTTCTAATGTAGGTATGTCTTAAAACAAGGGGTTGTTGATTGCAAAGCTAACTGCTGGATTGTGTATTGATGCTTATCCTAAAGCTACCACTGGCACTATCAAGACTCACATGTGTCCTTTTACCCCACATTCTGAATTCCTCTGCCAAAGTGGGGCAGATTAGCACTCACATAATCCCTATTGACTGTCTCTTGCTTTGTCTACCAATTCCCTGCATTGGATTTGGCTCACTCAATAATGCACTCCACTCCACTTCTCCCACATTAATCCATATTGTTATTACTTTTCAATACCAACACTAATTATACACCCCCCCGCCTCCCGCAACACACAAACATGCGCACGCACTCACCACTAAAACACAAACTCCTTCCAAAATTCACCTTTACACACTTGTGTAGTGACTTCTCTATTCATAATTCACCACGAACTGCAAATACTTTAATGCAATGGTTGGAAGTAGTTGCGGTCCCTTTAAGGACCGCCATGTTTAGTTTTGCTTGTTACGATAGAAACGGATTTTGAGCCGTTACTTCTTTTGGCTAGAGAGTTGGATGAGATGTGAAAAATAAAACGACACACTTGCTGTGTGTGAAAGTGAGAAATTGTCGCCTTATTTTACAATTTCCACACTTTCTTTATTACAGCTTTGGACACAAATTAGAAACAAGTTAAAACCCATCGAGGTAAGGACAAAAATATTATCAATGCAAACAATTGATCTGCTTGTATGATAGAAATCATAGAATTTGGACAAACGGCACAGCTTCTGGGAGAGTATCCTTTGGATGGATAGGACAGCATTTTGGATTGTTTGGCAAGGTCTAGCTCCATTTTTACGGATGCAAAAATTCAGCATATAGAAAAACACAATTCCTATGGTGACCACGTTTACATGCCATGTATATTGGGGAACATTTTTAAATTCTGTCTTCCAAAACATTCATTATAACCCGTTATAATGCTTCCTGTACTCTATCCATGCATCCATTATCTGCTCAGTTTATCCTCATTATGGACGTTGGTGTAATGGAGCCTACCCAAGCCATCTTGCGGAATTCGGTAGGGGGTGCACCCTGAACTGGTTGCCGGACAATCGCAGGGCCCAAACAGACAAACAACCATTCATGCTCAATATCACACATACGGACAATTTACAGTATTCAATTAACCCAGAATTTTAATTGGAATGTAGGAGGAAACAGGAATACCCGGGGAAAAGCCACACAGACACAGGGAGAGACCCTGGACGTCTGTACTGTGAGATGGACGTCTTAACCAGTCGACCGCCGTGCCGCCTGACTTGCATATTCCCCAGAGCTCTGTAAACCTATCAGGCCGACAGGCTTTTCTTGCCCCCTGCCAAGCTATGCGAGAACTTCACTTCTCTGGGCCGCCCGGTGGTCAACTGGTTAGCATATCGTTCTCACAGTGCTGTTTCCTCCCACATTTCAAAGAGTTAATGGAACACTCCATTAACTTTCTCCAGTTTTTAGTCTGAGCACGGATGGTTGTTTGTCTCTGTGTATCCTGCGATTGGCTGGCAACCAGTTCAGGGTGTACCTCTGCCTACTGCCCTAAGACAGCTGGGGTAGGCTCTAGCACAGGGGTGCTCATTAGGTAGATCCTGATCTACCAGTAGATCTAAGACAGGTCCCAATTAGATCCGAGGAGTGTCGAGGAGAAAAAAAACAAATAACCATTTGTGCGTCTTTGTACATGTTAGTAATATATTTTTTGGTTAATGTACGCTGCACCCTAATCAGAATCAGAATCAGAATCGCCTTTATTGTCATTGTATAACCTTACAACGAAATTTGGGTGCCACTCCTTAGTGCATTTCGTAAAAATAAATAAATAAATAAATAGATAAAAAAATAAAATAGAATAAAATAACGGTTTGATAAATACAAAACACAACACACAACAACAGCAGCAGTAGTGGTAGTGTGGACTGAATCTTATGTCGCACACAGGACTCATCCTATCAGTCTCATCCATCCATCCATTTTCCGAACCGCTTCATCCTCACTAGGGTCGCGGGGGGTGCTGGAGCCTATCCCAGCAGTCTTCGGGCAGTAGGCGGGGGACACCCTGAATTGGTTGCCAGCCAATCACAGGGCACACAGAGACGAACAACCATCCACGCTCACACTCATACCTAGGGACAATTTAGAGAGCCCAACGAGCCTGCCATGCATGTTTTTGGAATGTGGGAGGAAACCGGAGCACCCGGAGAAAACCCACGCAAGCCCGGGGAGAACATGCAAACTCCACACAGGGAGGCCGGAGCTGGGATCGAACCCGGTACCTCTGCACCGTGAAGCCGACGTGCTAACCACTGGACTACTGGGCCGCCCATCAGTCTCATTTTCACAAAAAAATATTAAAAAAAAAAAATAAAGCAGGTAAATCTTGAATTTACGGTGGCGTGTGATTACGTCACCGGAAGTTGTTAGCACTCAGCAGTCTGCAATTGGCCCCAGGGAAGCAATTTAAAACGGTACGTGTGAGCTACGATAGTTAACAGGCTGCAAAAGTGCATCGCATGCCTCAGTTTCAGGCTGTTTCTCATCATGGCGTGTGTGCGTGCATGTGCGCGCGCATGTGTGTGTGTGTGTGTGCGCGCGCGCGCCGGTAAGGGTAGATCCCGGGAGGCTAGTTGATCGAAAAGTAGATCTTCAGTCCAAAAAGTTTGGGCACCCCTGCTTCTAGCACATCCCGCGACCCTTGTGAGGATAAGAGAATCAGAAAATGAATGGATAGATGGATGTTTGCTGTTTTATGTTCAATAATTAAATATTTACAGCAATACTTTCCAGCAATAGTTGTTTTTGAAACTGATCCAATTACAAAATTGAGTTGTGTTGGTGCAAAACCTCTTCAGGACTGTCCATCACAGAATATTAAAATGTTGAATGGTTTTTTTCCCCCCGATTTGATTACTATAGAGCACAGATGCCCCTATGAGCTGTGAATATTGTGCAAACGATCAGTAATATAAGGGTTTTAGGCAAACATCTAAGTTTGTGCTCCATGTCCTGCAGATCTATCAGGATGGTCATGGTGCACTGAAGCAGCTCAGCTCTATGCATATTAAACCACCATTGCCACTGGCAGCAAAGACAGAGGCACAGTGTGGTGGCTGGGGTGTTTGTGGTGTGGCAAGTGAGAAGCAGGGAGGGACATAACCTTTTCTTATCACGCTTCTTGCGTGAGATTATCTCATGACACATGCAGGAAGACAAAAGAGAATAAGTAGATGACAAAGAAGGCAGTCAAACTCCCAACAAGATAGAATTTTCTTTCTCTTTTGTGCCATTCAATCCATATTGGCAACAAGAAAAAAATAATGCATGCACAGCTCAAAAAAAAAAAAATACTTACCGGTACAATATGCAGATAATAGGAAGAGTCATGATTCACGGCAGTCACTGACAGAGCTTGATCTGAGTCAAATCCAGGTCAATGCCCTATTCCCAATTTCACTGGAATTAACCAGCAACCAGACCACAGTGCTATTCACCTCTCATTCACAGTCTGATGGTATAAACTCCAGCTCCCCCAAAGAAAATGAATTGGACATGCAGGTGGTTTTACAGGGCGGCATGGGGTGGCAGCTGTCACTTCCACCAAATGGCCAGTTGCCACCCCTACTGTTGGCAATTAATTGAGCAATAATTTTCAATTCAAAAGTTTATTACAAATGTTCCTGGTATTGTCTCCACAGTGTGTATAAATGTTTTAGGATTCACTCCCATTCTGATGAATAAAATGATTGCATCCTCTGTGCCATCAATTAAAAAAATCCAATGCTGAACACAGGCAGTCAGGTCAGCTATCATTTATTTATGGTCGCACTGTTCATAATATGTTGAAATTAATAAACCGCAATCAGTGCTGATATTTTTATTTTGGCGATTAACGGCATCAGCCTTTTTTTTAATTATCTGATAGCTGTTAATGGATGAATTAAAAACTCAGTTACTCTGGTTCTGATAGCTACAGAGCGCATCTGCGTCTACTAAGTCCGGACTGTGACTCTCATTGGCCTACCCACTGCAACTTCTGATTGGTTCCTCGTGCAGTGAGTGACAGCCAATCAGCAGTGACAGCTGCATGTTGCTTTGCCTCTCAAGACTGAGAGAATGTAAATTAAGGTTTCTGACTAAACCAGATTTGTAATAAATCTCACAACTTGTGACGTTACTGAGCCCATTAATGTTATGTAAACACATGCAAAGTGGCAGCTCTGCTCACTCGCAGTCTCTCTACACATGCCTGTTGTGTTAATCCCTTGCATTTAATGCAATTGTGCTTTCAATAGTCTAAACACACAAAGTTACCGTGTATATTTAATGTTCTATATAAATAAAGCTGCCATACAAGTAGTCATTGGGTCGCAGTTAGTTTGCAAGCTAACAACCAACTAGCCACTACTTTGCTACAGTATGTCAACCACATGGCTCCAGAGAGAGCTTTAATGACTTTAAATAAGGTTGCTGATAATATTGACAGTGAAATAAGAAGTGGGTGAGTTAGTTTGTGTGTTCATGTGTGCTTACAGATATAAACATTGTGTCTGTAAGCCACATTTTCGTTGATCGCAAAGCCACAATCTTCAAGTATCACCCATCTGATCTGATTAATGGAGTAGAGAATGTAAATAATAATCAGTATAGAACCTGCAAACAACATATTGGTCTATCATTAGTTCAAATGGTCTATTAAGTGTGACATTTATGTGAAGTGAATAGTGAGCAGTATTTTTACCTTTTTTTTTTTTTAGTTCAACACCGAACCCTTGTAAGGGTGAACTGACTGCAACTGAATATGGCTCGTTTTGCTGGCCCGGTAACTACTCACAGTGTGGTGAAATAGGAATAAGGAGACGTTATGTTGCTTGTTTAACGAGGCTTCATCCCTCCCAATCTCAGCAGACAAAGGGTTTTTTTAAGGACTTTTTGACAAACACGTTCTATTCAGCTCCACACACCTGCTCCACTCTCCTGCTTACTTCTGTCAGTCTTGCCTTCTCTTTCGGGTTCTTCTCCCGCCACTTGTGTACATATCACATACATTGTCATATGTCATGGTTGTCTGAGGCTGTGTTTGTAACACTAGCCCCACGTTGGATGATGATTAAACCCTGAGCACTGCAGGACAATGTTTGGTAGGTTTCAATTATTTATGTACATATTCAGATTTGTTGTTGATGCACCAAATTACTTTCTTTCTACTATTCCAATTAGTTCTTCTGAGAATGTCTTCCATTTCAAAGTAAAATTGGGACTGAATCGAAAATTAAAGTGAAGAGCGAGGTGAATCAGGTCCTTGTGAATCTCTCTCTCTCTCTCTCTCTCTCTCTCTCTCTCTCTCTCTCTCTCTCTCTCTCTCACTCTCTCAAAGGGGTGCAACAATACCCAAAAGACACGGGTTGATACATTCATGTCTCGGTTCGATTTTGTAGATACAATTTCTTTGTTTTTTGTTTTTTTTAAACTAAAGATGTTAGTCGTGGTACACTTGCCTCACATGTGTGCATGTGAGATCAGTTCCCCCTCAGTGACGGTCAGGATGTGGGTGTGAGTGGTTGTTCATCTCAATAATATGCCCTGTGACTGTCTGGCAACCACTTCAGGGCCAGCTGGGATAGGCTCCAGCAACCCCCACGACCCTGTACAGATTAAGCGCTGTTGAAAATAAATGAATGAATATTGACACATTCACAAATGCTAACAAGCATGGTAAAAACATCTGACAAATTCAGTCAAACCTCGGTCTTCGTACTTAATCCGTTCCAAAAGACTGTTCGAAAACCGAATTGTTCGGAAACCGAAACCATGTTTCCCATTGGAATCAATGTAAAAATTTCAGTTCCAAGTCAGGAAAACAACTTTTTTTACAATTTCACACCATAAACTGTACACATGTAATAGGAGATAGCAGGTAATATGTAAAATACTGTACAAACAAACTGTAATATGTTTTATTTTCATAATTTTAACATTAACATAAAAATTGAAGGAACATCTCTCTCTCTCGCTCTCTCTTTCTGTCGTGGGGCGTGCGCCTATCCCAGCTGTCATCAGGCAGTAGGCGGGGCATTTGAGCATCCCAAACTCCTTCGCCAACACAGACACACGCACACCTGACTCATATTTCGCAATCAAATCTTTCTTAAATTCTATAGTTTTGCCCACTATTTTCCTCTTTTCTTCACCAAGTTCACCACTTCCACTTGCTTTCTTTGGTGCCATGATTAGGGGCTGATACACGATGCAAAAATAACAGTCCAATATTACGTAGTTCTCACCAGACACGTCTGCTTTAAAAAAAAAAAAACATCTTTATTGAACAACACAAACTCATCTGCTCACAATGGACGCTACACGAGGAAGCTGTTTCTGTATGATTATTGCATAATAATGAGACACCGGACACCTGAGTGTTCATTATGTGCCGCTGTATTGAAAACTGCCGGCTGAACAATGAAAGGCATGCACTTCCCCCGTGCTGCTGGGGCAAACCATTCTGAAAAGAGGGGGGTTTCACTCCCCCTAACAGAAGCGTCTCACCAAACACGTCTGCTTTTTTTTATTGAACAATACAAACTCGTCTGCTCACAATGGATGCTACAGAGGAAGCGTTTCACCAAACACATCTGCTTTTTTAAAAGAAATCTTTATTGAACAATACAAAAACGTCTGCTCACAATAGACGCTAGACGAGGAAGCGAAGCCGAGAGGAGTGAAGTGACGCATTCAAGTGCGCTCAGTTAGTTCGAGAACCGAAATTTGTTCGTCATCCGAGGCATAAAAAACTCGAAATGATTGTTCGAATACCGAATTGTACAAGAACCGAGACGTTCAAAAACCGAGGTTTGACTGTACTTGAAAAGCACATAGCAGAATCTATTTCAGAACAATTTGTTGGAATTTCCATGTTTTTAACATTTTGAAGCACATTACAGGATTCCGGATGTTTCATAGCTCAGACCAGCCCACTGTAGTTCACATTTTCATGAAGTTGCTTTCCATTCCTCCAACATCAGTTCTCATATTTTATTCATATGCATTTGATCAACAATCTAAATGACAACTGAATGTTCTTACCAGATCATAATCAGTGTTTTCGATAAAAATTATGAGAACATAAATAGTTACAATGTCAACATAGCCTGCGACACACATTTCTATTAGCAGGATGGGATGCCAGGCAAGTGGCTGTTGTGAAAAAAAAAAAACAGCATTTCATGTACAATTCACCAAGGGTACTGGCAAAGAATGGGAATCTAGAGGGCCGAGAGAAGCATTTTTAAACGGTATACGTGAGCTACAGCAGTGAACACACTGCAAAAGTGTGTCCCATGCCTCATTGATCTAAGGGGCCATTATGGCTGATGCTCATTATGGCATGGGTGTGTAAGTGTGTGTGTATACGCGCGTGTGCGGTAATGGGTCGATCTTGGAAGGTTGGTTGATTGAAAAGTAGAAAAGTAAAAAAAAGGTTGTGCACCCCTGCTCTACAGGATGCATGGCATGGAAAAATACATTTAATCGTGAAGGCTCATTGTGTATTTGATCCATGCAGCATGTGTTGTCTTCACTGTAAGGCTTACATAAGGCTTTTAATTTTTTGGGGCTCCAGACATATTTCTTTTTTGGGGGTATTTTGGTCCAATATCGCTCTTTCAACATTTTGGGTTGCCGACCCCTGGCTAAGGGTAAAAGGACATTGTTGATTCTTTCATTCCACAAGACGTACTTGTACGTCTTTTTAAAATTAGGCCCCGCCAACTTTTACGTCTAAGTCTTTTTTTTGCATCATAGAGAGGAGGAGGGTCTGATACAATCTGTGAATGAGAATAAGCTGATTGCATTATAAATCATGTAAAAAAGTTACAAGTAGGTGGCAGTGGTGCCCCACGTGCTTGAAATGCATGCTTTAACAAAAAGCTCTTTTTCTCCATTTTTTGCCCAGGAATCGCCGTTTTCATGAAACTTAGCCATTTTGTAATGCCGATTTCTGAAGAATGGAAAAAGATAGAAACTAAATTTGTTTTTCTGCTGAAAGAAGAGAGTCCAAACTTTATTTTGGTAGGCTCCACGTGTATATAGCATGAGAACGAACTAATCTTTGGACCTTGCAAGATCAGTCAAAATCCAGTAAAACACTGGGATTGAGGGGGTTGCTCCTGTGAAAATGGCTGCGTTTGAATGAGTTAATATACCATGTAAATAGGTATTAGCTAGAAATGAGAAAACCACTATCAGTGGGTGTGTAGTGACGCCACTCGAGCGAAGCGCGACTCAGCAATCGATAGTCCGCTGCTCTCTGCTGTGCGTGCGTCAGCACAAACATGTACGCACGCGCGCGTCTTTTGGCTTCAACCAATCAGCGCCAACGCAACGGACGTTACAAATCAAAGAGCTTTGATCTACGACACCAGCTAAGCTAGAACAGACGACATGACGCTCGAGGTCGGACGGGCACACTCTTTGATAATCTGTGTTTTTCCTTTTTCCTGACATATATTTTTCTACTACAATAGTAGTCTCGTCCACGGCGTCTTTTTCCGTTCCACTGGGGTTTAGCTAAAGTGTTTATGAAGAGACAAAAATCTCTTTCTGAACCACGGACACTCTCCCTCGGATTTTTTTTCCCCTCAATTGGATACCCCATTGGATTTATTCTCCCACTTCACTCCCCTGCATCTGCGAATTGGCCAACATGGATGCCTTCCAGCAGCTCCTTCTGACGCAGCACCTCATGCAGGACGAGATCCGGGCGTTGCGAGCCGAAATCCAGAGCCGTAGCAAGGACCGAAGCCACAGCCGTGGCCACAGCATGAGTCACGGACATGGCAGCAGCCGAGAGTGCTCCCCCTCCCAGGGCGAGAAACAGACCCGCCAGGAAGTGAGTGAGTCCCTCAACTCTCCTGTGAGTACGTCCCTCAACCTCTCTGCTGCGAGCCACATCCTCCACGTCCTCGATCGGACTTCTAGGCAACGCTTTATGGTCGACTCCGCCGCCGATGTTAGCATCGTCCCTCCCTCCCCCTCCATCACCCAACCAGCGGCTCCTCCCTCCAAGCAGCCAACCGCACCATCATCAAGACGTACGGCCAACGCTTCCTCAAACTTAATCTGGGCCTGTGCTGCTGCTTCCCCTTCATTTTCACCATCGCAGATGTCCTCCGTCCCATCATTGGTGCCGACTCCCTGCACGAATTTGCCTTGTCGGTCAGCGTTCGCAGGAAGGTGCTGGTCGACGACGCGTGGAACCACCTCCGACCATTTTCTCCAGTGTCTGTCCCATCTTGCTGCCCCCTCTTTGTCTCCCTACCCGACCCTGTGGTGCCGTTTCTCTAACTTGACAAAAATCTCTTTCGATGTGCCCATTGGGCGGAGAAAACATCCCGCTGCTCCACCGAGCAGTGCCTCACGTTGTCCCTCAGAAACATATCACTTGTCCCCTCTCGGGTTTATGAGGAGGTGGTCACCCGAGTTACTTGCAGGGACAGCTGTTACTCCAGTGGCCATTTATCATGTTATCAGGTTACAGGGCGCAGGAAAGGATTAAGAACATTTCTCAACATAAAATTCCACGGTATTTGGGGATTTCATCATCTACAGTCCATAAAATCATCAAAAGATTCAGAGAATCTGGACAACTCTCTTCATATAAGCAGCAAAGCCAAAAACTAATATTGAATGCCTTGCCCTTCGCTGCCTCAGGAGGCACTGCAATTAAAAACCGGGGTCATTATGTAAAGTGTAACGCCACATGGGCTCAGGAACATTGCCAGTGAACAAAGTTAATCATTTCATCTACAAATGTCTCTTGTCATGCAAAACAAAAGCCATAAATCAACAACATTCAGAAATGTCACTGGCTTCTCCGGACCAGAACTCATCTGAGATGGACTGATGCAAAGTTGAAATGTCCACTGTGGTCTAATGTATCCGTATTCCTTTTTTTTTTTTTTTTTGGTGGCCCGGTGGTCGACTGGTTAGAACGTCGGCCTCTTAGTGCAGAAGTGAAGGGTTCAATTCCAGGTCTGGCCTGGAGTTTGGATGTTCTGCCCGTGCCTGCGTTGGTTTTCTTGGGGTACTCTGGTTTTCGCCCACATTCCAAAAACATGCATGGGAGGTTCATGGAACACTCTAAATCTAAATTGTCCATATGTGTGACTGTGGTCGTGAATGGTTGTTTGTCAATGTGTGCCCTGCAATTGGCTGGCAATCAGTTCAAGGTGTACACCGCCAATTGCCGGAAGACAGCTGGGATAGGCTCCAGTACGCACGGACCCCTGTGAGGATAAGCGGATTAGAAAATGGAGGGATGGAATTTTTTCTTTTTTTTTTCCTTTTTTTTTTTAATGATGGATGTTATGTCCTCTGGGCCAAAGAGAAAATGACCGTCAGGATTATTATGAGCTCTATGTTTAAAATCCAGCATCTGTTAGTTTGTCTGTGCCCATGGCATGGGTAAAATGCACCTCTTTGAAGGCATTGTTCATGCTGAAAGCTCCATACAGGTTTTGGAGTAACATATGCTGCCATCCAAGAAACATCTTTTTCAGGGCCTTCACTGCTCATTTCAGCAAGACAATGCTAAGACACATTCTGCATGTGTTACAACAGCAAAGCATCATAGTAAGAGAGTGTGAGTGCAAAATTGGCCTGCCAGCAGTCCAAATCTGTCTCTCATTGAGAATGTGTGGCACATTATGAAGTTAAAAATATAACTACAGAGACACCGGACACTGTTCAGCAACTGTAATTATAAATGCAACTAATCGGAAATAATTCCACCTAGAAAAGTTCAACAATTAGTGTCCTCGGTTCCCAAATGCTTCTTGAGTGTTGTTGAAAGGAAAAGGTGACGTTTCAGTGGTAAAAATACCGGTCCGAGCTCTTCTGGGAAAGAGTTGTCGGCATCAAATTCAAAATGCAAAATGTTTATCAGTTTGGGCATTAAATATATGGTCTTTGTAGTGTATTCAGTTGAATATACAGTAGGTTAAAATAGATTTGCAAGGCTTTTTTCTTTGCAGATTAGGTATGCAAATCAGTGACTTCATCTGAAGTGCAGCTATCTAACTTTGTGGAGCAAAGAAACTTATTGAGAATTGAATAAATGAAATTGATGAAAAGGTGGATGCAGTGGGTGTGTTTATAGACCTCAAGAAAGCATTTGATACAATAGACCATGAAATTTGACGACAGAAGCAAGAGAAATGTGGGTTTAGTTGGGTAGGCCTGAGCTGGGTAAAAAGGTACATGGAAAACACAAAGCAGTTTCTACAGGCACCTGTAGTTAAGTACACGCTTGAGAGCTGTTAGATGTGAGACGCTGCAATGGTCAATTATGGGACCTAAATTATTTTTACTAGGGTAAAACTCAACAAAATCATGTTTGCAGCAAGAAATTTTTCACAACGGGGTTTTTCACTGTAGCAAATTTTATCTCAGAATTAAACACACATACACACACACACACACACACAAACGTATATCGTTCGTTTTATAATGAGAGGGAAGAAATTTCATCTGTGCTGTACACATAGAGCACATTTGACAATAAAGTTGTATCCAATCCAATCCAATATGTGTACAGTGAAACTCCTCTAGAACGAAACCTACATGGGCGAAAATACCCCCTAATGTGAAAAAATCTTCATGCGTTATCACTATTCCCATTCTCCTGCCCCCCCCATACGACGAAAAAAAAACCTGTTGCGTTATACGAAATCTTTTTCTCTGCTCTTGCCTCGCGAAGTTTAATCCAACAGCGACCTGTACTGCTTCGTTCAGAAACGGCAAACGCAACCACTTTACACAGCTCCGAGTTTTCTGAACGCAACATACTCATAGCTGCTCTTGCCATTGGCTTACCGAGCATCATCCTGGCCTCCGATTGGCCAAGAGGGACCTCACTGTCTATGTGTGTAGCTACTGTAGCATGATCCGTGGAAGATAGCGTGGAATGCAACTGATTAGCTGCTCAGAGTAAATTGCTTATGGCTCGAAGGACATTCAAATAAACGAACGTTTCCTGGAATTCTTTACTAGTTATCATGCTCAAAAGCTTATGCTAACTGGAGCGCTAATTAGAGAGAAGGCGAGTTCCACCGCGCTAACTATGGCCATCGAGGACTACGAAGCGTGCCGTGGCTGGCTCAAAAGTTCATTGCATGACATCAGCTGAGCAACGCTGTCTTGGGTGGCGATCGAGGGGAGGTCGAGTTAAAGACAGTGAGATAGTGGACAGAAAAGCCACCGTGTCCAGGAAGTATCTGTTATTGTTCGATTCAGACGCAGCATGAATGTTGCATTGCTAAAATGGCTACAAAACGGACCTTTGGATGTCAAGCAGCTAAGACAAGAAGCACTTTGACGCTGGAAGAGAGGGTAAAAGTGATCAAAATGAAAGACGGAGGAAGCAAAATAAAATATATTATCCAAGAAATTGATGTAAGTGTAAGTGAATGCTGATCGTAAATTTCGCAATTTCTTTCCCTTTTTTTCTTTCTACACTGACTATATGAAGTGTCAAATAAGTGTGTGCTCATACTTATGCACTATTGGAATAAAAATAAAGAGTACACATACGATTGTGTGTGTGTGTACACATACGTTTGTGTGCGTGTGTGTTTACATCTGAGATCAAATTTGCTACAGTGAGAAACCCCTGTTGTAAAAAATTTCTTGCTGCAAACATGATTTCGTTGTAGAGGAGTTTCACTGTACTCTTTATTTTTATTACAATACTGTACGTAGTGCATAAATATGAGCATATACTTATTTTATATTGTTTAACATTAACTTACATTTTTTATATTAATCACTCCACTTTGTCTGTCATTTATACTCTTTTATAAAAAAGAAAGTTTCAATATCTATAATTTGATTTCAAACTTTACTTCTATAAAATGCACCTGAAGCATAACAGTACTGTAATGAATAATATGTCTACTGTATACAGTACTGTAACACCTTATCAATGTGTAAATAATACATTTAATGATACAAAACTAAGAAAAAAACACCCACAAATCCGTTAATTTTTTTGGTTATGTTGTAAAGCAACATTCGAATTTTCTATGGATTCGTGAAAAAAATAATTGATAGAAAATAAAAGTATTGATTTGTTAATTTGTATCTGATTTAAATTGGAATTTAAATCAATGAATTTTTAAATCAAACAATCCTAACCCCAAAGACACTTCAGACTGTACAGTACTGTACTGTGTAGCCAATGTACAGTTGTGCACAAAGAAAAAAAAAGGGAAAGAAATTGCGAAATTTACGATCAGGATTCACTTTCACTTACATCAATTTCTTCGATAATGTCTTTTATTTTGCTTCCTCCATCTTTCATTTTGATCACTTTTCCCCTCTCTTCCAGCGTCAGAGCTCTTCTTGTCTTAGCTGCTTGACATCCAAAGGTCCGTTTTGTAGCCATTTTAGCAATGCAACGAAATACTTCCTGTACTACTGCGCATGTGTAAACCAGTGTGGTGGTTGCTGTTGGAGTTTCGGAGTGAAGCTGTTGGCTGAGGTTGGATTAGACTTTTGCGAAAGGCTTGTTTTCGTTGTAGTGAATCTTGTCGCGAGGCAAGAGCAGATAAAAAGATTTTGCACAATGGAACAGGGGGATTTTTCATCGTCGGGGGAGCATAAAAGTGGGAATGGCTTTCATGCATGACATTTTTTTCACACGAGGGGGTATTTTCGCCCATGTAGGTTTCGTTGTAGAGGAGTTTCACTTATATCTAAATCACATGGAATGTCTCCATTATTTTGCATTATGAGGTGTTTGCTGATGTGGTTGTCATTAAATATATATATATTTATTTATTTATTTATTTTTTTAACTATACAATTTAATACTATATTAGTTTTGGTCATGTGAATAAAAATCTGCCAAAATTGCCTGGAGTAATGATTAAGAGAATTAAGTTAGAAATAGTTTATTATCATATATTTTTGGAGTAATTATTTGAGCTGGAAACGTCACGTTTAATATGTCAGGTTCAAAGTGTCATGCACTGTGGGAGTTTTTGGAAGAGTATAACATATTAAGTTATAAATCACTATCTATTTTATTTGTCGAGTCATACCTCGGTTTTTGACCATAATCCGTTCCAGAAGGCTGTTCGAAAACCGATTTGTTCAAAAACCGAAACTGCGCTCTTTTTTATTAAAAAGAATCTTTATTGAACACTTCTGTTCACAATGGAACGCTATACGAGGAAGCGTCACTTCCTCGTCTACCCGAGGAAGCGTCAATTCCTCGTGTAAGGAAGGCGAGAGGAGTCAAGTGACGCATTCAAATGTGCTCGGTTTGTTCGAGAACCGAAATTCGGTAGTCATCAGAGGCCAAAAACTCAAAATCTTTGGTTGAAAACCGATTTAGTCGAGAACGGAGGCGTTCGAAAACCGAGGGTTGACTGTACTACCATATTTGACCTACTGTGCTTATGTTTGGGGGTCTTCATATAAAAACCCTCCAAATGATATTCACCATGCACAAAAGGGCCTTATGAATACTGCATGTGGGCATCTATGAACCCACAAATGCATTTTTTTTCAACCTAGGGCATTGAAGTTTAGAAATCTGGGAATCCCTATGTCTCTAGTGAGTTATTGCAGGCATGTGCCACCAGCAGAATTCATCCAGTACGACCCAGGGCATGGTAGAGAGACTGTGTCTCTGGCCGAGGAACATCTTGGGATCTGGAAGAAGTGACTGGTCAAAGCACTTTGATCAAAGATCTTTAAAAAATTGTATATTGCACAGAAAAGAGCAGCCTGATCAATCCTCAACAGTTCATTCCCTGGGATGCCAGGATGATACTCGGGAATAGCCAATGGCAGAGCATCTATAAGTATGTTGCATTCAGGAAACTTGGAGCTGCAAGTAGCAACCCATACGGTATTTTTACCTTTCGTATCTTGAAATTTCTTTCGTGACAAGAGGCGATATTTTCCTGCTCGTAACTTGAAACTTTCGTATGAAGAGACAAGTGAAGGTACCACTGTACTGTTTCTTACCAAATTTTTACTTTTAGTGTACCTATCTCTGCTATATTCATGCTTTACACTTTCTCTCACTATGTAGTATTCCCCTTCATCCCCCCCCCCCCCCGCCTGATTCCGTCAGTCTTGCAGAACCGCCTCAACCTTATTTGTCTGTCTTTCCAACAGTCCGATAAAAAAAAGGGAAGATGGGGAAACAACAAATCTTGCTGCCACTTTGAGCATTTGTGGTTACCTACCAATAAGACAATTTTCAGATTTGTTTAGCTCTTGAGATGGCTGCTTGTGTACATGTATTCATCTGCCCACAGTATTTAACAATGGATAGCGCCTGCATTTCAGATGCAATAACCCCTTTTCATCCTCCTGATTCTGAAGGAAGCAAGAATACTGAGGCATCTCGTCGTGCCTCGCTGCTAAACCTTGGGACAAAGGGGTCGACTGAACAAAGCTACACAAGAAAAAAAAATGGGGCAAAAGAAAGGAGTGCCACATCTCAGTGCTTCATTTCATAACCATCAGGAGTGTTCTCTGAGCTTCTAATTGTCACAAATGGATTTTGTTTAGCTTAATTGGTAAAAGTTGGGTAGATGAAATGGTAATGTTGAATAAACGACAGAACATACCAACAATATCTTATGAGTTTTATGAGACCGATTACCTAAGTGCTGGTTAAATGTCAGGGTTGTTTTGGAGTCAGGGCAATGGGTGTGTCTTTATGGTTTGCTCATTGAAAGATAAGTGTAGCTTTACACATACACATTTTTCTTTCATGGAGAGAACATGTCACGTGAGGAGAGGAATTATGACCCAGAAGCAGACATAACACGGAAGTTGAAAAGTAAAAGTCTTTATCTACGAAAATACAAAGTAACTACAGAGAGCAGTGCTTTATGCAGAAGACATGGAAGAGAGCTGACATTCTGGGAGAAAGCTTCACATACTGACAACATGCCACTGAGTAATCCAAGTTTATATACTGGAAGTGTTTTGTTGTTTTGTCTGATTGTAAAGTGTCCCTGGGTGTCTTGAAAGGCGCTTATAAATAAAATGTATTATTATTATTATTATTAAACCAACCCTGATTTGATGAACGAGGTCTAGTGTGTAACAGAAATTGTATTTTGTAATTTGCCTCATTTATCTGGCATCGGGCTGCCAGCTACTCAAATGTCTGACCTTTGTTGCAGCCACATGTCATAATTTACGACTATGCCTTCATGTTGTTGCATAGCAAACCCTTTCGGCAGAGTAAAATGTGGTTTGCATGGATTAGCAACTACCTAAAAATGACAAACCCAACGTTTTATGTAACTTACCAGAAGAGACACACTCACTAGAACCAACCAGCTGCAGAAATGAATGATATCCAGTAGGTAAAGGGGACACAAGTTTCGTGTTTTTATTTTCCTAAACAATCTGTGTGTATTACAGTGTTGAACATGACGAGCGATATTCAGTCTTCAATGTGGTTTAAACAGCTGCAACATACCCGGAGTATCTTACACGTAGCGATAACAGTACAACGAGCGATATTCAGTCTTCAATGTGGTTTACACAGCTGCTTTCTTTGGCTGTTAAAGTTTCTTTTTTTCAGTCTTTTTTTTTTATTCCAGTAAAGACAAAAAAAAATCTCCTTGCTGCTAGTTTTGGTGGTCACTTCAGCCTTCATCAGGTGTCACTGCTTCCATGTGTGACATGTTTTAAAATAGCTGATCGGGTCAGGGAAACTTCAAAATAAGGCTCCCAACCCAATCAAAGCTGCGCTCCAACCCCCTCGCTGCCTTTGAGGGAATGCGTCCCAGGTGTGTCGGGCCATGTAAGTCCCTGTTGATAGTGCCGTGTCCACACCTCTTTATCTCTATTGCCTCCTTTATCCATCTTTTGAATACATTGGTTTCTGATGCAATGACTTTCTACACTGGTCTGTTATGGCTGATTTCTTGTTTTCATGATCGGCTTTTTGTTTTTGCAATGTGGTATAGCGTCCTATCTCTATCCGTACAAATTAGATTATGTTTGCATATGTTCTAAGCAACTTCCAGAAACCTATCTGTATTTTAGATTTTCCTCAAAATGCCATGCAACCAAGTCATACCAGGGAGCAGAATGTCGACTGTTATTACTCAGGCGCTGATGTGTCCACTGTTGTTGACTTGGCTGTCTCTGACCAACACTGTTTTTTTTTTAAATTGTTTTATCCAGCAAAAGGCCTCTGTGTGATCTGTGATTAAAACAGACTTTTTAATACTTTTCATCAGTAGAAAGCACCTTTGTTGTCCCACCATAATGCATGAACTGACTTTTTTCATGAGGAAGCTGCCCTGAAAGCAGTGGTGTCAAACTCATTTTTGACCACATCATAATTCCAGTTTGGTTGGCGGGCCGTTATGACTTTGACATTGAATAAATGTAGGATGGTCTGATATTACAAACACCTATATGGTACAACAAATTGATGACGACTTTTGAAATCAGAGGCCCGTAGAAAATGTTTGTCAAAATATTCAATTTATTTTCAAAGGGGACTGGTAACAAAACCATGTTTCAATATCTCAATGCTTTTAAATATGAAGACAATTTGGTAACATGAAGTCACTGCACATGATTTGTTTTTGCGGGTCACATAAAATTATGTGGTGGGCCAAATCTGCCCCCTGGGCCTTTAATTTGGGACATCTGTGTCAAACTCATTTTCTTCAAATTAGGCTCACCTCGGAATGTATCGAACTTGTTGAGATTGATGTCAGTGATCTTTTTGGACATGAGAAACATGATGCAAAAACCTCAGAAAAAGTCAACTCAAAAATGCAATTATTAAGAATTGGAATACAATGTGCAAAATATTCAAAAATCCTTTTGCATGTTTTCACGATAGTTGATAAAGCCCTTTAAATGACTTTGCTCATTCAAAGGTTGACGCTCAGTCATCATAAATGATACTTAATTGATATCAATGCATTAAACAACACAATGATTGTTTATAATAATTATAATAATTGTAATTAAACAATCACTTTAACTCTCTTATGAGATCACATCATTGGGTGTCTCTTATAGATGATTTCATTGATAAAGATTAATACAGTTTAGGAACATTGACACAGCAAATGGAAATGTTTATTTACGCTAGATAACCAGGGGCTCGCAATTCAGAGATCTGTGGTGGTCTGCATGTTGTTTGATCGCATTGTTTGTTTGTTTCTGCTTGTAGAACATGAATTGCTTAAAAACGTCAGTTGTGACAAAGGAAAGCCGAGCACGTTTGATCCGGAGCACACTTTATTGTTGTGACTTCCCCCTGCCTGGTTATTTTGTGGAGGCTTGTATGTTTTTTTAACCCGTTTTGGATGGTTGCTCAGTCATACAGTCTGCAGGATTGTTTTTCTTTGTTACCAGGAAATGTTTATATATATATATATATATGTGTGTGTATAAATATATATATATGTGTATATATGTATATATGTATATATGTATATATATTTGTATGTATTTATGTATTGTATTGTATTATGTATTGTATGTATGTATTATATATGTATGTATTTTGTTGCGATATATCTTACACCGGAGCAAATTTTGTGGAGCGTTCACACGTACAAAGCCGCTGAGTGAGTCTGCACCGGCGCAGTTGGTTGGGTTCACACGGCAGTTTCTGCAGCGGAGCAAAACGAAAGAAAACAGGATCTGTCGTGTTGGTTCTAGTTTCTGCAGCGGAGCAAAATGAAAGAAAACAAGTTCTGTCGTGTTGGTTCTTTTTAAAACAATATACAACGCAAGCAACTACTGTACAGGCACGTCCTTCTCGGTCTCCGTGCCTTCTGCTCGAGAGGCGTTCAATGACCGCCCCCCGAAAAAACAGAAAATCAAACATATAATAAGCCAAACAGAAAATCAAGAGAGGCAATCACAAAATAAATTATATGGGGGGTTGGGGGGTTGTGACCACACAACAGAGGAACAAACTACACAACTCTGAGACAGTCCAGTCTCCTACAAAAGGAAAGATGATGTTTGGGGACTATCCCCGCCTGTTCTAGCTGAGATGGTATAACCCAAGAGGCAATGTGCCGCTCGCTACTATTATTGCCAGTTGCCATTCTATAATCTACTAAAACACCAGTCAAACGCCATCAAGTCTTGTGTCGTTATTAGACAAACAGTTGACGGAAGTACAACAGAGCACGAAAGCAACGCATTCACGCCGTACGCAATCAACTTTTCTCATGCGTAGCGAGGCTCCTCCCCCCGCCGCAAACGAGCATTTGCTCGGGAGCAAATTTTTAACCTGTAGCGTTCACACGTACCATTTTATATCGGTGCTGCCCCGCAAACGAGCATTTGCTCCGGAGCAAAATTTTAAACCACCTCCCCGAGGTGGGTCAAATTTGCTCCGGAGTAAGCTGTTTTCAGGGGCTGCACCGGTGTAACTTTGCACGTGTGAACGCTCTACTGGGGCAGCACCGGCGCAGCACCGGAGCAAATCTTGCCGTGTGAACACCCCTACTGTTTCAGGAGAGAAATAAGAGACGAGGTTGATGAGCCTCTGGTGAATAAAGAGCAGGTACCCTGTTGAGTACGACGTATGCCACTGACGCGATTGTTACTTGTTTGGAACTATTTTGTGTGGAAGGTTACCGTCTTCCGTGTCCATATAAATAAAGGGGGTGGAGCTTCCCTGTGTTCGTCTGACAGTGACGGTGCGCTGAGGCATGTCGAGAGTTCAGCGGTGCAGTGG
Organism: Hippocampus abdominalis; assembly: GCA_018466805.1. NCBI lineage: Eukaryota > Metazoa > Chordata > Actinopteri > Syngnathiformes > Syngnathidae > Hippocampus > Hippocampus abdominalis. Next base: position 21,232,020 of record CM031703.1, on the reverse strand, counting down.
TAGCGACCATACTGAAAATAAGAAAACGTCTCCAGTCTTGTGCCTGGAACCAAGTGTAGTCATCCGAAATGATGTCTACACAAAACCATAAAGAGACTTCCGCGCAAGACGGACCAACAGGATCAACATAGCCTGACTGCTGTGTTCAAAGCAAACTTGAGAAAACTAAGTATGCAACCATGGCTTAAATCGACTATAGGCTGAGTACTAGTTTAACTTAGATGTGCACGTTATAATTTTATATTGCTCTGTTTTTATTCCCTAAAAAGATTGCTAATCTACGTTCTCTGCCAAACAAGATGGATGAACTTCTTCTCCTCACAAAGACCAACAAAACCTTTGCACGTTCTGCTGCACTCTTCTTCACTGAAACCTGGCTCAATGACCGCCACCCGGATTCCGCGCTACATCTACCCGGCTTCCGCCTACTTCGAGCCAATTGCGACACGGAGCTATCAGGGAAATGGAAAGGTGGTGCGATTTGCTTCTATATCAACGAAGAATGGTGCACTGATGTCACGAAGCTCGACGCACACTGCAGCCCGGACCTGGACTTGCTGCAGTCTTTAAACTGCGAGCCATTCTACTCGCCATGTGAGTTCACCTCCTTTGTACTAGTCAGTGTTTACATTGCGCCACAAGCTAACGCTAACACAGCGATACAAACGCTAGCTGAACAAGTAAACAAACTCGAACTAAAATATCCAGAGTCACCCCTGATCATTTTGGGCGATTTTAATAGAGCACATCTTAACTGTGAACTTCCCAGATATAAGCAGCACATCGACTGTTTCACCAGAGAGGGCAACATTCTAGACCACTGCTATACAACACTCAAAAGTTCATACCGATCGATCGCCCGCGCAGCATTGGGTCTTTCTGACCACAATTTACTACACTTAATACCTACATACAGACAGAAACTCAAATGTGTTAAACCGGTTGTTAAGACTGTGAAGAAATGGCCCGATGAAGCAAAGCTAGCTCTACAAGACTGCACTGATTGGGTCGTCTTCAACGGGCACACTGGATGAATACACAGACACTGTAACATCATACATCAGTTTCTGTGAGGACATGTGTGTACCAACTAAGTCCTTCTGCCCCTGCAACAATAACAAGCCATGGTTCACTCCCAAATTCAGGCAGCTTAGAAAAGAGAAAGAGGCCGCATTTAGAAGTGGAGATCGGGCACTGTACAAACACGCCTGAAACCAATTGACAAAGGAAATTAACATCGCAAAGAGAAGCTATGCAGAGGCTGAAAAACAGTTCTCTGCTAACGACTCTGCCTCTGTGTGGAATGGCCGGAAAGCAATCACAAACTATAGAATGCCATCCCCGCACACAGTGAACAATAAGGGTCTGGCTGATGAACTAAACATGTTTTTCTGCCGATTTGAAGAGGACACCCCGATTTCCCACATAGAGTACACCCACCTCTACCAGGAACTACTCTATCCATGCCACCACCCTCACTCTCTTCATTGTTCATGTCTTGTGACCTGTTGTAATTGTCATATGCTTGTGCAGGAGTGGTTTCTTCCGACTTCTGGATTGAGTGAACGCTGGCGCGTTTGGCTGCCGCTGCTCAACCCGTTTGGTGTTTTGTTGTTTTTGTTCCCGATTGTAAAGTGTCCTTGGGTGTCTTGAAAGGCGCTTATAAACAAAATGTATTATTATTATTATTATTCTCTCCCCTACAGATCCACGAACAGGACGTGAGACGGCTCTTCAAGCAGCAGAAGATCACGAAAGCTGCGGGGCCCGACAAAGTGTCCCCCTCCTGCCTGAAAGTCTGCACTGAACAGCTAGCTCCGGTTTTCACACAAATCTTCAACAGATCCTTGGAGCTGTGTGAGGTCCCATCCTGCTTCAAACAGTCTAACATCATCCCAGTTCCCAAGAAACCGGCAACATCATCGGTCTCATCAAAGATGGCGACGAGTCTACGTACCGACAATAAGTGGAGCAGCTGGAGCTCTGGTGCAGCTGACACAACCTAGGGTTGAACACGCTCAAGACTGTAGAAATGATCGTGGACTTCAGGAAACATCCTTCACCACAGCTGCCCCTCACACTATCCAACTGCCCTGTGTCAACCGCCCAGACCTTCAAGTTCCTGGGAATCACATTCTCCCAGGACATGAAGTGGGAGGTCAACACCAACTCCATCCTGAAAAGGGCCCAGCCGAGGATATACTTCCTGAGGCTGCTGAGGAAGCATGGACTGCCACAGGAGGTGCTACGACAGTTCTATACGGCAGTCATCGAATCAATCCTGTGTTCTTCCATCATGGTTTGGTTTGGGGCCGCCACAAAAGAGGACAAAATCCGACTTCAACGGACAGTTGGGACGGCGGAAAAAATTATTGGCACCGCCCTACCCACTCTTGAGGACTTGCACACTGCAAGAATCAAGACAAGGGCACGGAAAATCCTACTGGATCCCCCGCACCCTGCCCACCACCTTTTCCAGCTACTCCCTTCAGGCAGGCGCTACCGATCCATGCGCACCAAATCCAGCAGACACTTAAACAGCTTCTTACCTCTAGCCATTAACTCCCTAAACGGTAACCCAAATCTACCTGTATAGTGGCTCTTTGCAATTTTGCACAACCCTGTGGAACAGCATTACCGCTATAATCATTGTACCACTGTCACTGATGTATCCTCCATCGCACCAGACACTTTAAAGCGCTCAAGGACATCTGCACAATTGCACACTTCTTGTACTACATATACTGCTACTGGTCGCTTTAAAATGGTTCAATGATTTTCTGCACCAACTGTACAACTGTTACAGTATTGTGTTCTACCACTGATCACTTTAGCTCTGCTTGATACTTTGCACATTGTCTCACATTCTTGCTTGGCTCTCGACGAAGGCAGACACTTTTTGCTTTCTGATCATGTCCCCACCCCCCACCCTTCCCTGCTCGCCACTCAGTCTATAGGGGTGTTCACACGGCACACATTTGCTCCGGTGTTGCACCGATGTATTTTGTTGCGATATATCTTACACCAGAGCAAATTTTGTGGAGTGTTCATACGTACAAAGCCGCTGAACGTATTAGCACCGGCGCAGCGCCGGTGCAGCCTCACTTGGGTTCACACGGCAGTTTCTGCAGCGGAGCAAAACGATAGAAAACAAAGAGCTGTCGTGTTGGTTCTTTTTAATACGTACACAACTCAAGCAACTACTGTACAGGCACGTCCTTCTCCTTCTCGGTCTCCGTGCCTTGTGCTCGAGAGGCTTTCAATAACCGTCCCCGAAAATGTAAATCAACGATGACTTCAATGACAATTTTTTAAACCACCTACCTGAGGTGGATATCAGGTGAAGCTGTTTTCAGGGGCGACACCGGTGTAACTTTGCACGTGTGAACACTCTACTGGGGCAGCACCGGCGTAGCACCGGAGCAAATGTTGCCGTGTGAACACCCCTTATGTGCTGTCCTTGTCTGACTATCCTAGCCTCCTGCCGTATTTTCATTCTAAAAGCAAACGTGGAATTGGTTGGGTGGTCTCTCGATGCTATCGACAAAAAATTTCTCGACGAGAAGAGCAGGCAGTGGGGAGCCGACTTGCCCCTCGGGAACTTTTGCTGCTGGGTACACCCTAGATCCCTGGAGGACGTGGAGAATGGTGTGCCTGTCAACACTGTGCGTTGAGGATGTGGAAGACATCTACATTATTGGGCTTCTGATAACATGTATGCTGCTGTTTGGTGTTGGCAGTTTCCTGATCTATCGCAAAATTCAACCGACGGGAGCGGCTTTATTGGAAGTGAAGAGGCTGCCGGTCTTGAAGAATGGCATAGTGCGGATGTCCAACACTCAGATCCAAGTGGTGACTGAGCTCAACCGCAAAATGGATGCGGTTTTGGAGCGTCATTGCAAAATGGACAACTACTTGGAGAAGTTAGAATCCGCGCTCAGAAATTAAAAGAAATCGCGGATTTGGCTGATCGACGCCATTAAAGAGACACAGGCCACGGACTGAAGGCTGTCTAGAATTGTTGGCAGCCTGTTACCAAAACAACATCTACTATCTCGACCTTTCCCCTGGATGAAAGTACGCATGGAAGCTAGTGCCCTACCATCACCCCCTCCTTCCCGGCCATAGACTGATAAGCCAGGACTGTCTCCATGAGAAGACCTTGACGTATCAGCTGCGGCCTGACACTCACACACAACCAGACAATCACATGCGCATACACACCCTTGTATCACCGCCTTCATTGTTCCTGTTTTTTCTCCCGCGACGTGCACTGATCTGCGTAGCGCTCGAATGGATTGAGCAGCTGGTCGGACGGGCCGCGTCGCGCTCCTCCCCTTCCCACCCATCCGCCCCCTCGTTACATTTTATGTCTTGTAACTTGTTGTAACTCATACGCTTGTTTACGTGCTGGTGTCTTTTTTTCCTGGACTCGAATTATCCTCAGATGAGGATAGTTCGAGCGTGTTTTTTTCTCCCCCTCTCCCTCCCTTGTGGTTTCTTTCTGAGTTCCGGGTTGAGTGAACACTGGCGCGTTTGGCTGTCTCTGCTCACTCGCATTGTGTTTTATTGTTCTTGTTCCTGTCCTTGGGTGTTTTGCGCTTATAAATAAAATGTATTATTATTATTATTACAGTTGTCACTGGGTGGTACCACCGCACTACGGTTCACTTACATTACGAAATGTCCTTCCATACTTATTTTTCCATACTTATTTGTCATGTCCTTGCTTATGATTATACTAATGCAGCGTGTTATACCGGAGACAAATTCCTTGTGTGTTCTACATACTTGGCCAATAAAGATGATTCTGATTCTGATTCTAAAATTGAAAATCGAAATAGTAAATATTTGCATTTTGCACAAAGAAAACTGATCCACAATTCTATGTTGATGAGAGCATTAAAATGGGAAAAAAATAGGACATAAAGATATAAAAGAAATTTATAAACGATAAAAAATGTGTGATCATTTCGATTAATTATGAGTTAATTATGACAGCTGCGTTTTAATCACACTTCAATATTTTAATCGTTTGACACAACTAGTACTAACGCAATCTTATCCCATCTCAGAAGTCTAGAAGGTTCTTTTCCACTTTGGCCCGAAGGCTCAAAATTTCCCAAAATATTTGAAATGTGGACTTGTCAGACCACTTGTCCCGGTGTCGCTCCAAAACTGTGGCTCTGTAGTGCGTCTAAATTTTGATGTTTGATTTCCCCTGCTTGTGTATTTCTTAGATACACATTTAATGTGTGTTTGTGTACAAAATGCCAACCAATGCTCCTTTCAAAGGAGGTATTCCGATTGCGTTTTTCAGTTTGGAACAGGAGTAAAGCAGGGGTTTTCTTCTGGTTTATGAACATTTATTTACCTAGCCTTTTTAAAGGCTTCTTGACTGCATGCAAACATAGTCATCGTGGTAAAAACTTGACATAGTTTACCCCAAAGTTCATCCTTCTATGGGAGTGGCCTGCAACAATTGAAAGGAATTTTGCCATCGGTCATCGTTGGGCAACATAAATGATGGAGGGGGCCATCATAAAAAAATAAATAAATGTGCTTTGGGCTCCAATTTATTCAGGGGAAGCCCACAATTGTTAGTGTAGAACAGCCCTAGCTGGAAAGAATAAGCCAGGATGAGTAGTGACCCATCGAAAAATCATTTATTTCAAAACAAATGACTAGCGTCCATTGTAATCACCCATCCATCCATTTACCACTTATCCTCACAAGGGTCACGGGCATGCTGCAGCCTATCCCAGCTGCCTTTGGGGTACACCCTGAACTGGTTTCTAGACAATCACAGGTCACACATAGACGAACAACCATTGGCGCTCACAATCACACCTCAGGACAATTTCCAATGTTCCATTAACCTACCATCTATGTTTTTGGAATGTGGGAGGAAACCGGAGTACCCGGAAAAAACCCCCACAGATATGGAGAGAACATGCAAAATCCACACAGGAAGGCTGGAACCGGAATCGAACCCTGCACCGCTGCACTGTGCAGCAGACATGCTAACCAAGAGATCACCGTGCCGCACACCAGTCGTAATCATGCCAAACAAAATTAAACTGATACCGTACTGTACTACAGCTATTAGTGACCACAGATTATCTCACTGCTTCCCCCGCCCCCCTTGAATTTCCCAACTAATGATTATTATTAAACAAAGTTTATCAACATGAAATAGTTTGACTTTGTATTCAATAAAATATAGATTGAAAATGATTTGAAAATCAGTGTGTTCTATTTTTGTTTGTTTAACACAATGTCCCATTTTCATTGCATTTGGGTTTGTGTATTGTGTTATATAAAAATCAAGAAAACAATATATGGACATGAGAAAAAGGTGGTGTTCAAGGCATTGTAGTATATATTTACCATCACACCTCAGTCACTAAGTCCTCCTCCCATTCTTGGCTCAGCTGGATGCCCTAAACTGAGGTCAAGGTGGGTGCTGCTCTTTTTCACCACCACTGACCATCAGTCTGCCAAACAGGCTAATTTACAGCGTGCCCTCCTCCACACATTGCTCCAGGAACACCCCCACCTCTCTCACTCTATCTCTGCATGTAGATGATGCCAGCAGCACGCTCCAGTGGAGACAAATCAGACATTCTCAACCGTATCATCGTAAAAAAAAAAAAAACTCCCAGGAAGGTTGCGACCTCTTCACCCTTTCAACTAATCTACAGGCACTGGAAGTCACGGGAGAAAGAGGGTTCTTCATGGAGTGGCATAACTAGCTTGTCTGTACGAGCAGAGAAGAAGAGAATCATAGGAATTCACGAAAAAACATGAGCGAGGTATGATGGTTAAAATCCTGAATGGTAATACTATTGGTACTACGTCCTGTTTTAAAAACAGTGTTGCCACAGTCATCCTAAAAACATAACTTTATTGATTATTTAATTTTAAAAGTAACTAGCTTCTTTCCCATCTTCTTGCGTGGGTTTTCTCCGGGTCCTTCGGTTTCCTCCCACATTCCAAAAACATGCATGGTAGGCTGATTGAACACTTCAAATTGTCCCTAGGTGTGAGTGTGAGTGTGAATGGTTGTTTGTTTCTATGTGCCCGGCGATTGGCTGGCAACGGGCTCAGGGTGTACCCCGCCTACTGCCCAAAGACAGCTGGGATAGGCTCCAGCAACCCCCCGGCGACCCAAGTGAGGATAAAAGCGGTTCGGAAAATGTATGAATGAATAGCTTCTTTCCTGATGACTTAATTCTAAAAGGAACTAATTGAAATGACAAGTTACTTTCAGGCGGCCCGGTGATCCAGTGGTTAGCGCGTCGACCTCACAGTGCAGAGGTACCGTGTTTGATTCCAGCTCTGGCCTTACTGTGTGGAGTGTGCATGTTCTCCCCTTGCCTGTGTGGGTTTTCTCTGGGTGCTCCTGTTTCCTCCCACATTCCAAAAACATTCATGACAGGCTGGTTGAACACTCAAAATCGTCCCTGGGGTGTGAGTGTGAATGGGTGTTTGTCTATGTGTGCCCAGCGAATGGCTGGCAACTCGTTCAGGGGTGTGCCCTGCCTAAATACAGCTGGGATAGGCTCCAGCACCCCCCGCAACCCTTGTGAGGATAAAGCGGTTCAGAAAATGGATGGATGGACAGAAGTTACTTTCATACTGCGATTGCCTGGCAACCACTTTAGAGTGAACAGTTGGAATTAATAGGGTTCAGCACGTCCGTGACCCTCGTCAGGAAAAGCTGTTTGGGTATTGGATGGATGGAAGTTACTTTTATAGTTACATTGAGCAAATGCAGGCCACACTGCTTTCGATAAAAATAACACCTGCTTTTTGCCAATTGGAAATGCATTTTTAGCTGTGACGTTTAAGAATAAAGTTGTTGTTGTTTTTAATTAAGAGAATGTATTTGGTTTTACATCATCATTTTAATACAAAAAGAATAAGTGGTTTATGAATTCACTTAACATACACGGGCTACTTCTTTCTGAAAAAAAATAAAAAGATAGTCTCTCTCGGCTTTACTGAACATAAATATATTGGTAAATACAATCGCAAATAAAAGCATTCTTTTTCATTTGACACACTGAACTATTAATGTTGTAATGGCACACCAAAAAAGTCTCATGTACATTGTTGACTAATATCATGATTAGGGGACCTCCTCCACTTAGAATTTGGTGTGCCTTTCTATTTCTTTCTTTCAGTTTGAATAATAATAATAATAATAATACATTTTATTTATAAGCGCCTATCAAGACACCCAATGACACTTTACAATCAGGAACAAAACAACAAAACACCAAACGGCTTGAGCAGCGGCAGCCAAACGCACCAGCGTTCACTCGGCCCGGAAGTCGGAAGAAACCACAATTTTGCCCATCCCCACCCTTCTTCGCCGACCCATCAACAAAAACAACTTCACCGATCGGGAGGGGCACATCTGTCAAATCGGGTCGCGGCTTGGTGGACATTTGAACTTGGCTCCCACAATCACATGTACCGTCCTCTGGGGTGGGTAAGTGCATCCTGTGCTGCCATCCATGGGCGGCGGGGGTGGGGGCGGGGGGGGGGGGGGTTGTTTTGATGTAGGCAAATCTCTTCGACTCCTTCCTCCATTGCTGTCTATATGGACCACGTAGGTCGTCCAAGCGCTGAAAACGGTGACGTCACTCCCTCACACGCAAATATAAATTTGAACACTGCCGCAATGCCTTTCACCATGTTCAAGCTGTAAATACCAGAGTTTTCCTCTGTTACATGTTCTATAAGAGTGTTTTTCAAACTTTTTTGAGCCAAGGCACACTTTTTTCATTGAAAAAAATCTCGCGGCACACCACTAGCTGAAAATGTAAAAAAAAAAAAACAGCTTATTTTAACAATTAACGTGTTATAATGTTACTATAACTGTTTTTAACATTGAAGAATGACGCTATAACAGCTTGAATTGGAATCAAATGAGCACAAAGAAAAAAATATTTTATAATCTTTCATATTTATTGTTTCACTGTCGTCCTGCATTCATGCGCCACAAATTCGCTTGTCTCTCTTGGTCGAAACACAAGGCAATTGGCTAGCTGTTGCTGCTCCCTAGTGGTATGGGAAGGTACTACATGATTACTTTCTGGGCCATAGACCGCACAGGCATACAAATTGGATATTTTACCGCGGCACACCTGACAATGTCTCGCGGCACAGCAGTGTGCCGTGGCACAGGGGTTGAAAAACACTCTTCAATAATATATAGTAAACAGGGAATTGAGCAGCCGCTAAAAAATTTCGTCTTTAATCAGCTTTGCAAGTTTAGCATGGTAGCCATTTTGGACACACCTATGGATACATCACACTACCTGCTCTAAACAACAACAAAATTGCTTCTGTAAGATTCAAAAACTGATGGTCTTCTCAGTTTGTAATCATATGCCTTCATCCCAAAAACAAAAAAAAGAAAATATAAGTATAAGTAGCACCTGCCATAAAATACATAATAAAGAAGAAACTGTATATAAGTCGCACTGAAGTAAAAGTCACATTTTTACGACTATGTTCTTTTTTGGGGAAATGTATTTGATAAAATCCAACACCAAGAACAGACATGTAAAGGCGAATAAAAATAAAAATAGAGAACAACACGCTAATTAAGTGTAGGATAGGCTAACATTACATGCCGCATTAGCAATGAACTGAGAATGTGCCTGGTATGTTCACATAATATATTTAGAGTTATTCAGAAAACTATAGCATAAAGAACATGCAAGTTTCCCAAACAACAGTGTCACTCCTAATCACGAAATCCAATGAAATCTTCATCCTCGGTCTCACTTTTCTAAACGACTCCACCAACTCCGGAGGTAAAACATGCGGCACTTTTTCTTCTACGTCGCTGCCCTCTTGTGGTTTAATGTGAAAATAACGTTAAATTATGTAACGTGTTAAGCATTTCACACATAAATTGCTCCAAGTCACCCCCCCCGGCCAAACTATGAAAAAAACTGCAGTTTATAATCCGGAAAATACGGTATATTATCTGGAAATCGTACCCTACTCCTAAAAGGCATTTGTACTCACATATAGAGTAGCTAAGATCTGACTCTTTGTGGCTCTAGCGGATGGAGCCATCAGTCAGACACATGGTAGGGAGCAGTTGTTCTCATAGTTTCATCCCCTCGACACAGCCTTGACACTGGGAGAGAAACAATTTGGCCTGCCGCCCACAGTCACAGGACTGAATGGCAGAAGAAAGTAATTAGGGGAATATGTCTACTTGTAAGAGAGTGACAAGTGGAAGGAGAGAGAGATTGAAACAGACAAGTCGTTTCTTGTGCGGTGTATATTTTCGAGTCTGAGAGAAAGAAAAAGGGTTGTGTATTTGTGAGAACAAGTGTACGGAAAATGGCAGATGTACTGGATATTCATGTCTGGTATCTATTTCAATACGTTTGATATATTGACCTTTGATTCAATGTATGCAACATGCAGTCAGAAAATGCAATATGACTGTTTGAATATGACCACAGGCAGGATGAGATTTTGAAGCTTTTGGTACAAGGGCAAGGACAAAGGGAAATGGGGTCATGCAGTGCAATTGTAAATGTGAATCTTAATAGAGACAGCAATGCCATTATATCCAAATCCGCTGAGTCCTCTTAACCAAGGGGTCGTGACATTGACGGCCACTTTACATCCTGAGCATGTCGGGCCAAGAGACCAGGGACATGACGACCAATCTCATATTGGGGATTTGTATGCTACTCCACTAAATTCAGTAAGAAGATGCAGACTCATAAAGGTATTGAGATTTGAAGAGTTTGTCTGGAAGACATGGGCAAAGCCAATAAGGTGGTTTTGTCTTTCAGCCACTGGCAAAGAAAAGGGGTCAAGGTCCTGCCATGGGATCAAAAACCTCAATGAAAACCCTTATAAAACGAGGGCATATTTATAAGATGGTGGAAATGTGACAGGGAAGCGCCGTGTTTGTGCAACATTGTAAATCATGCCCTCTCTTTGCTGAACACAGTGCGATTTTAACAGGTAGCTGACAGTGGGCAGGCTTTGTGTTGATGGAAGGTAGTGAACATGATATTTATCTTAATGACAGTCATATTACGTGTTGCCCTGTGGTTTCGGGCACTTATACTGCTCAATCCAAATGAGGGGCCAGTGGTGGATATACATCGCAACCAACTCATAACCCCCCCCCCCACCCCAGCCCCCCCACCCCCCCTCCCACACCCCACACCCCACCCCCGCAACCCATCCATGGCGATCCGCGGCTTTGCCTATGCATTAGCCATCTATTTCCCCCGGGTGGCACCTCTCCAACATAAAACCGTAAGACAGAGGTAAAATATATCCCTCCCGACGAAAATAAAGCTTTGCCTGCCTGCTGATCTATTGCATATAAACCTAAAGCCGCGGCTTTGATTCGAGCTTTGCCTTATGCGCGCCTTTGCTTTTTACGCACACAAAAGCTCAATGAAGATGGATCGGGTGGAATACGACGCGGCACATCCAACAAATCGACCTCACGCATTTCATTACTTTGGCGCCCTGATCCTTTCAATTGTTTTCCACCCAGGCATTGTTTGGCACTGTTTTGGTTTGTATGTTCTTTGTTGGTTGTTTGATTGGGTTTTTTTTTTGACTGATCAGTGAAGGTCAATAATTTCTTGGGGATTTCCACACTAATTGAATTGAGTGTGTTTGTACTGAGAGCTAGGAGAGGGATTCATCATAATTGTTTGACTCAAGTTTTACCCCCACCATAGAGATGTGTCATACTTTTCTGTAGGCTACATCTGTCAGATCTGCGATTGCCTAATTTATCGCCATCGGGTCTGCTTCGGACAAAGGAGGGGCCAAAATTAGGAAGAGACCATTTTGCACATTGATAAGTAGAATAATGCCATTTAATACTCAATAGTCGGAACTTGGCCTGGATTTACTGTGTTCGTCAAATTTAGGATTTGACTGTTTGTAGTAGCAGCCTTTATACAGTGATTCACAAATTTGTTAGATCACCAGGATTATGATACAGATTATTAGTTGTAATGACCAAAATATGGTTCACTCTATGAGTATTTGACCACAGATTTTTAATACTAAAATATAATCACCATTACCATCAGTTGTCAAATACAGTACACTGTTTTCTACACGCTCACACACACACACACACACACACACACACACGCACACACTGACACACGCACATTCACTCAAAATGTGAACCACAGTGTTGAACCACTGGTGAAACGAGACTTTGATTCTCTCCTCACCCCTTCAGACAAAAAGCCTTACATAGATACCATTGTCACGGTTGTTTTATTATAGAATATAGATGCTTTATGTTACGTGTCTTGTTGTATTGTTGTTATTTTATGATAAATGTTCTGTAAAGCGCCTGGTTACAGCTGCAGTTTTGAAAGCACTATAAAGATAAACATGTATTGTATTGTATTGCATTGTATTGTATTGTATTGTATTGTATCGTCCAGTTCTTTAGGGGTCAAAATGTATTCATTCGCTCCCCTTACTGATCAGATTTTTTTTTTTTTTGTGGTTCAATGGAAACACTTTCTTATTTACAGCTTCTCAGAAAAGACCAGTGAAGTTCATTTAGTTTGAAATGCCTCCTTCCTTGTCAAAATGCTTCACGGAAACGGTCTGCATTAAATGCGGATGGACCCTGAGAGAGGTGGGGCGGGGGGCGGGGTATCTCATCGTCTATTTGGGGGGTATTCGAATTATTCTTCATAAAAAAAATAAGCCCTCGATTCAATTTCATTGAATTTGTTTTAATATATATCAGATTTCACGCAAATTTCTTACAGTATTTTAATACGATGGTCTAAATGGCTTAAGGTAGTGGGTCAATAACACGTATATACTCTACGTGCAATTATGGAAAGAAACACATACCAGAGGTGAACTAATAATCAGCATCTTATTCCTTCTTACTCTGATTTTCGTTTTTGAGAAACATGCGCCTCCCTCTTCGGTTGTAGGTATCAACAGCGGCCAGCTCTCTCCTTCTCTCCATGCCTGATGCTCGCGGGGCTTTCAAGTCAGAGCGCAGAAATCATACGGCGGTCGCTGCTGTCAGCAGCAGCAGCTATCTGCAGCTCTACAGACATGCAGCTCGTCCCCTGAGCATTGGCCAGCGGGTGATAATATCTCAAAAGGATTGGTTATCGCCACACATTATAATCATTAGTGAACCCAGCCCGTTAACCCCCCAACTGCAGAATAAGCACACACACGTCATTAATCTAAACTAAGGGTTTGGCTTTCGTGCTTTCTTTCCAACGGCCATTGTCTAGATTCGTTCCTGTTTGATATTGGTTCATTTCGTATAGCGCAAGTACAGTACAGTACATTGCAGTACATTATATGGAATTATTAATAGTAATAGAAATAGTTGTGGTTGTTCCACATGTTTTGGGGGTCGCACCTGCCACGACACATAGTGAACTTCCTGGATTTGGTATTGTGACGTGTGCGGGGAAAGCTACAATGGAAAAAAATGAATGAAGATAATTATACGTGCCTGCTCCCAGTATTCCATAACAAGTGCTGCATTTACCTCTATCGATCAGTCAACCAATCTGTCAAAATGTATGGATGAGAGAGGGAATATTCAAGAACATCAAAATGCTCAGCAAGAAAAAAATAGATGTTAGTGCCTAAAAACTTATCTGTTCATCATAAATTTGAGCAATAAGTAAATGCGCCACCACGGTGCTTTCGAAGGGTTTTCAATTTTTCGTTATGATGAATACGACTACACACAAAAAAAATGCTTCACTACGTTATATATATAGCGCACATTATTTGACACAGCACCACTGAGTTCTTTAGAAGGGTAACCAAAGGTTATCCCAACCCTAATGTGCGCTATATATTTAACGGAGTGATGCATACATTAAATTATGACGGAAATAACGCAACGCCGTAGCTTTAGGCAGAGTGACGAGGAAATTGCGTTGTAATTGTCCGAGACAGAATGCGGCTTCACCATTTATCCCAACAACAAGCCACCTAAGTGTGTTTCTGTGGTCTTGAAGCGACAGCGACGTGGAGCTACAGACTGCCACACTCCATAGTGGCCCGTAATATATCGAAATATCACCTATCTGAAGAAGGGGAAGTGAACACCGAAAGTAATCCAGTGTATTGTATTGTACACAACGGGTGCTACAGAACCAGGGATGCATTATAAAACCTCGGGAACAACTTTCTTTTTCCCCGAATGTATTTTTGAGTTTCAGACATAAATATGCCCATGATATACATATTTTTTTAAAGGCCTGTGTACTGTCTCGCGTCTTCTTTGGTCGGATTGTATTCGCCATCTAGACGAGTGAGTGACACCGTGCAGGGTTTTGATGCTAATGATTTGGACAAGACCCTCCAATTCGGGTCGTCGAGACAGCCTTTGAACGTGGGTTCAAGTGTGTGTGACTGTGCGTGCGTAAGGAGGTGGTGTTTGGGGGTCGAGGGGGGCGGGGTGGTTTGAGTGACTATAGACTCGGATCGAACAGCTGCAGGCATATACGGTCTATAAATCCCATTGAATTTCTCTCAATGCAGGCCGGGACCGGACGTTGTGAGTCGAGAAAATGTTTGCTTACAGTTACTGTCGGCTCAATATATCCACGATGAGTTCACATCGCGAATACAGTATATTTGACTGATGATCCACAGAGGATGGGGGGGGGGGGGGGGGAGACAAGACAGGAACTGACGTTGGATGTCAACTTCATGTTTAATTTAAACAGCAACGGAATATCTGTTATAAATTAACAGGTTAACTTTTGTTGCCGAAATCGGTGTATTTTTTAATTGTTTTTTGCTGTTTTGACAATCAAAAAATCATTTCAAATTATATTTGCTTGTTTGTTTGTTTTTAAAGACAACGGCATTTAGCTTTTTCAGGGCTGTACCCCGCCGCCACCACGCTCTTCACTGTTTGGTGAGACACATGTTTCTTCTATGCGTGTGTTTACAACCGCCATTCTCAGAGTACAATTTTATGGTTACGGAGAAACGGGTTTCTGAAGCCTCTCAACAAAAAAAGAAAAAAAAGAAAGAAAGAAAAAAGAAACCATAATTCAATTACAGTTTCCACATATTTGCTATGCGGATGCGACACCAAACCCACTCCTTGACGCGTCACTCTTAGGTGGTGATCTTGAGTCTTGAAAGTGAGCCCGGGGAGGAGACGGTAGACAAATAAACGTGTCATAAAAATTAATGATTGCATGCATCTTCACCGTCTCATTCATGATCTCAGATTAATTATCTCGCCGTGTGCCAGTTCACTTGTCTGCACTTCATAAACCCTAAATCTCCTGGGCTGCTTTACAACGGTGTGGCCCGGGAATAGAACAGTCGAGTGTTCACTTTCTTAACAGTAGCCGACAACAGAAATAGAAATAAAAATAATTTAGTCGAGAATAAATCTCCCCCAGCCTAAATTCTCAAACAAACCGGAATAGCATCTGTCGGTATCACAGCCTCAGATCATTTTTATTAGCAGTATTATTATTTCAGCATAAGTACAAAATCCGCACTGCTAATCGCTGTAAAATTGATTAATACGAATAGAAACTTAAATCTGTATATGGTCAGGATAGTTATTTAATTTATTCTTCGTCTTCTTCTTCCTACTGTCCTTTATCATCATCTTTATTTATTATAATAATAATAATAATTATTATTATTATTATTATTGTTGTTCAATTAAAAAGTGAAATTTCTTGAGGGCGGTCAGGATATTTTCAGCCAATACAGTACATCCATTACGATTTGGTTCTATTTCCGGACAGGCATCAATCACTGTGATGGCTTTGGCTCCGGTATTCTAAATCACTCAGAGACTCTCAATCTCAATTGACAGACGTTCGAGGCGTGTAGAAATAGACCCACGACTTTTGTCATTCACGTGCATGCTAACGAGTTGATGTTGGCGCAGGGCCAACGGCTGAAAGGTGGCGGGGGGGTTCTAATCATAGTACTGTATCCCAAAAACACGACAGAATAGTTATCCCTGCTCGGTCGTCATTGAGCAACGACAAGAATAATTAATGTTTGAAGCCTTATCGGTCTTCTTTTTCTATCAGTCCTTTAACACATGTCTTGGTAAAAAGGGGTGATCCCACGGGCGCCGAGAGGCAGCTGTCCAGGGAAGGGAGGGAGGTTTTCATACGGAGTAGCCCAGAAGGGGATGCTGCAGGGCGATAGATAATAAACGCGTCTCGATATCGCCTTTTCATCTTCGCTGCGCATGCATCTTGCTTATTTAATAGAGGTCCCATTTCTAATCCAGCATTTTCAACTTTCATGTGTCACTCGACAATAATAAATGCCCCCAAAAAAAAAATCGGTCTGAAAATATACAGCATTCAATTGTGCCCTTTTAAATAGTTCGGAAAGATGATTAAACCCCCAAACGAATCAAAAAGACCAAAGAAGTGATTTTGAATAGGAAATGACAGTTAATTCAATTGCAGCTAGAATAATTGAACTTAACTTTTGAAACGGGTTGATGCTTCTCTGTTGAACGGCCAGTGGTATCTGGGCCGCAAACCAATGAGCAGAGCTGTTAATAATTTTAGAGTATCTTTCTCTTGAAACTTCTGCTACCCTGCATAAAGGAAAACAGAGTAGATTTTAAAAACGAAAAAAAACCGTCTGCCAAAAAGAAACATCATCGCCTGAAGCGAAACCAATAAATTTTTTGTAGTGGAAAATGTTTTGCAGCTTCGGGAGCGCAAACTTACAATATTGCTATACCCACGACTTATAAAAACTGAAATATTTGTCTCAAAACATCTTTATTCTTACAACAGATGGAGATAGTATAAGTTTCAATTTCACATTTGTGGTTCGAAACATAAAGAGAGGAATCAGCCATGCAACATGCACCTCCGGCTCACGGATCCTGTAAGACACTACCTGCTCACGTTCCTCCTTCAAGTCCCCGCCCGCCCAGAGGACAAATATGCTCAACAGCCGAATAGAGGCACCTCTTCTGCCGTGGCAGGTCGCCCTCAGCCTCCACTGCTCGCCCTAAGACACTTTGAATGAACACATGATGAGTTTGTGTGGATACTTGGTGGTGGGAAGGCTTGAATAGCAGCCAGAGCTTGGGTGAGTTTAGGTGGGGCTGCTGTGGATGCTTACTGGTATCACGCATCGCTGATTGGTCGAGGCGAGGAATGACGCCAGAGGGCTGGCAATATGGTACGGTCGGCGTTTCCGGAGGCAGGCATTGCACTTTGAGATCTATCGCATCACCACGTAGCCGCACGGAGACGGCGTGGGCATATGCATATCCCCTTTACACACATTGACTGGAGTCACCGGTGCATCTTGGCCAGCTGAGCACAAAGGATCGTTGACTGTGGATACGCTTACCATTGCAGGCGTTACATTGACTTCGTTATTTTAAAGCGCTAGTTTGGGTGGGTGACATATCTGCATTTTGAGGCATTTTTATCCACAAGACGGTTTGTTTCCGGCAGGAAAGCCAAACCAGGTCGAAGTCAACCCGGCTACTTTTTTTTTTAACCGGGTGCTGAAATCTACATTATTGTATTATTATTTTTTTTAATACACCAGCAGGCTTCCTCCGGATCCAAAGAGGGACTGTTTCTTTCTTCACCAATGAGATACAGCGCAGAAGCCATCCATTATTTTCTGTGTTTTGGACGGTAAACCTTCACTACGCATGCAGGAAGAAATCTGGGGTGACACCGGATCGACCAGCGTCAGCACGCATATTGACCGCGGGGAGCCCCAGGCGAATGACAGAGCTACGAAGGCGGCCATTGCTTGGCCCGTGTTACTGAATTGTCGTGCGTGAGCACCATTATTGGAGTTGTAACCGAGCCAAAGCCATGGTGCACTGCGCCGGGTGCGAAAGGCCTATCCTGGACCGCTTTCTGCTCAATGTGCTGGACCGAGCCTGGCACGTCAAGTGTGTCCAGTGCTGCGAGTGCAAATGCAATTTGACAGACAAATGTTTTTCTCGAGAGGGGAGATTATACTGCAAAAATGACTTCTTTAGGTAAGCTTCACGCAATGATCACAACAAGCCACCGATGAGTCTTAGATTGCACTATTCTAAATTGTAAAAAAACGTCAGGTGACTTTTTTTTGTTTTGTTTTTAGGAAAGCCTTTAATAGACTTCAATCTTAACAAAAGGAAGCGGGAAATACTGCTGTGGATAAAATATGCACATATTTTAATATTCTGTCGTATAGTCTTCAACTTTATGTACTAATCAAATTTTGATACAGTTTAAAATGCACCAACATCAACATCTCTCTATCTCTCTATCGATCTATCTACAAATGAAAAAAAATGTCGTCCAATCATTTATTTCTCGTGTTTATTTTGCAATATTTTCTAATGCATTGAACGCACAGCGGTTTCGTGAAGGTTAAACCGAGGACTTGCAAGACAACCAGCGTTGAGTAGGGCGGCGTAATTAAAAGCTTCTTCATTTGGATTATTATGCAAAACATCAGAACCATTAAACGCATGTGTGTTGACTCAGCAGGGAGACTCGTTGGGAAATTGAGGAAATCACACTTAAAACAAACAAGCGATGTGAGGCGCCCAGGATCAAACCCGGGCCCCCGCAACAGCCACAGCCCGGTGGTGTTTGCTCAGTTCGGCCGCGACATGATAAGTGGATTTGAATAGCAAACTGTTTAAAAGAAGATCAGGTCCACAAACAATGCGATTGCAGACGGCAGTCAACAAAGCATAACACAATATACACCCAATACACATCGTTTAACGCTGAGGTAAAATACTACGGCTCAGTTTGAGCCGTAATATTTTCCTTCGAGCCTCCACTTCTTCGGATTTTAATTCATGCCTGCTATTATTTCATTTCACGACCGAAACCATGTGGCACAGATTTATAACATCTTTTTTTAAAATGTTTTCCATTTGAGTCTTGAAAACACCTTATCTATATTTACGTCACATTGAATTAAGACCCCAACATTATTTACGGGATATAAATATTTACGTCGTTAATGTTCCGAAGTAACTGCAATGTGTTTATGTTTATGATGATGCTAAGAGAATTAGGCGTTTTTTTCTTTAACATTCACAACCAATATTCTATCTGGTAAACTGGGGAAATCAGACGAGCCAATAATGTATTTTGTCGAATCACTTGTATAGGCCCAAATATCTTCCAAAAACTAGAATATTCACTTGCTCGGTCCCGGTTCCTTTTCTTCGTGCGTAAACATAATTCAAGATGACATGTAAGCAATGACGCCAGTTTATTCTCCTCGTGCAGGCGGTTCGGCACCAAGTGTGGCGGGTGTTCACAGGGCATATCTCCAAACGACTTGGTCCGGAGGGCTCGAAGCAAAGTGTTTCATCTCAACTGCTTCACGTGCATGATGTGCAATAAGCAGCTTTCGACCGGCGAAGAGCTCTACATCATAGATGAAAACAAATTCGTTTGCAAAGACGATTACCAGAGCAACAGCAGTGTAAAAGACACAAACCTCCTTTCAGGTAAGAAACTCCGCGTGGAGACATTGTATCTATGCGTTTTGCTCAGGTGTGTGTGCGCGCGCATTTATGTGAAATAGACGCGGTAAATTAATGATAGATGGTGAAAGATGTGCCGTGGCTTCCGTGACTTGACGTAGAGGTTTTGAGGGAAATGTGGTCAAACAAATTACATGTGAATCTAAATTTAGAAATGCCGATGACGCTATTTCCCCCTTGATAGCATTATTTGGATGACTTATTTGTTTCCAAGACATTTTTAGTAAAAGCCAACTACAAATACGGTATTCAAATTGTACACTTATCAGTTGCAATGTGCAGAGATGAACTCATTTGACACCCCTTGTCACACACACCTACACACACACAGGCGTGCGCGCGCACACTCATGCATTCTCGCGTAACCCATTGCCATTGTGTCATTTCAGTTCTCATTTTGATTTTACATTTTAGTAACGGCATGCAGCGACCCGAGTTTATCTCCGGATTCCCAAGACCACCTCCAGGACGACGTGGTTCTTAAGGAAACGGAGATTGCCGCCCTCTCGGATAAGGAAACTGTAAATAACGAGAACGACGACCAGAATTTGGGCGGCAAGCGGCGAGGCCCGCGGACGACAATTAAGGCCAAACAGCTGGAGACGCTAAAGGCGGCCTTTGCTGCAACCCCCAAACCCACCCGACACATCAGGGAGCAACTGGCACAGGAGACTGGCCTCAACATGAGAGTTATCCAGGTAAACGAAAAAGAAACATTTTCGTTTGTTCCTTTCAACCTTTCACAATCTAATTGTGTTATAACAAACGACATTTCGTATCGTTTATTTGACAGGTAAGAATTAGACTGTTGTGAATGGTTTGGCATGAACGTGAATAACGAGGCCGTCCCAAAAGCTTTTGAACGAATCATGATGGAAATAAAATTCGGCGGCTATACTCAGCCCCCATGGGCGGGCTTTTATGTTACGAAGTCATTAAGTGTGACGCGACCAACAGGTTATGGAAAGGTGACGAGCCCAACCAACAGACAGAGCCGCCCCCAACCCCTCCCTGACCGCCCTTATCTCATCTCCTTTAGCCCATCTTACAAAACAGCCCATTCAATTACACAGCGGTCACGTGGAATTCAGGAAAGCCAAGACTGGCCGCTTGGTGAGCTTGATTACAAAATGGGGGACATTCAGGTTTTGTTTTTTTGTCAGTCCGTTTTTTTTTTTTAATTCCTGGCGCACATTGAAGGGCACAGCCACGAAGCGGTGCCGGGCTGCGACAATCCAACAGCCGCGCTGACGTTTTGCGATCATATAGGCGTGCACGTTTTTTTCCCCCTAATGCGAACCTAATGTCTACTCATGCACATTTCATGAAACCGATACAAACTTGAGCAACAGATGCTCCGTTTGGAATGCTCCTATTCTTTTTATTGGCTACGAGTAATAATTTTAAAGCACGTTTGTTATTACGGTTTGAATTTGATATTATCGCCGATGAGGTGTTTTTCCAATTATGCTGGATGTGGGATCCAAACATTAAACACACCTTTCACGATGTCATTCATTCTACAGGAATGTTTTGTGGAATTTATATCTGATAGTGTGAATAAAGTACCATTTGGGATATGCTGGACTGTTTTATTTTGAGGAGAGGGGTCAGCATATTGGATGTATAACTAGCGATAGTAATGTGTTAGATGCGCAAATGATTTTTATGAGTGCCGATGAGGCGAGATCGGTTGAAACAGTTACGCACCGAGATCAGTGGTTCTTAACCTGGGTTCGATCAATCCCCAGGGGTTCGGTGAATTGGTCTCAGTGGTTAGACGGAGTTTCTGCCACGGAGGTTCAGACACACCTGACTCAACATGTCAATTAGTTATTACACACCCGCTTGGCCATCACGGGCTGCAGATGATCACATGACATTGCTGGTCCAATCAGTGCTGCGGGAAATTTAGTTCACTCAGTGGTCAACGTGTGACTGTCGTGATAGTACGTCGTAAAATAAATATATATATAAGTAAATACGATTTCAAGACACAAGTGTGTGTGTGTGTATATATATATATATATATATATATATATATATATATATATATATACACACATACACATAAATACGATTTCAAGACATAAGTGTGTGTGTGTGTGTGTATATATATATATATATATACTTTTTCTGTTTTTAATAAATGCGTTTTTCATGTCTTGAATTTGTAAAAAGTCAGTTTTGTCATTTTTGTTTTTCACTAATAAAGGGTTCGATGGATGTGCATATGAACTGGTTGGGTTCGGTACCTCTAACAAGGTTAAGAACCACTGACCTAGATTATTGGTTAAAAAAAAAAAACTTCCGCACATCGGCAAATTTGACTCAAACACTATCTTTGAAGGTTGAATGTGATTGACAATATAACAATCAGACAATTACAGAAAGGGCAACAATACTAAAAAAAAAGTTCCTTATTACTGACTCCAAATGACCGCAAAAACCCGAAACAACTCATTTTTTCCTCCTAATCTCCACTCAAATCATTGGCCCAAAACATGGCCTTTCAATCAAAATTCCGTCTGTATATTTGCTGACTGTGTGTCAATGCACGTGCAGGTCTGGTTCCAGAACCGTCGTTCCAAAGAGAGACGCATGAAGCAGTTGAGCGCACTCGGAGCACGCAGGCATGCTTTTTTCAGGAGCCCAAGGCGGATGAGGACGCTGGTTGACCGCCTGGAACCCGGGGAGCTCATCTCGAACGGACCTTTCTCATATTACGGAGGTGTGTTTGACTTTCACTCCAAGTGGAATTCCCTCCCACTTTTGCTTGCCCGAGACATTTTCAGTGTTTTAATTACCTCGAGTCAATCCATCCTCCCCCATTAATTGCCTTTTGTTTTATGTTATAAGTGGGCCTACTGTATAGGACAGATGACTTAAGTATGTTTAATTTATTTCCAGTGTAATTTCCAAATCAATTTGTCAAAAATCTCACGTTGTGATTCATATTTAATGTTTTGATGTCAACAATTTGGCCTTTTGGGATTCAAATAAATAAAACACTATAAGCTGAATAAGGTTACCAAAGGGAGCACAAACGCGCCGCACGCGCGCACACACACACACACACACGCACGCACGCACGCACGCACGCACGCACGCACACACACACACACACACTGTACGTGGGTGGTTCTTAGAAAGTGTAGTCCAGGCAGGACTAGTCTTAGCGCCCAGGGCAAGATTTTATATGGCACCCCCCTAGGTCGATGATTTACACGTGCTTATTGAAATTCAACATTCCCTTTAATTTAAAAGATGACATCTCACGCCATTTAAAATATAAAATGGAAAATGTTCTTCATTTCATGACGAGTCACTGTCAATTTAACGGCAAGGAAAGTCATCAGGAGCCTCACTTGGTCCCTTAGAACAGGGGTCCCCAACCGCCGGTCCGCAGACCGATACCGGTCCGCAGGGCATTTGGTATCGGGCCGCACAGAAAGAACTTGCCTTAATTCTGTTTTATTTATTTCGGAATACGAAAGATGTTTTATTTTGAAAAAATACCGGATTCTCCCTTACATCCGTCTGTGTCATGCTTGACACATGTCAAGCCACGCTTCTCCGTCTCGTGACCGATTACGCTAAAAACAAAACGGCGGAGCTCGCTAAATGAATAAAAAAAAACTGCAAATGACGGTGGCCTTAAAAGTACGTTCGAGACAACTGGATTAAAGTCATGGCTGAATACTCTGAGATCGCCACAATAGCAATGTTGCTATTTCCGACATCCTACCTGTGTGAGGTGGGGGTTTTCTGCAGCAACGGCGATTAAAACAAAATTACGAAGTAGACTGGACATAAACCACACACTTGAGGTGTCATTGTCTCCTATTACCCCGAGATGGGACCGTCTGGTTGCACAAAATCAAGCTCGGGGCTGTGGTGAGTCGTCATTTTCATGCACTTTGAATTTGCGTTGTATCGTATTTTGAAGGCATGAAACATTACCATGGCGATCAGAGTGTTGCGGCCAAATTAGACGCTCCTTGTGTTTATTATTATATTTCGAAAACACCGCAGTTTTCATGCAGCTCATACCGTATTCTTTTGTTGTATTATTTCCGCCACACCTTAAATGCCGGTCCCTGAAAATATTGTCCAACTTAAACCGGTCCGTGGTTGGTGGACCCCTGCCTTACAATTCAGCTGTGTCTGAATTCTGTCAGTCAGAACTGAAGGAGTCTGTAACGTGGCTGAGGAGCCAAATGACTCCTCATGTGACTCCAGGACCATGTCTGTGGCAGCTGTGGAAGTGTCTGACACCTCATTTGGCCAGCTTTTAATCAATATTATTATCGTATTTTGCAGCCAACCAACTGAACATTTGGTTTCTTTCTAAAGTCGTTCTGTTGGAAGTATATTACAGTAGTAGATTGTGACTGTAACGGTGGTCAGCTGGTAAGCACATCCGCCGCACAGTGCAGAGGTGCGGCGATCGATTTTGGCTGCGGCCTCCCTGTGTGGAGTTTGCATGTCTTCCCCGTGCCTGCATGGGTTTTCTCCGGGTACTCTGGTTTCCCCCCACATTCCAAAAATATGCATGGAAGGTTCATGCAACACTCTAAATTGTCCCAAGATGTGATTGTGAGCGTGAATGGTTGCTTGTCTATGTGTGCGCTGCGATTGGCTGGCAACTAGTTCAGGGTGTAGCCCGCCTACTGCCCAAAGACAGCTGGGATAGGCTCCAACATTCCCGCAACCATGGTGAGGATTAGCAGGTTCAGATAACAGATGGATGGATGAACAGATTGTGAGTGCCACCTTGTGGAAACATGGGGTAATGAACCTTATCTATTTTCTTTTGCCCAAGTATTATCAGACTATGGTCAACGTGGGACCCAAATGGCATTGTATTGACATTCTGCCAGTTTATTTAAAACAACAGTCTTTGAAGCTGATGCATTTTCAGGGTAGGAAGAGCTCCTAATTAGATGGGTGTGTTATTATGTCACAAAAGAGGAAGTGGCCGCAACGACCATTTTTCACCACTCAACATACTGTACATTCATACACAAACGATCGCACAAACATCAGTCAAGTTGTTTATTTTATCTCTACAGTACGGATGCAATATTGTAAACTATGAAGTCTGCTGATTGATTATAAAGGGAAGAAAATTACTCTGAAAGGGAGGTAGCGTTTGACCATCCAGTTGGATGACATGTTCTGAGAAACACCCATTGTGTATGTAAATAAAAATTTCAAAAACCCTTTCTGATCAACACCCCCTAATAACTTCATGCTAATTGTAAAATAGGTTTTATTTTCACATTTGTGAATGAACTCTCGTATAATCATCACATTTACAGTACATATGTAAAAATATTTATGTTAATGTACATGCAATTCACATTTTAAATAACAAAAGTAGTCTTAATTTCTTTATAGCCTCCAGTGAATACAGTATAAGAATGTTTTTATTTTACATTTAGCCTACTTCAGGTAAGTCCAATTGTAGTTTATGATTTCAGTCATTGTAGACTCAGTCTTTTATTATTGTGAGACGAGCTACTCAACATTGCAAAATGGTTAACCGCCATATCTCGTCAACGGGCATCAGGTATAGGGTCTGATTAGATCGTTTGTTTTTAGGGGGAAAAAACCCTGATGTGTTTGTTTCCCATTTTTCATATTCTTATTTCTGCAATTTACAACAGATGGCCCACGGGTTTCTGTTCCTTACGTCTTCACCCTGGCTGCAATTCCCACAATGTAAAAATAAGATGTTGGCTAAAAAAAAAAAATCAAACAAAAGAAAAAACGAAGATGAAGCTATTTCCATAGGTACTTTAAAACTATTTCGATTTAAACAATGACATATCTAGTAAAAACTCATTCACTCCCAAAGACTTTTTTAAACTTCTTTTCAGACTTGGTCCAGAATTGGCTGGTACTGAATGAGTTAAGGAGGAAAAAGTTTTAAAAATCTTGAGAAATTGTCTTTCATGTTAAGCAAATATCTCATGTTTTTAAAGGCCTCCACACACCAATCGGCAGTCACACCAATCGGCAGTCGGGTAGTCTGTACGCGCCCTCCACTGTGTGTCGAACGCACAGCGTTGGGGTCTCTGGGGGGCGTTTTAACATTTCGAATCGTGTCGAGCTGTTGTGACAAATGATCACTTTGATTGGCTGTTAGCTTGCGAGTCAGCACACGAGACAAGAGCGGAAGTGACAAATGCAAACAAACAGTGAAGAAGTGTCGAAAGGCAAGCTCAGGTTTTGCGCTTGTTGTACTTTAATTGCGCCGCTTTGCATTCAAATTGACGACACAGAGTCCTAGACGGAAGAAAGTGAAGAGGAATTCATCAGCATGATTCAGGAAAGGCCACCCTTGTATTTGTATCAGGTGAGATTGATGCCCCCTGCCCCCCATTTCTCCATTTGAGCGGTTTAACAGAAACTAAGCGTAAACATATTTTGCACTTATGTTGATAAATATAGTCGGCTCTTGCTCTTCAAATCTATCTTATATTAGCCGGTAGGAGCCTCTTATTGAATGTGTTCTTTTGAAACAAGAGGAATAAGGCCATACTTATTTCAGACAGGAATTGGACAATCTACAGCAAAGGTGTCAGACTCAAGGCCCCAGGGCCAAATACAGCCCGCCACATTATTTTAAGTGGCCCGCGAAAGCAAATCAAAGATGACAACTTCCATAACACTTGCTGAAATGTGTACCAAAATTTTAAATTTTCATATGTAATAAATCAGTGACATATTGTAAGCATTTAACAAACCCCTCATTACAGTTACTGAAACAATAGTTGAAACAAACGCTATTCTTTACTTATTTATATAGTTTCAGTCATCAGGGCCCTCCAAGAGAAATGGTAATTATAATGTGGCCCGTGACAAAAATGAGTTTGATACATCTGCAGCAAGCCAGAGAACTTAAAATGCATCTTTGCTGTCCATGGGAATTAAAGACATGCATACCTGTCAACCTCGGCTAATAGCTGCCCTTATAAATGATTACGATTCCCCTTACAAAGCAACAAAAACCCGTACAACGGCTTACCGCGCATGTGCACATCATGCTTTACCAGTCCGACCGTACGCAGCGATTTAAAAATATATACGATTGAGGATTACTTTTGCTGGTTTGCCATGACAATAGTAGCGATCGACGATGGCATTGTCGTTGGCTACCAGCAGGTGAGACGATCTGGATTTGAGCCTAAAATGGTCTTTGAGAGATCGGTTCACAATTGTTTTTTGGGTTTTTTTTCCCCCCCGTATAAAAGTTGTAATACGCCGTACATGATTTGAAATGATAAAAAACATAAAATACGAGGAAAATGTACAAGTTGACAGGTATGGACATGTAATTGTGGCAATGTGAATACTGCTGCTGAGACTAATTTCCCTCACGGGATGAATAAAGTAGCCATCTTTCTATCCATTTATTGATGTTGTTATATGTTGTTACAAAGAAACCCTACATTTTTCATTTATTTGAATGAATCACCCGCAGATGGCTCCGGTGTACTGGTGTCCAGGAGGAGTTCTGCTTTGTTGAGGATGACCCATAGTCCAATAGACTTCCCAAAATGAGTTTGCCATCCTTGCAAGTCAGACGGAATTAAACAAAATAGCAAACATGTACAATAGGACTGCTTAATAAATTATTACACAAGCATTGTGTGTGATTGTATGAATGTTAATACCGTACTCAAAAATGCATGCCACTGTGGTTGCAGTGTTGAGCTTTATTCCACTCATTATTTTCTATTTTCAGCATTTTTCACAAATGCAAGCTGTTTGTTGCTTCCATGTCAAATTTGAAAAGAGCAAAAACGTTTTTAAATTGACCATCTTTGTTAACAACATCAAACATTTGCATTACTTAAAGCAGATAAAATTTTGAAGTTGTACTGCAGGCGGAGTGCTCATTTCGTTTTTGGTGGTATGCAGAATGTCCAAGTGAAAAAAACCCCCATTGACTGTCTAAAGAAAATGTTTGGGACCAACTAAGCCCCCTCGTAACACCACCATTATCATTTCGCACATTAACTGTGCGTCATTACAGAGGCATGGAGGCATTTCATACGTTTGAGGAAAAATACCATTATAGTCATACCTCGGTTTTCGACCATAATCCGTTCCAGAAGGCTGTTCGAAAACCAATTTGTTTGAAAACCCAAACCACGCTCTTTAAAAAAAAAAACATCTTCATTGAACATGTCTGTTCACAATGGAACGCTACACGAGGAAGCGTCCCTTCCTCGTCTACCCGTGGAAGCGTCATTTCCTCGTGTGAGGAAGGCGAGAGGACTCAAGTGACGCATTCAAGTGCGCTCAGTTTATTCGAGAACCGAAATTCGGTCGTCATCCGAGGCATAAAAAACTCAACATTTTTGGTCGAAAACCGATTTGGTCGATAACAGAGACGTTCGAAAACCGAGGTTTGACTGGATTACTAAAACAAACACACAAAAAAACATGTAGTTAAACCAGCTTCCATTACACCCAACCCCTACACTACATTAAAGCAGTTCACAATCAACATTTGTGTTTGTATATAATAAATGAAAATGACATAAAAACTTAAAAATACATAATATTTCACCGGACATGCTTATTATATACAGACGTAATCCATCCTCAAAGTTGCATTGGCAAGTCAGAACTAGCTTGTTGTTGCTGCTCTGGACCAAAGGTGTCAAATCCAGGTCCAGTCAGAAAACACCCTGCCACAGTTTTGCTTCAGCCACAGTTGCTTCAACTGAATCATCACATAAAGAAGTTCTTATCTGCCGGTTGGTCGGAGCTGCTATAAAAATGTAATGATTAAGAAAGTATTGGCCCATCCTTTCCTTTGCCAATTTTGGAATCAGAATTACAAACTCTTCATTGATTCTTAAACATAAATTGATGTTGCAGCAGGAGCACTTAAAGGAGAAGGTATGCAATGACAATATCAACAGTGAGTTAATAAGACATAAAAAAGTAAAAGGCAGACTCAATTAAAAAAAAAAAAAAAACTACAAACCCCTTATGATGAACAAAATAAATGGAAGCCAGTTTCCCTTGCCCGGACGTGGGTCACTGGTTTTCCCTCTGGAGCCAGGCCTGGGGGTGGGGCTTGTTGGTGGGCGCCTGGTGGCCGGGTCTGCACACATGGGGCTTGGCCGGGCTCAGCCCTAGCTCTATCCATCCATTTTCCAAACCGCTTGATCCTCACTAGGGTCGCGGGGGGTGCTGGAGCCTATCCCAGCTGTCTTCGGGCTGGCAACTGATTCAGCAACCCTGAATCAGTTGCCAGCCAATCGCAGGGCACACAGAGACGAACAACCATCCACGCACACACTCACTCTTAGGGACAATTTAGAGTGCCCAATCAGCCCGCCATGCATGTTTTTGGAATGTGGGAGGAAACCGGAGCACCCGGAGAAAACCCACGCAGGCCCGGGGAGAACATGCAAACTCCACACAGAGAGGCCGGAGCTGGAATCGAACCCGGTACCTCTGCACTGTGAAGCCGACGTGCTAACTAACCACTGGACTACCGGGCCGCTGCCCTAGCTCTAGGGACGTGGAATGCCACCTCTCTTGCAAGGAAGGAGCCCGAGTTGGTGTGCGAGGTAGAAAGGTTCCGACTGGATATAGTCGGACTTACCTCCACACAAAGCCTGGGTTCTGGTACCAGTTCTCCCGAGAGGGGTTGGACTCTCTTCCACTCTGGAGTTGCCCATGGTGAGAGGCGCAGAGCACATGTGGGCATACTCATTGCCCCCCGGCTCAGTGCCTGTACACTGGGGTTCACACCGGTAGACGAGAGGGTTGCCTCCCTCCGCCTTCAAGTGGGGGGACGGGTCCTGACTGTTGTTTGTGCGTACGCACCCAACAGCAGCTCAGCCTACCCGCCCTTTTTGGAGTCCTTGGAGGTTGTAGGGATGCCGTCAAGCTGAAGAAGGAGTCCTATCGGGCCTTTATGGCCTGTGGGACCCCAGAGACAGCTGACGGGTATCGACTGGCTAAGAGTTCGGTGAGGCCATGGAAGCCGACTTCCGGACGGCTTCGAGGAAATTCTGGTCCACCATCCGATGTCTCAGGAGGGGGAAACAGTGCACCACTAACTCTGTGTACAGTGGGGATGGGGCGCTGTTGACCTTGACTCGGGACGTTGTGAGCTGGTGGGCGGAGTACTTAGAAGACCTCCTCAACTCCACCAGCACGCCTTCCTTGGAGGAAGCAGAGTCTGGGGACTCTGAGGTGGGCTCTCCTATCTACGTGGTCGAAGCCACCGATGTGGTTAAAAAGCTCCTCGGTGGCAGGGCCCCAGGGGTGGATGAGATCCGCCCGTAGTTCCTCAAGGCTCTGGATGTTGTGGGGCTGTCCTGGTTGACATGTCTCTGCAACATCGCGTGGTTAGCAGGGAGATTGCCAGACCGGGGTGGTGGTCCCTCTTTTTAAAAAGGGGGACCGGAGGGTGTGTTCCAACTACAGAGGGATCGCATTCCTCAGCCTCCCTCGTAAGGTCTATTCAGGGGTGCTGGAGAGGAGGGTCCGTCAGGAAGTCGAGCCTCAGATTGAGGAGGAGCAGTGTGGTTTTCGTCCCGGCCGTGGAACAGTGGACCAGCTCTACACCCTTAGCATGATCCTCTAGGGTATGTGGGAATTTGCCCAACCAGTCTACATGTGTTTTGTGGATTTGGATAAGAGGGTGCTTCGTGGGTATGGGGTACCGAACCCCCTGATACGGGCTGTTCGGTCACTATACCACCGATGTCAGAGTTTGGTTCGCATTGCCGGCAGTAAGTCGGAATCGTTTCCAGTGAGTGTAGGACTCCACCAAGGCTGCCCTTTGTCGTCGATTCTGTTCATAACCTTTATGGACAGAATTTCTAGGCGCAACCGAAGCGTTGAGGGGGCCCGTTTTGGTGGCCTCAGTATTGCATCGCTGCAACGCTCCAACTCTCACTGGAGCGTTTCGCAGCCGAGTGTGAAGCGGTTGGGATGAAAATCAGCACCTCCAAATCTGTAACCATGGTCCTCAGTCGGAAAAGGGTGGAGCGCCCACTCCGGGTCGTTGAGGAGATCTTGCCTCAAGTGGAGGAGTTTAAGTATTTTGGGGTCTTGTTCACGAGTGAGGGTAGGAGGGAGCGAGAGATCGGCAGGTGGATCGGTGCAGCGTCTGCTGTGATGCGGACGTTGTATCGGTCTGTCGTGGTAAAGAAGGAGCTGAGTCAAAGGGCAAAGCTCTCAATTTACCCGTTGATCTACGTTCCAACCCTCATCTATGGTCACAAGCTATGGGTCGTGACCGAAAGAATGAGATCGAAATGAGTTTTCTCCACAGGGTGTCCCTTAGAGATAAGGTGAGAGCAGCCAGATGAGGTGGCTTGGGCATCTGATTTGGATGCCTCCTGAACGCTTCCCTGGTGAGGTGTTCCGGGCATGTCCCACCGGGAGGAGACCCCGAGTACGCTCAGGACACGCTGGACTGGGAGCGCCTCGGGATCCCCCGGGGAGAGCTGGAAGAAGTAGCTAAGGAGAGGGAAGTCTGCTAAAGCTGCTGCCCCCACGACCCGGCGGTAGAGATGGATGGATGGATGAAAACAAAACTATAATACTCATACTCAAGACTGCGAATACATTCAGTCCGTAGCGAATACTATATATAGACAATTATCAGTTACTGTAAAAAGTGCAATGTGCAGATGTGCAAATAAGTAAAAATAACAGCGAACATAAGCAACCAAAGTGCTAGTTGCCATTAAGTAAACAAATTTGAACTTGGCATAAATGAAACCAGAAACCTTTTTTGTCCTCCACCTAGAAACCCTAAACCGACGGCCTGAGGGCAAAAGATCAAATGATTAGGACAATTCAGAAAAGCATTAGCCTTCCACAGGACCTGCCTATGATAGACAGACATAACCCCAGTTTACTGACTTCTTGATATTTTCTCAGCAGTTTTGACAAGACTATGGGAATGATTCTTTTTGGACAAGTACGGGTTTCCAAGCCAGTGAAATATATGTCTATTCAATTAACCCCTTTCATGCCCCAATATTGATAACCTGAAACCTGATAACATGATAGGCTGTCTACTGTAGTGACCTCTGAAAGGCTTAATATTCTGTCTCGTGTGTTATTCCTGCGCCAGTTATTCCCTAACCTAATGTCTTTTTTTTCCCCCCCTGCAGATTATCAAAGTGAATATTATGGTCCAGGAGGGAACTATGACTTCTTTCCTCAGGGGCCACCCTCATCACAGGCCCAGACCCCAGTAGATCTCCCCTTTGTGCCCTCTTCAGGCCCCACAGGCACACCGCTTGGCGGTATGGACCACCCCCTGCCGGGGCACCATCCATCCAGTGAAGTGCAGCGCTTCTCTGATATTATGTCCCACCACCCTGGGGACTCTCCAAGCCCAGAGCCTGGCATCCCAGGAACTCTGCACAATATCTCCACTGAGGTGTTTGGCCCGAGCCCACCGTTTACCTCACTGTCTCTGAATGGCAGCGGATACAACAACCATTTGTCACATCCACCCACAGAAATGAATGAAGCCACTGTGTGGTAGTTTATTGGGAGACTGGACTCTTGAGGCCGTCAGATTACTAACTGCGGTGAATTGTGCTGTGGACTGAATTGAGGCATGGATATCAACAGGGTTAGGGCAATGCCACAAAGCATTTTTTGTATGATTTCTTATTTATTATTTATTCATATGAGACTAACCCAAAACTGGACATTTTTGAACTGACAGCCTTCATCCTTCGCTGTGCATATGAAGAGCATACTATCCTGCTGCTTTGTCAGGAGCTTGGCATGGCACAACATTCATCACTGTTATGAAGTAATTAAGTTTCAAGATCTGTTATATTTCCGGAAAAGTATTATTCGCTCCTGTCAAAGACATCAATAGCTTTAAAGACAGATAGAAATCTGGTCAAAGGTTTTTTGTGCACGAACTGAAGCAGTGCTCAATGTTTCAGGCATTAGACATACTCCTTGTATTTACTCAGAAGTTCTGCAAACCTGTTTTTTGCCTCTGCCATATTGACCCTTCGCGCTTCTTCAGGCAAGACAAAATAATACACTCATCCATGTCGAGTTTTGGAAGGTTTTCTTTTGGTTTCAGAATTTCCATCAAACCTGGGGAAAGCTGCCTTAAAAAGGCAAACGTAACAAAATGTCCTCTGTGGATTTCAAACCCTTTATTTAAAATGGAACAGAACTTGAACTGCTCAACTTTTGAAGTCTGCTTACTAAAAAAAAACAAAAAAAACAAACAAAAAAAACAACAACTTGACTTGGGGTTCAAATGGGATTTAAAACAGTCAACTGTTTACATCATCAATTTCAAGTTCAGGAGTCCAGAAAACAATGTTTTAGAATCCTGTCTATGTATAATGTACCAAGCAACCAACCAAACTTTTGTATTGAGTTCATTTATATTGTATGAAGAATATACATTTTCTTCAGGTCGTGGTTCACTGTGCTAGTTTGTACAAGATGTTGTTTACAGAAAATGGTTTAAAAAAAAAAAAAAAAAAAATGAACCAAACATATGTAGTTGCCAAATAAGAGAATAGCACAACTGCTGTTAAATCATCACTTCAGAATGTCGCAATGTTTTAAGACAAGGCATACTTTCATTATGAATTTTCTAAATTACTGACAATAGATTCAGAAAAATTGTTAACACAACATTCAAATCCAGGTATTTTATGTTGAGGGGGAAGAAATTTCATCTGTGCTGTATGTTACACATATGTACAGCATATTTGACAATAAAGTTGTATTCAATTCAATTCAATTCAAAAGGAGAAAAAAAACAGATTCAAACTATTAAAGGTGGAAGGTCAAACTATTAAAGCTGGAAGCTACGACATTTCCCGGAATCTCAAACCCCATGGCCCGTAAATGCTGACGCTTTCAATTTCAGTGAGCTCTCAGCGTTTCACCATTTTGAACAGGAATGAGGAATTTAAAATGGATTTTGCTTTTGATAGCCAAATTTGAGCCGACTCACTGGGCATCCTGAAGCGTCAGAAAAATAACGCACATTCAGTCTCTAAATCAATTTATTTTTCTTTCCTCTGCAAATAAATAAATAAATAAGATTTCTTTCTCTTACAGTAATTTGAAAATGGTTCAATTTCTTCAAAACAAAAATGATGTGTCTACTTCATTTCATTGCAGCTAAACATACTAGTTTATTGTTGATGACACATAAAAGCAATGTTCTTAATTTATCACGTCTATTCGACTGCCACCCACAGTCAGGTTGATGGCACAGCTGCCCTAAATTATAAGACATTTCAATTACATCACAATGTTTTTTTTTTTTTAAATAACGATGAAGTTAAACGTCAACCTGAACAGATTTTCAAACCCTAGATCGAAGATGGTTTTTTTTTCCTTTTCTCCCTGCTGTGGAACAATTCAGTAAATTGACTTACAATGAGTCCCCAATTTATACCATTACCCTTTTTTCCCCCCTCCAATCACTTTGGCTTGCTTCCGATTCCTCTTTGAGCTTACTGGAGGTCATTTGTCAAATCATAAGCTGTTATTTGTGCAACTGTGAAGGACAATGATAACATTGCTGTGACTGGGACACTCCCACTTTTATTTAATGATTTTATTATCTTGCTTGGTATATTCCCTGCAGCTTCTGATTCCTGTTGTGTGGTCAGATTGCTTGGGGGTGGGGGGAACTTCTATTAATTCAGAGCTGTGACTGTAGCATCACCATAATCATTAAAAACCCAAACACCAGCATGATCTCTTGCAGGAGGATTCAAATACATTCAATGTTGTATCAAATTGAATGGGGGGTGGGGGTGAGGGAGGGTAGTGGAAAAGGAGAACATGCGCCGGAGGAACATTTATCTCACCAACACTGCAATCTCAGTTTTCTACTGCTCTGCAGACTGTAATCCACTATGAATTAATCATGATTTGGTGATCTCAACATGTAAGGTGGAGGATCCGTGAAAGGATGTGAGTTTCCTGCTGAGGCCCTGCACTTTCTCCCTGTTGATCGCGCAGAGAACCATGCGGGCTCACTGCCCCCAGGACCATGACTCTTCAACTTACATCCTCTATTGATTACTCATCAACACTTGGTAGAAACTGACCTTGCAATACTTTCCAGACAACATGCCTTAAGATTAGTGAATTTATTTTTGGTAACTTTTTGTAAGACTAAAACTCCCAATGCTCTGATTTGAAAGAAATCTAGGGTACAGTACATGTGATTTATTTATTACAGAGGTGACAATAGAATTGGTTGAGCAACATGTCACTTTGCCTGGCCCCAAACTCAACATGTTGGTGGCACGAGTCATTACTTGCTACTAGGTACTAATGCACCTCGCTACAGTATTTCTAATATTTTATCCAAGCTCTCAATTTACCGGTCGATCTACGTTCCAACCCTCACCTATGGTCACAAGCTATGGGTCGTGACCGAAAGAACGAGATCCCGGATACAAGCGGCCGATATGAGTTTTCTCCGCAAGGTGTACGGGCTCCCTCTTAGAGATAAGGTAAGAAGCTCGGTCATCCGGGAGGGGCTCAGACTCGAGCCGCTCCTCCTCCACGTCGAGAGGAGCCAGATGAGGTGGCTCTGGCATCTGATTAGGATGCCTCCTGGACGCCACCCAGCTGGCCTTGGAATGCCTCGGGATTCCCAGGGAAGAGCTGGAACAAGTGGCTGGGGAGAGGGAAGTCTGGGCTTCCCTGCTAAAGCTGCTGCCCCCGCGACCCGAACCCAGATAAGCGGTAGAAAATGGATAGATGGATTGACTTTATGTTGGCAGCAATGTTGAAGTGTTTATTGCATGTCTGCCTCACAGGTCTGAGGTTTGGTGTTCAAATCTTGACTTTGGCCTTCCTGTGCGGAGTTTGCATTTTGTCTGCGGACCTGCGTGAGTTTTCATTGGGTACCCACACGCAAAAACATGGATGTTAGCTTCATTGAAGATTCTAAGGCCCTGCGCACATGGAAATGGAGCCAATCTATTTCAATTTTGTCTCTAAAAAGTCCCCCAAAACAGAATAACAAGCCCGTGCAGTGTAAAAGAATGTGAAGCAGTTGTATTCTGGTGTTGTTATCTAAAGTGACTTTAGGAAAATGGGGTTATTTTTTTCTCCATCTCCTACTGGTGCTGATGGTGGCAGTAGAGGAACAAGAGATTTGATTGTAAAAGTCCTTGTTTTCAGGAGCTTCTGCAGCAAAAGTGCGACACCGTGATCCGCCATTTTTGTTGTTGTGAGTGTGAGAACTGGAACTACTCCGGCATTCTCCCAGAAAAGACTCATACGTGTTGTACAAACCCCATTAAAGTCGGGACATTACTTTAAGTGAAAATCAAATAGAATGTGATGATTTGCAAATCTTTTCAAGCTTTGGTCAACTGAATGCACCAAAAAGATTATTTAATGTTCAAACTGATGAACATTATTGGGGTTTTTTCCCCAAATATTCTTTCATTTTGAATTTGATGCCTGCAACAAAAAACAGCCAGGAACGTTGAAGAAAGCTGATAGAACACCTGCTTGGAACATTACACAGGTGAACAGCTTAATTGGAAACAGGTGAGTGTCATGACAGGGTCGAGTATGAGCATATTCCAAAGGCTGGGTTTTTCATGAGAGGTTCACATCTTTGTGGAAAACTGCATAAGTAAATGTTGCAACCATTTAAGAAATCTTCTCCATCTCAAATTTGCAAGAATGATTTCATCATCACAAGTCTTATCATCAAAAGAGTCAGAGAATCCAAAAACAAACCAAAAACCAAAATTGAATACCTGTGGCCCTCAATCTGCTTTAACAAACTTGCATCATGATGTCAAGGATGTTGCCACATGGGCTCAGGTACGCTTCAGTGAAACACTGCCAGTCAACACAGTTCATCGCTACATCTTCAAATGCAAATGTGCGCCAACAACCAAAAATGCTAACTGACTTCTCAAGACCGGAGCACATCCTGAGATGGACTGTGGTCTGACCAGTACAAAATTCAGACGTATCATAGACGTCGTGTCCTCTATGTCAAAGAAGAAAAGGACCATCCTGATTTTTTATCAGTGTAGAGCTCAATGTGATAATATAGGGGAGTGTTCGTGCCCATCTGTGAAGACACCCATTTATGCAAAAAGGTACCTACAGGTTGTGGAGCAACATAAGTTAGCATCCGAGGAAATTATTTTTCAGAGATGCCCCTACTTATTTCAGCAAGACCATGCCAAGCCATGTACTAGCCTTCCAGCATTACAGACCCGTCTTGCATTCAAAATGTGAGATGCATTATGAGGTGCAAAATACGACAATGGAGACCCCGACTGTTGAGCAGAATGGGAGAGAATTCCACCGACAAAGCTTCAACACTTAGCGCCATTACTTCCTAAACGCTTAACTGAGTGCTGAGAAAAGTGAAGGTGATGTAACAAAGGGGTGAACATTGCCCCGATCTTACTTTTTTGGTATGTGCTTCAGGCATCTAATTCAAGAGGCGTGAAAACAATAAAGTTTATCAGTTTGATCATTAAATGTCTTGTCTTTGTTGTGTATTCACTTGAAAATAAGTTGAAAACCTTGAGCACATGAAATCTATTCTATTTGTATTCATATTTTACGCATTCTCACAACGTTGTTGGAATTGGGTTGTACACATGGAAACCCATTGACGGCAGTGTCGGATTAATTGACACTAACAACTGGTCATACTTGTTCTCTTGCTATTGGCTGGCAACCAATTCAGGGTGTACCCTGTCTACTGCCAGAAGATAACTTTCATGTAGACAAAACATAGAATCTACAAACACCTTTGCATTTTTTCAGTATGGCTCCCATTTTTTTTGTTGCTGAAAGTGCTCCACATTTGTCAGTTTGCCAAGTTGTCAGTTTATGACAATAATTACATTGTTATAAACCAGCAATATTTACAAGATAAACAACAGCAACAAAGAACACTTAAAACATATCAACTAAATACCAGGATGTCCATGAAGGTATGGAAATGTGTACAAATGGCCAGTGATGAAGATCCCTCACATAAGTATTAACACATCACTTGTATGAAAATCCTGAATGAATAAGACCATCAAAAAGCTGAGACAAGAAGCGAAATATTTGTTGCAGTTGATGTTTCTCAGGGCGGCATGGCGGTCGACTTGTTAGCACACCCGCCTGGGTTCAATTCCTGGCTTGTTGGTGTTTGACGTGCGCTTCCACAATCGAATCCCTGGAGGCACTGCATGAGAGAACCCTGAAAGTCCTTGAGAAAAAAGCCACATGTATATCAGTACTGTAACATACTGGCTGAATATAAGTTACAAAGTTTTAAGAACATGATTAAGTTTAAAAATGCTTCCGCTATTTACAAAGGACATATGACATAGCAGCGGGACAGTGGTTGATGGGTTAGTGTGTCGGCCTCACAGTGCAGAGGTGCAGGATTCAATTCCGGCTCCGGCCTTCCTGTGTGGAGTTTGCATGTTCTCCCCATGCCTGGTCGAAGACAGATGGAATAGGCTCCAGCATGCCCGTGACCTCCAGAGAGCAGAAAATGGATAGATGGATGATCTTTGTCAGTTTATGCTTTCATCTTTGAAGGAAAATAATTATGCAATTTAACTTTAAGAACAACTGTAATTAAAACAAAAAAGTGTCAAAGGGTGATCCTCTGGCTCCAAATTGCACTTATAAATGAGCCACACCCCCGAGAATAGATGAAACAAACCCCAAATTTGAAGGATTGGTTCCAAAGCTAACTGCAAACTTATCCAGTCAATAAAACAATCAAATAAGGAGATGAAAAGCTCAGGAGGCTCTCTGGTGAGAAATGGATGTCATTTTAGGACAGCATGCCTGTGACAAACGCATTGCCGTACGGAGGTTCACACCAGATGGCTGCTTGCCAAGGAACAGGGACAGACCGTGAGTCAGTGGGTAACAACGGCACCTTCGGAAGAGAAACAGACTTTGTTTAGTGGTGTTAGAAGTTGTACACAGCAATAATAACAGAGGTCAAGCCCTGTTGTTGTTAAAAAAAAAAATTAATAGTACCCGGACAGTGCGGTAAACTCAGAGTGATTCACGAATCACCATTTTGAAAACTCACCCGATTTTATTCTTCTTTTTTTTTTTTCTGTTGTACTCAATTTGCTGGAAAACACAGTTATCAGCGCCCAAATGTGCTCCTTCTACAGGCAAGGACCAAGCTGGTTGGGTGTTTGTGTGTGTGTGTGTGTGTGTGTGTGTGTGTGTGTGTGTGTGTGTGTGTGTGTGTGTGTGTGTGTGTGATGCCAGCAACACCGCAAAGACCACTATGCATGGGAAGTAATCCAATGACATACCATAAGGCAGCAGCAGCAGCCAGTGTTCCTCTTTAAAAATCCATCCATCCATCCATTTTCTGATCCGCTTTATCCTCACAAGGGTTGTGGGGGGAAGGGGGTTCTGGAGCCTATCCCAGCCATCTTCGGGCAGGCGGGGGAGACCTTGAACCCGTTGCCAGCCAATCGCAGGGCACACAAAAGGGGTGTAGCACCAGGGCTGCCCCCCGTAGAGCGTTCACACGTACAAAGTTATACTGGTGTAGCCCCTGGAAACAATTTAAACTGGAGCAAATTTAACCATGCTAAGGAGGTGGTTTAAAAATTTACTCCAGAGTAAATGCTAGTTTGAGAGGCAGCACCGATATAAAAGGGTTCGTGTGAACAGGGGTAGCCTCGCTAGGCATGAGAAGAGTTGATTACATACAATATGGGTACTGAATGCGTTGCTTTCGTGCTCTGTTGTACTTCCGTCATCTTTCCTTTCTCTCTTCTCTCATCCTTTTACGGTGTCTGATAGACCACAGCGTTGATTTGTCCGGAGAAGTATAAACCATGGTTTTTCGATATGTCACAAACAAGGCGGGGAAAAGGAAGTACACTTTACAAATGTGCATGTTTTATTTCCGTATTACTATCGTATTGCACGGCCGCAGAAACTGCCATGTAAACGCGGGGCTGCACCAGGGTTAACGCGCTTCTCTTTAGTACAAAATTTCCACCGGTGTAAGACATATCGCAACAAAAGACGTCGGTGCAGCACCGATGCAAATGTGTGCCGTGTGAACACCCCTATAGACAAACAACCATCCACACTCACACACACGGCTAGGGACAATTTAGACAAGAGTGTTCCATTAACCTTGCATGCATATTTTTGGAATGTGGGAGAAACAGAGTACCCGGAGAAAACCCACGCCGGCACGGGGAGAACATGCAAACTCTACACATGGAGGCTGGAGCTGGAATCGAACCCGGAACCTCTGCACTGTGAGGTCGATGCCCTATACACTGGACACTCTTTATAAATAAATAAATAAATAAACAAATAAAGTATAAGAAACATAATTAGAAGCTGTCTGACTAAATATCAAATCATAAACCAAGAGTGTAGGCTTAATTTTCGCTCTTGCTACTACAGAGCAGAAGGTCCGGTAAAAAGTTTGAGCTGACACTGAAATTGTCGGCCTTTGATTATTTGCCTGCAGACGAAGAAATGAAGCAGCGGAATTACAAGAATCCGCAACAGATGGGTAAAACCTTGGATACCCCAGCGACAGACTCAAGGATCTCTGTGGGAGAGGGTAAGAGGGGCATCTGATGATCCTCTTATTGGCTACTGTTTGGCAATCTAAACGTATTGCTACATTTGAAATTAAAAGACTGTTTCACGTTGTATATTTTTACCTTTGGGACGGTATGTTGCGATACTGGCACATTGGAAATTCATTTTTATTTATTTATTTTTTAATAAAGTACATCAGATTAAAAGCTATAGTGATTATATATTGCCTCTATGAAAGGCCAAACATGAAGCAACATTTGAAAGGAAATTAAAAGTAGCCAGCTTCCTTTTTAGTTTAGAGCAGTGTA
This sequence comes from Hippocampus abdominalis, assembly GCA_018466805.1. Classification (NCBI taxonomy): domain Eukaryota; kingdom Metazoa; phylum Chordata; class Actinopteri; order Syngnathiformes; family Syngnathidae; genus Hippocampus; species Hippocampus abdominalis. Next base: position 21,191,535 of record CM031703.1, on the reverse strand, counting down.
GGGCACCAGACTGTTTCAGAATTGTCTATGGTGATGTAAAAAGATTATTCATTTGTTGTGTGTTAACAAACACCCTCATAGAATTTATTTTGTGATTTCTTTGCTGGCTTTTCTGTTTTGGTGCATTATTTTCGATTTTCTTGGTATCATTGAAGCTATCATTATTTTACGTTTTTCTGAGGCGGTCTTTGAACGTCTCTCAGGCCGAACGCGGAAAAGAAATGAAGGCGCGTTGTCGGAGAGAGATTCGTCTGTATTTGGTTGAGAGTTAGAAATAGTTACTGAAGTGTATGTTTAATAAAAACAACAGGGTAGCTCTCTTTGTTCCGGAGCTGCAACAGTAGGGCTCCAGAGACGTTTTAGTAGGTTTTGGGCTGTTACACGTGCATCCACCTTTTGGTCGATCTTGAGCAAATGTTCGAGGGGGGGGCTAGTGTTATTAAAAAAAATGTAAAGGACGTAACTTTAGCCATGTGTTTTTTTAACGACAACATTGTTATAAAATAGTGATGAATTGGTCAAGCGTGTTGTTGTGTGTAGATTATCCCTCTTTTTCGTTTTCACGAATGTCAAGACCATCAAAATCAGCATAATGTTTCGTGGCAGATAGCGCTTCGCCACAATACCAGCGTTTGGCAAAATCGCTTTGCTTTTCCTGCAGAAAGCTGAGCAGCAAGAGCAAGGCACATGCCATCGAGCCCCATCTCCAGGCCTAACTCCAGAGAGATCCATGTTGGATTGTGCCAGCAAAAACACTTTCTAAAGCTAGTGCTCGTTTTAGCCGTGGTTTGTATGGTCACTTACCGAAGACCAGTTTGCCCCATACACCCTAGCCAGGCGCATAAATCCCAAGAGAACAACAAAGGTGACTATATCAAAGACTGCATTGTCTTTGATATAGTCACCTTTGTTGAAAGGTTTGGAATGCTTTGCGACCAGCGCTGCTAACTCGTTACTACCTTTTGTGACTATATCAAAGACTGCATAGTTTTTGATATAGTCACCTTTGTTGAAAGGTTTGTAATGCTTTGCGACCATGTATATAGTGAAGAAAATATGTCTTGAGAAGCAGAAAGAGTTTGTCAAAGTCTGCCTGGCACGTAACACTGTGGCATGCAGGTTTGAAGAACTGTCATTGGACATCAAAACAAGACAATTGAGTCAGAGGAAAGGAGTTTCACTTTTGTTTGCTGGCTTGTTTTAAGACAAAGCCCTGTTGTAACTCATTAGTGTCAGTTTCCAAACAGTAATTGAGCATTTGAGTATTAGTTTTTATTTAGACAACACCACAACTTTATTGGAATTGGGGATTTGGAGTTAATTTAGGAATGTTTGTTTGGTGGTTGGGAGCCATATGAACGTACATTGTGCTTGGTCTGTCCTGAAATTATGAGAATTATGACCACATATGTACAGGTCATGGGAAGTATGCCTGATCAATAACTTATGCAGATGATATGACAAATATACTGAGTTGTGAATGTAAAATCCCAAAGCCCTCTTTAATTTTATTTCCATACTCCACCTCATGATAAATATGCAGTATGAGGAGTGTCCAAACTTTAAACAGCTACTCACATTTATACATTCATCTTCTGAACCGTTTCATCCTCACTAGGGTCGCAGGGGGTGCTAGAGCCTATCCCAGCTGACTTCGGGCAGTAGGTGGGGGACACCCCGAATTGGTCGCCAGCCAATCGCAGGCCACACAGAGACGAACAACCATGCACGCCCACACTCACACCTAGGGACAATTTAGAGCGATCAATCAGCCTGCCATGCATGTTTTTGGAATGTGGGAGGAAACCGGAGCACCCGGAGAAAACCCACGCAGGCATGTTGAGAACATGCCATCTCCACACAGGAAGGACGGAGCCGGAATTGCACCTCAGCACATCTCTCACATCAATTTTGCAATCAATGCTCAAAGAAAATTGGATTTCTCTGGCTGCTGGCAATTAATGCTTTTGTGTAAATTTTTTTACACTAGTGATTCAAGCTTGAAATTACCAGTGAATTGCTGCAGCTCATTTGCATATTTATTGCAGTAGAGAAAAAACTGGTGGAGCCGACGGTGATGTTGGGGGTGGAGGTAAAAACTGTGGAGAATGATTGATGTAGAGCTCCCCTCCTGCATTACAAATAGTCCATTATTGGGCAGACAGAGAAGCGTAGACCGAGAGAGGTGGACAGAAATATAGACAGACAAACAATGGGATGGCATGAAACAAAGAGGATGAAAGAATTTCTTCAACACAGCCGATTAAAGTTAAAGATAGTGGGAAAAGTCTACACGAGAGACATCTGTCATCAACCCTTCCTTTCCCCAGTTTAAGTTCTTCTGCATCATTTTATTGTTTTCCCCTATCATATTTTTGGCAGAAGAAAAGCATCAAACCCTTTTTAAAGATGTTGACAAGGTAAGGATCAACCAAATCCCACAACAGGGGATTTGTTTAAGATTAAATCATAAACGTTCTCATGGTGAGTCAGACAGGAGAGATGACAAGATTATTAATGAAGGAGTTAAACTGTGGGATTCAAGGAGCACATCATTCAAGCCATATTTTTATTCATATGCTTTTGTATGCAATTTTCATCCATCCATTAATCTATTTTCTGATCCACTTATCCTCACAAGGGTCACGAGGCGTGCTGGAGCCAATCCCAGCTGTCTTTGGGCAGTAGGCTGGGTACACCCTCAACTGGTTGCCGGCCAATCGCAGGGCACACATAGACGAACATCCAAACTCCACACAGGAAGGCCATAGCCGGAATCGGACCCTGCACCTCTGCACTGTGAGGCCGACGCGCTTACTAGTTGACCACCGGGCCGCCCGGCTTTGATGTCATTTCATGAAAAAGACAGTCAACAATCGTCACATGACTCTTAACTATGAAATTACATTGCAATGATTAGAATTATGCTTCATCCATCCATCCATCCATCTTCTACCACTTATCCAAAGTCTGGTTGCGGGGGCAACAGCTTCATCAGGGAAGCCCAGACATCCCTCTCCCCAGCCACTTGTTCCAGCTCTTTGCAGGGGATTCCAAGGCGACATAGTGTCTCCAGCGTGTCCTGGGTCATCCCCAGGGCATCCTGCCGGTGGGACATGCCTGGAACACCTCACCAGGGAGGTGTCCAGGAGGCATCCTCATCAGATGCTCCAGCCACCTCATCTGTCTCAACATGGAGGAGAAGCGGCTCGACTTTGAGCCCCTCCTGGATGACCAAGCTTCTCACCTTATCTCTAAGGGACAGCCCGGACACCCTGTGGAGAAAACCCATCTCAGCCGCTAGTATCTGGGCATCATGTAGCATTATCATCATGTAGTGAAGAAAAATTAAATAACAGAGGGATAATTTTGAGCTGAGGTCCCCAACCTTTTTTGCCCCACGGACCGGTTCATGTCAGACAATCTTTTCAAGGACCGTTCTTTCAGGCCGGATAGATACAACTATATAATATGATATGACCTGCGTGAAAAGTGTGGTATTTTTGCATGAAAAGTGTGATATTTTCGAAACATAATAATACACACAAATCATGACACGAGGAACGTCCTATCTGGCCACAACATTCTCTGGTCGCTATGGTAACATTTAAACGTGCCTTCAAAATAAGATAGGCCGCAAATAAAAAGTGCATGAAAAATACGAATCACCATCACCGCTTATTATGCAGAGTAGGCTTGGTGCGTGTGAATCTCCCGTTGAGATAAAGCCGTATTTGAAATCGGACTCCTGATACTGTCTATTAAATGTAGACTTCTCTTTCTTGAAAGTCGTAGGCTCCTCTTTTGTCTCCTGGCTGGGCCTTTTTCCCTTTCCGAAAAAACTTTTCAAAGATGTTTGTTTTTTATTCATTTTGCTTGCTCATGGGTTTCATTTCCTGTCACATGACCGAGAAGCGCACATTCACGTGCGTCAAGAATGACATACTGTAGACTGATATAAGAGAGAATTTTTCAAAATACAACATCTTTCAGATTCCGAAATGAATAAAACAGATTTATTCTTTCTGTGCGGCCCGGCTCCAAATGACCCTTGATTTAGAGTGTTCAATGAGCCTGCCATGCATGTTTTTGGAATGCGTGAAGAAACCAGAGTACCTGGTGAAAAACCCACTCAGACACGGGAAAAAAATATGCTCCACACAGGAATGCCAGAGCTGGAATGGAACCCGGTACTTCTGCACTGTGAGGTTGACGCGCTAACAACTCGCCCACTGGGCCGCCGCTATAGTTATTTGAATAACTAAATATGTTACGCTAACATACCAGACACGCTCTCAGTTCGTTGTTTATGCGTCATGTAACGTTAGCATATCGTACACTTTTTCAGCCTGTTGTTCTCAAGTTTTATTTATATTTGCATTTCAAGGTGACATGTCTGTTCTTGATGTTGGATTTTATTAGATACATTGCCCCCCAAAATGGGAATCATACTGCAGTGCGATTTATAAAGTCAAACCTCGGTTTTCTAGCGTCTCGGTTCTCGTCCAATTTGGTTTTTGACCAAAAATTTTGAGTTTTTTTATGCCTTGGATGAGAAACAAATTTCGGTTCTCGAACAAACTGAGCGCACTTGAATGCACCATTTGACGCTTCCTCGTGTTGCTTTCCATTGTGAGTAGACGTGTTCAGTAAACATTTTTATTTTAAAAATGTTTCAGTTTTCGAACAATTTCGGTTTTCAAACAGCCTTCGGATTATGGACAAAAACCGAGGTTTGACTGTATTTTTCTTCTGTATTTTGCATTTTATGGCTGGTGATATTTATACTCCAGAGCGATTTATAAACCAGAAAATATGGTGTATACAGTAAAACCTCGGTTTTCGTACTTAATCCGTTCCAGAAGACTGTTCGGAAACCGAATTGTTCGGAAACCGAAACCATGTTTCCCATTGAAATCAATGTAAAATGTTTTAATCCGTTCCAAGTCAAGAAAACAACTTTTTTAAACCACTTTTTTTTTACAATTTCACACCATAAACTGTACAAATGTAATGGGAGATTACCAACATAAAAATTGAAGGAACATCTCTCTCTCTCTATCTGTCGTGGGGCGTGCGCCTCTCAACTTCACAGTGCAGAGGTTCAATTCCAGCTCCGGCCTTCCTGTCTGAAGTTTGCATGTTCTCCCCGTGCTTGCGTGGGTTTTTACCAGGTCCTACGGTTTCCTCCTACATGGTTGTTCGTTTCTGTGTGCCCTGCAATTGGCTGGCAACCGGTTCAGGGTGTCTCCCACCTTCTGCCCGAAGACAAGTGAGATAGGCACCCCCCGCGACCCTAATGGGGATAAAGCGGTTTGGAAAATGAATGAATGAATGCTGCTGTGGTTTTGGTGGCAATGCGGCTAAGTTAGTCGTGGCTACAAGTGCAGCCTGTTCTCTGCTGGCTATTTTCGCATAATCCCTTTCGTGGTACAGTCAAACCTCGGTTTTCGTACTTAATCCGTTCCAGAAGACTGTTCGGAAACCGAATTGTTCGGAAACCGAAACCATTTTTCCCGTTGAAATCAATGTAAAATGTTTTAATCCGTTCCAAGTCAAGAAAACAACTTTTTAAAACCACTTATTTTTACAACTTCACACCATAAACTGTACAAATGTAATGGGAGATTACCAATTTTAATATTAACATAGTAACATAAAAATTGAAGGACATCTCTCTCTCTATCTGTCGTGGGGCGTGCGCCTCTCCCAGCTGTCAGCAGGCAGTAGGCGGGGCATTTCGGCATCCCGATCTCCTTCGCCAACACAGACACACGCAGACCTGACTCATATTTTGCGATTAAATCTTTCTTAAATTCTATAGTTTTGCGCACTATTTTCCTCTTTTCTTCACCAGGTTCACCACTTCCACTTGCTTTCTTTGGTGCCATGATTAGGGGCTGATACATGATGCAAAAATAACAGTCCAATATAACGTAGTTCTCACCAAACACGTCTGCTTTTTAAAAATAAATTCTTAATCGAACAATAGAAACTCGTCTGCTCACAAGCTGTTTCTGTACGATTATTGCTTAATAATGAGACACCGGACACTAGAGTGTTCACTATGTGCCGCTACATTGAAAAATGTAAACAAACGCACGCACCCTTCCCCCTCCCCCCTTGCTGCTAGGGCAAACCATTATGAAAAGAGGGGGATTTCACTCGGCCTAACAGAAGCGTCTCACCAAACACGTCTGCTTTTTTTTATTGAACAATACAAACTCGTCTGCTCACAATGGACGCTAGACTAGGAAGCGTTTCACCAAACACGTCTGCTTTTTAAAAAAAAATCTATTGAACAATACAAAAACGTCTGCTCACAATGGTCGCTTCCTGTGTTGCGACGAAACTCAAGGGAGCGCGGCGACATGAGGAAGCGCCGCTACAAAAGGGAGCACGGCTACACGAGGTAGCGTTACTTCACTCCTCTCGGCTTCGCTTCCTCGTGTGGAAGCGAAGCCGAGAGGAGTGAAGTGACGCATTCAAGTGCGCTCAGTTAGTTCGAGAACCGAAATTTGTTCGGCATCCGAGGCATAAAAAAATCGAAATTTTAGTTCGAAAAACCGAATTGTACGAGAACCGAGACGTCCGAAAACCGAGGTTTGACTGTATATACAAAGCCTTGTTCATAAAACTGAAAATGACAAAACACAAAAGTTTGATCATCATGTATTGAACTGAAAACCAACATAATGAAGTCTCACTGCTTTCACTCAATGTGTGCATGCTCCAGTGGCGAGTGATACACTTTTTTTTCCCACGGGTAACTACATTGACACAACACCAGCATTCGCGCAGCTAGTGAGCATTATTAGGGGTGTTCACACGGCAACATTTGCTCCGGTGCTACGACGGTGCTGCCCCAGTAGAGCGTTCACACATACAAAGTTACACCGGTGTAGCCCCTAAAAACAGCTTACTCCGGAGCAAATTTGCCCCACCTCAGGGAAGTGGTTTAAAAATTTGCTCCGGAGCAAATGCTCGTTTGCGGGGCAGCGCTGATGTAAAATGGTACGTGTGAACACTACAATTTGCTCCGGAGCAAATGCTCGTTTGCGGAGGGGGAGTAGCCTCGCTACCAGTGTTGTGTCCGAGGACCGGCAACCCGAGGCCAAGGACTTGACTCCGAGGCCAAGGCCAAGGACTTGGAAAATGTTCCGAGGCAAGGCCAAGGCCAAGGACTTGCCTTTGAGGCCAAGGCCAAGGACCAAGGACTGATTTTGAAGCCGAGGCCTAGCCGAGGACAAGGTCAAGGATCATGGACTGATGTTAAAGCCGAGGCCTAGGCGAGGACATGTATAAAACAATGCTATCATACCACTTGGCAGGTCTTCATGATTTACAACTCCCCTCCACCATAACCCCTAGCCCCCCTCCATCATAACCCCTAGCACACGTCACTCCCTAACGCGGCCAAATACAAGCAGAAGAGAAAGCGAGCAAAAAGTGGTGGCAAGGAGAGTCCGGGTGCCCAGTTAGCTTAATATCTGGAGAACGAGGTGGCGGGCGAGGAGCCGGTGGCATTTTGGAGACCTGGCGGGATGGCCAGTGTGAAGTGGCCAGCGTTAAGCTTCATTCAAGCGTGACTAACACGTTAGTCACGCTTGAATGAAGTGTTTTTATTCAAAGAGTAGAACAGTCAGGGTATGTGTTATTTATACTTAGAAAAAAATAAAAGCATATGATATACATTTCTGAATTAATGTTTTAGTGCAGTAGTTTCTTAACATGAAGTAAATCAACACTCAACAGGCATGACATGGCACGGAAGACAAGTTGAGAAATGTTGACATGCTGAATCATAGAGCTGTTAATACTCCAGGCGCAGATCCTATTGTGTTAGGCCAGATCCGCCACTCATGCACGCTCGCGGGAAAAAAACGTACTTTAAAAAATAGCTGGTGTATTAGATTAAAAGAAAGCGTAATACTAAGAGGAGTCAAGCGAAAAGTCTGATTTAAAAAAGTACGCAAATAAGCATGTTATACATGGCGATCGAACAAATTAATTTTCATAATGAATCAGATCCGCATCTATGTGACGCACTTAGGCTTCGTCGCAAGTCTCGATAATGGATGTGCTTGGTCCAAAACTATTCATCTTATATATAAATGATATCTGCAAGTTCTCAAAACAATTTAAATGTGTCCTATTTGCTGATGATACAACCTTCTACTGTTCTGGAATAAATCTGAAAAAGCTCCTGACAATCGTAGAAAATGAATTAAACGAACTAAAAAACTGGTTCGACAGGAATATATTGTCACATAACTTGAAAAAATCTAAATTAATTGTTTTTGGCACAAGACCAATTAAACACCAATCTAAAATCATGGTAAACTCAATTGAGATAGAAAGTGCGTATGAAACCAAGTTTCTTGGATTAGTAATAGACTCATAACTATGTTGGAAGCCACATATCGATAACGTAAAAAGAAAAATAGCCAAAACCATAGGGATCCTCTACAAAATCAAGGATGTGCTTAAATAAGAGGTATTTGTACACTTTATACTCTTCATTATTATTACCGTATATGACTTACTGTGTGAAAATATGGGGAAATGCCTGTAAAACAAACACACTCCCTGTTTTAAAACTACAAAAAAAGCAATCAGAATTATTAATAGGTCAAAATATACAGAACCGACAAATCCACTATTTATTCAATTCAACACGATTAAATTTTATGACCTGGTTGACTTTAAAATCGCCCAATTAATGTACAAAGCTCACAATAACCTGCTCTGCCAAAACATTCAGAAATTTTTCAAAATTCGAGATAGCTGCTATGACTTAAGAGGTACCAACCTATACAAAAAATCCAAAACAAGAACAAACATCAAGCAAAGAAGTGTATCTGTCATAGGTGTTAATCTGTGGAATAACTTCGAAACGGACCTGAAAATGAGTAAATCGCTTCCTGAGTTCAAAAACAAATTCAAGAAAATAGTACAAACAACCTATATCAATCAGAGTTAAGGTGATAAATTCTAAACATGAATTAAATATAATAATTAAGTTAATAAATAGAGAAAGGTACTGCAATATCCATTATGAATACAAGAAAATTGACATAAGAGTACCAGGGTGTGCAAGTATATAATCCCGATACAAACCAAAAGTAGTAAAAATATCACGGTCAAGGGTTAAAGCATGAGCTTTTATGGAGACTTCTTCTTTCTTTCTTTTCTGATTGATATAAAAAATAATCTATTTATATATAAACACATAACTTGGGGTAGGACTAGATACGTATTTTACTTCTTCCTACTCCTTTGAACATATAATTGTGTTGTATGATGACTGATTTCTCTTTTCCTTTTACAATTTTACTTACCTTACTTACCTTACCTTACTTTCTGTTGTATTACAATGTACATGTTTTTATGTTCAATAAACAATAAACAAACAAACAAACAAACAAACAAACAAACAAACAATAACATTCAGCATTCGCGAGAAAGGGGTTTAGGAAGGCGAACACGGATTGGTTGTGATTTGCATTTGCCGATATAGCGACCAATCACAACAAGTATTCCCAACGGCCAAACCCAGAAGTGAAGTGCCGGCATTACTGACTCCAGCTGTAACGCAAATTACTTGGTTCAAAAAACATTCTAGTGCCACCTCACAAACATGGCAACTGTGCAAAAATAACTAAATAAAAGACACCACTGTTACAGAAAGACTTTTCACGCTATTTAAATTGCCGATCGCGAACGGTAACTGACCATGATTGAAACTAACTGTGATGCCGCTCTTTATACGTTGCGCTAACTGTCACCTATCAGTGACAGCTCCGCCCCTCTTATAGCGCCAAATAAATCCAACAATTTGGGTTTCACTTGATAGAGTTTGTTTGATTTCTACATAATTTTTACGGTCCGAGGACTTGCCTTCAAGGCCAGGACCAAGGACTTGTTTCCGAGGTCAAGGACAAAGGACCGACTCTCGGTCCTCGAGCCGGTCCTTGGCCGGTCCTCGAGGCCAAGGACCGGCTCGAGGACCACAACACTGTTACAGATATAAAAAGTGTGTCTGTAAGCCACATTTTTCGTCAAATCACAAAGCTGCAATCTTCAAGTGTCACCCATCTGATCTGATTAATGGAGCAGGGAATGTAATGGAGCAGGGAATGTAAATAATAATCAGTATGGACCCTGCAAACAACATATTGGTCTATCATTAGTTCAAATGGTCTATCAAGTGTGACATTTATGTGAAGTGAATAGTGAGCAGTATTTTTACCTTTTTTTTTTTTTTTAGTTCAACACCGAACCCTTGTAAGGGTGAACTGACGTCGTTTTGCTGGCCCGGTAACTACTCACAGTGTGGTGAAATAGGAATAAGGAGACGTTATGTTGCGTGTTCAACGGGGCTTCATCCCTCCCAATCTCAGCAGACAAAGGACTTTTTGACAAACACGTTCTATTCAGCTCCACACACCTGCTCCACTCTCCTGCTTACTTCTGTCAGTCTTGCCTTCTCTTACGGGTTCTCCTCCCGCCACTTGTGTACGTATCACATACATTGTCATATGTCATGGTTGTCTCAGGCTGTGTTTGTAACACTAGCCCCACGTTGGATGATGATTAAACCCTGAGCACTGTAGAACAATGTTTGCCCACATACACAGCAAAATACTCAACGACACATAGTGGGCCATCTAGTGAGAACGAATAAGACCAAAAGAAGGTCCATAAATTGTCCAGCAGCTGAAGTTGCACACAATATTCTGACATGAATGCACCAACAGGCCTAAAAAATTAAAAAAAAAGACTAAGCAGATGTTTTTGAACAGTGCAAAAACAAGATAAAAATTGCAGTGAACTCTTGACTCGATTCTCAAATCAACTTTATTTATATACCACTTTAAAACTACCATTTCTGCATAAAGTGTAAAAATCAGTCATAAAATAGCAAAAGCAGTAAAAACAGTAAATTAATTAAAAAATTAAACAATGCTATTAATGAATTCATTTATTAATGAATCAATTACAGTAATTAATACTAACACAAATACAACACACACTATAGAACAATAGATCAATGACGAATGCTGAGTCAAAAGTCAAAGAATAATATGGTGTTTTAAGATTAATTTTACAAATGTACAGAGAGGGGGCTTGCCTTACATTTAATGGATGGACATTCCAAAGGGAAGGACCAGCAACAGGGATCGATCCCCTCTGAGCCCCCTCTTAATCCTTGCTTCCTCCAGTAGCGTCTTGTCTGCAGACCTGAAGCACCTTGGCAGGTGGAGCAGCTCAGAGAGGTAAATTGGGGTGAGAGAATTTTAAGATTTGAAGCCAAAATATCTTGAAAAGACACCAGGGGGCCTAGGTCAACAAATTGGGATGATACAAGGGCCAATGGGACAAAACACCATAACTTGTTTTTCTTTTCGTTTAAATTCACGAAAGTGCCATCCAGGATTTATTTCCTCCAGACAGGACAAAAGTGGCCTTTCGGAGAAAACAGCCTTTTGCTCAGGTGGACATAGATCTGACTGTCATCCGCCTCGCAGTGAAAAGAAATACCACAGACCAAACAGGGTCTAAACCCCTCTCGGGTGCTACCGCTAATGCCCTCCTGGTGCTGTAATTGATCCAACGGAAAACTGTTGTCCACCGTTTCAAATGCTGCGGTCAGATCCAAGTAAACAAGAAACATAGTCTCAAGTGTCATTTGCCAGAATATCCATCCATCCGTTCATTTTCTGACCCCCTTAATCCTCACAAGGAATCTATTGCATATTTCAGGGGAAGAGTCTGAGGCTGAGGGTGTTTAAGTACTGACTGAATAGTTTTAAATGGGGCACGTGGACTTTGATGATTTGCCTTAATAAGATTTGACAGATGTTGCCTTTTTGCCTCTGTAACTGTGCTCTGGTTACAAAACCAGCAGTCTTTTAGGGTTTGATAAGCTTGTCCTTTATTCCACCTGCGTTCAGCTTTGCGAAGTTCCTGTATAGCTATGCGAGTTCTCTCATTCAACAAGTGGAACCAAGAGCTAAGTTCCTCCGTCTTCGAAGAGCAAAGCTCATCAAAGGCATCAGAGGATCAACCAGCGGGAGAGTTAAAAATCCTTCAGCTGTACTAAGGATCACAGCTGTAAGGTAAGAAATTGCAATGTCCACCACTTTCAAATTTGAGACCGGTAGACTATAACAAAGAACAAAGTCTAAACTACGTGGTCCCCCCCCCCCTCCCCAACAAAAAGAGAGAGCATTTCCAACCGACAACTAGCCTAGAAGTCGGCAGCCCATGTGCTGACAAAGACCAGACGTAGGGAGCACATGACACCGGTTTTAAGATCATTGCATCGGCTCCCAATGTGTTTCAGAATCGACTGTAAGGTTCTTATACTCGTGTTTAAATGTCTAAATGGTCTTGGGCCATCCTAGCGATCTGATATGTTTTTATCGTATCAACTCTCACAGGCCCTGAGGTCCTTAAAATCTATATAATGTATGTAAATTGCTTATTTAGACATCGGGTCTTTAATGAAGAGAAGGAATAGCGAATGTCTCAAGCCGTCCTTGTGTGTTGTCGCAAGGCCGAAGTTCCACCTCCGTACAATCGATTCATCCAATCACAGATGGCGGAATTGGCCGTGTTGAATGAATGCGGATGCATGTCCCATGTGGACAGGCACATTCAACTTTTGCCAAACACTTAAATAAAGTGCTAAACGGTCAGAATGGTTCCAAAGAAACGGTTTTAAATGTTACTTAAGGGAGTGTTTTTGGAAGCGCTGGTCATAAATGAGCAGAAAGATCCATGCTTTTCTTCTCACATTTTGTAACCAGGCTACATATCTGTTGTTTTGATTTGTATTCAACAGACAAACGAGTAGTGTGAGCGAAACATTCAAAAACATAAAAGTGATCAAAATGAATTTGTTGCCAATTAATCATTAATGAAGATGTGAAATCCAACTTCATTTTTGTGAACAGAAAAAGGCAGATGAATTAGAAAAGAAACTGACATAATAAGAAACACATGACTCAGTTTTATTGTCTTATTATAAAATATGACTCTTTTTCAATGAGGAACTGTCCTCAGTCCTCTTCCCCCTTTCTGACCCTACTCTGGCAAAGTTAATAAGCAATCAACAGAATTTTATTTCTTCGTAAGAGTGTGTTTTCACATATTTATTCATTGCATTGTATTTATTTTTTAACCAAAAATTGGTTTTAAAAAAAAAGTAATGATAACTTAATTTTGGGGTTGGAATAGATTACAGTCCTACCTCGGTTTTCGACCATTATCCATTCCAGAAGGCTGTTCGCAAACCGAAACCACGCTCTTTAAAAAAAAAAATAATATTGAACACGTCTGTTCACAATGGAATGCTCCACGAGGAAGTGTCACTTCCTCGTGTAAGGAAGGCGAGAGGAGTCAAGTGACGCATTCAAGTGCGCTCAGTTTGTTCGCGAACCGAAATTCGGTCGTAATCCGAGGCATAAAAAACTTGAAATTTCTGGTCGAAAACCGATTTGGTCAAGAACAGAGACGTTGGAAAACCGAGGTTTGACTGTAATTTCATTTCAATGGGAAATATTACCATGATTTCTGAATGGTCCAAGTTACAAAAGGCTCACTGAATCAATTAGTGCATAGCCAGAGGTTCCATTGTGATTTATTTTCGCCCCCATTATTCTTTATTTTTATCTTGTTTTGTCCCATTGACTTTTAGCCTTTCTGAATTTTAATATTTTAAAAGCCTGAACTCCCCTGTCACCTCTTGGGAGCCTGCTCGATGGGAGGTGTGCTTGGTCCTCCGTCACCTCCGTTCTTGGCTAACATACCGGCTAATCACTTCCGCGTTCGTGCTTCACGGAAGCGCCGCCGCCACCGCGGCAAACGAGGCGGTCAGCTCGTGAAGCTAAAATGGGATCTGAGACACACTTCGACCGCTCCTCGTTCCTGGATGCACGGAATTACTCCGTCGTAGCGTGCCCTCGACCCCGTCGCCTCGTGCTTGACAACAGTCGTTGGCTCTCCCGCCGCGCCAAGGCATTTCTACCCTTCGCCCCTTTTTCAGTGAGGAGTCCAGCTAAAGCTTTTGAGGGAATTTCCCCAGGTTCGGCGATCGGAAGAGGCACTCCCTCCCGTCACTACTCCCACAAGAATTGCGTTGTCAAACGCCCGGTCGTTGACGAACAAGACTCATTTTCTGAGGTAGTTTTTCCTCTCCAATGACTTGGATTCCCTGTGTCTGATGGAGACTTGGACAGGTACTGGTGAGTACAACGCTTTAATTGAATTGTTGCCACCAGACTGTGTATTCCGGGACACCCCGAGGACCTCAGGCCGTGGTGGAGGAACGGTGAGTATTTTTAAGAACAATTTCAAATGTAAACGGTCCATATTCACCACATCAACCACCAGCTTTGAAGCAACCTTCTTTGAAGCCGGTCGTGTTTTCCCGGTGCTCTGCGCTGTCATTTACCGTCCTCCTAAATACAATAAAGACTTTTTAAGCGATTTTTCAACCCTTCTTACGAAAATCAGGCTCACACATGATCATTTCCTCCTAATGGGGGATTTTAATATCCATGTGTGCTGTCCGGAAAAACCACTTGCAAAGGATTTCTTAAGACTTATCGACTCTTTTAATTTTGGGCAATGTGACCAGCCCGACACATGAACAAAGACATATTTTAGACCTTGTCCTTGCTTATGGTCTACCGGTGTCAAATCTGGAAGTCTTTGAAAATGGGATTTCTGATCACATGGCAGTTTTATTTGACGTAGTTTTATTGCGTGCTGCTGCAAAATCTGTCTCCCCTGGTTGCAATGAGAATGATTTCAGCTTGAGTCGAGCTGTGGACAATGTTGACAGGCTTGCATGCAGTAGCCATACATTTAGCTATGGCTTCAGCAAATTTGTTCTTTGTCGTGTTATCCATTTTCTTCGCGTTGAAATGATCCATAGCTCTCTGTCTTAGACAAGGGGGCGGAGTACTCACATCAGCTGTGTGCTTGGCCATTAAGTGGTATTTCAGACTTGACGTGCTCAGTTTACAACTGCAAAACATACAGGTAACATTGGTCTTGTCAGTGGAACCATCTGGCAACTTTTTAAAAGTAAACTTTCCATTCATAAACTCATTCAATATCCGTTTTCGGTGTCTCGCGCTGCCATGGCTGGCAAAACAGACATGTGTGTGGACCTGTGCAGCGCGCTTGATTTGTTTCCGGTTTATTTATAGAGCAACGTAAAATCCGCTGTGACGTGTGCTGCATTAATCTCGCGAGAAAATTTTTTATCACGTTAAAATTCCATCCATCCATCCATTTCTTACCGCTCATCCGAGGTCGGGTCGCGGGGGCAGCAGCTTTAGCAGGGAAGCCCAGACTTCCCTCTCCCCAGCCACTTCTTCCAGCTCTTCCCGGGGGATCCCGAGGCGTTCCCAGGCCAGCTGGGTGACATAGTCTCTCCAGCGTGTCCTGGGTCGGGGTCTCCTCCCGGTGGGACATGCCCGGAACACCTCACCAGGGAGGCGTTCAGGAGGCATCCTAATCAGATGCCCGAGCCACCTCATCTGGCTCCTCTCGATGTGGAGGAGAAGCGGCTCTACTCTGAGCCCCTCCCGGATGACCGAGCTTCTCACCTTATCACTAAGGGAGAGCCCGGACACCCTGCGGAGAAAACTCATTTCGGCCGCTTGTATTCGGGATCTCGTTCTTTCGGTCACGACCCATAGCTCGTGACCATAGATGAGGGTTGGAACATAGATCGACCGGTAAATTGAGAGCTTCGCCTTTTGGCTCAGCACCTTCTTTACCACGACAGACCGACACAACGTCTGCATCACAGCAGACGCTGCACCGATCCGCCTGTCGATCTCTCGCTCCCTCCTTCCCTCACTCGTGAACAAGACCCCAAGATACTTAAACTCCTCCACTTGGGGCAAGATCTCCTCCCCGACCCGGAGAGGGCACTCCACCCTTTTCCGACTGAGGACCATGGTTTCAGATTTGGAGGTGCTGATTTTCATCCCAACCGCTTCACACTCTGCTGCGAAACGCTCCAGCGAGAGTTGGAGAGCCCTGCTTGAAGGAGCCAACAGTACCACATCATCTGCAAAAAGCAGAGATGCAATACTGAGGCCACCAAAACGGACCCCCTCAATGCCTCGGCTGCGCCTAGAAATTCTGTCCATAAAGGTAATGAACAGAATCGGCGACAAAGGGCAGCCTTGGCGGAGTCCAACCCTCACTGGAAACGATTCTGACTTATTGCCGGCAATGCGAACCAAACTCTGACATCGGCAGTATAGGGACCGAACAGCCCGTATCAGGGGGCTCGGTACCCCATACTCCCGAAGGACTCCCCACAGAACCCCCCGAGGGACACGGTCAAACGCCTTCTCCAAGTCCACAAAACACATGTAGACCGGTTGGGTGAATTCCCACATACCCTCGAGGACCCTGCTAAGGGTGTAGAGCTGGTCCACAGTTCCACGGCCGGGACGAAAACCACACTGCTCCTCCTCAATCTGAGACTCGACTTCCTGACGGACCCTCCTCTCCAGCACCCCTGAATAGACCTTACCAGTGAGGCTGAGGAGTGTGATTCCTCTGTAGTTGGAACACACCCTCCGGTCCCCCTTTTTAAAAAGAGGGACTACCACCCCGGTATGCCAATCCGGAGGCACTCTCCCCGCTGACCACGCGATGTTGCAGAGGCGTGTCAACCAGGACAGCCCCACAACATCCAGAGCCTTGAGGAACTCCGGGCGGATCTCATCCACCCCTGGGGCCTTGCCACCGAGGAGCTTTTTAACCACATCGGTGACTTCGACCACAGAGATAGGAAAGCCCACCTCAGAGTCCCCAGACTCTGCTTCCTCAAAGGAAGGCGTGCTGGTGGAGTTGAGGAGGTCTTCGAAGTATTCCGCCCACCGGCTCACAACGTCCCGAGTCGAGGTCAACAGCGCCCCATCCCCACTGTACACAGTGTTAGTGGTGCACTGTTTCCCTCTCCTGAGACGTCGGATGGTGGACCAGAATTTCCTCGAAGCCGTCCGGAAGTCAGCTTCCATGCCCTCACCGAACTCTTCCCACGCCCGAGTTTTTGCCTCAACGACCATCGAAACTGCATTCCGCTTGGCCAGTCGATACCCGTCAGCTGCCTCTGGGGTCCCACAGGTCATAAAGGCCCGATAGGACTCCTTCTTCAGCTTGACGGCTTCCCTTACTGCTGGTGTCCACCAGCGAGTACGAGGGTTGCCGCCACGACAGGCACCAACCACAACTCAGATTGGCCGCCTCAACAATAGAGGCACGGAACATGGTCCACTCTGACTCAATGTCCCCCGCCTCCCCCGGGACATGGGAAAAGCTCTGTCGGAGGTGGGAGTTGAAACTCCTTCTGACAGGGGATTCCGCCAGACGCTCCCAACAAACCCTCACAATACGTTTGGGTCTTCCAGGTCGGACCGGCATCTTCCCCCACCATCGGAGCCTGCTCACCACCACGTGGTGATCAGTTGACAGCTCCGCCCCTCTCTTCACCCGAGTGTCCAAAACATGTGGCCGCAAATCCGATGATACAACCACAAAGTCAATCATCGAACTGCGGCCAAGGGTGTCCTGGTGCCAAGTGCACATATGGACACCCTTATGTTTGAACAAGGTGTTTGTTATGGACAATCCGTGACGAGCACAGAATTCCAGTAACAAAACACCACTCGAGTTCTGATCGGGGGGGCCGTTCCTCCCAATCACGCCCTTCCAGGTCTCACTGTCATTGCCCACGTGAGCATTGAAGTCCCCCAGCAGAACAAGGGAGTCCCCAGCCGGAATACTCTCCAGCACACCCTCCAAGGACTCCAAAAAGGGTGGGTACGCTGAGCTGCTGTTGGGTGCATACGCACAAACAACAGTCAGGACCCGTCCCCCCACTTGAAGGCGTAGGGAGGCAACCCTCTCATCTACCGGCGTGAACCCCAATGTACAGGCACTGAGCCGGGGGACAATGAGTATGCCCACACCAGCTCTGCGCCTCTCACCGTGGGCAACTCCAGAGTGGAAGAGAGTCCAACCCCTCTCGAGAGAACTTGTACCAGAACCCAGGCTGTGTGTGGAGGTAAGTCCGACTATATCCAGTCGGAATTTCTCTACCTCGCACACCAGCTCGGGCTCCTTCCCTGCAAGAGAGGTGACATTCCATGTCCCTAGAGCTAGCTTCTGTAGCCGAGGATCGGACCGCCAGGGTCCCCTCCTTTGGCTGCCACCCAGCTCGCACGTTAAAATTAATTTAAAGTAATGCCGATAATAACGCGCTAAACTGAAAGCTGTAATATATATATATATGTATATGTATATATATATATAAAATACGTGAAACAGCAAAGCCGCGGAAGGTGAACCGCGTTATAGCGAGGGATTACCGTATATGTATATATATATATATATATATATATATATATATATATATATATATATATATATATATATATATACGGTATTTTTTAGTGCGTTTTTTTTAAACAGTGAATTGTGTTCTGCATCCTGATTGGCTAAGGGACTGACCAACATGAACAGTCTCCGCACCTCGTCTCTGTACAGCTTGCCAAATTTACCTTTGCAAATTTTTGGTCTTTGGTTTCATTGTATCAGTGGCGGATGCTGGTCTGTCAAGGTGGGGAAGCTCAATTTCGGCCTACATCATAAAATGTGTCCGTTTATTTATACGTGAATTCCACTCTCTGTTCCTTTTCAAAAAATGAAAAGGATGCCTTCACCATAAGATCGGTGATTGGCTCATTCCGCTGTCAATCAAAAATAGATTCAGCCTCAGACTGATCATCCAATCATCATGCAGAAAAGCTGAGCTTCCTGGCCAGCGGATCAACGCCCACTGTCCATAGACTCCCAGAGACGCTGAGCGTCCAATGGGCGGGACAAAACCAGCATTTATCCACTGACTCGTCTCGTTTCAATGCATTGGGACAACCTACACTGAACTCTCTCGACGCCCAGCGTCCGCGCAGTCGACGCTCAGCGTCCACACAGCACAGTGAAGCTGCGGGAATGAATGAGAAGAGAGTCGCGTCGTAACCAGTAAGAAGAAGCTGATTCGGAACAAAAGTTTAGTGCGTTGTAGCGCATATTTAGTCACTAATATGTCCACACAATTGTATGTACACACATATATATTTGATCACTTACTTTTTGACATTTTAGGGGAAGCTGAGCTTCCCTTGCAGTCTTAGAGCAATTTCCTCTGCATTGTATACTTAGTTCAGTATTGCAGTGTTTTTCAAAAAATTTTTGAGCCAAGGCACACTTCTTTAATTGAAAAAATCTCGCGGCACACCACTAGCTGAAAATGTTAAAAAAAAATGCTTATTTTAACAATGAACGTGTTATATTGTTACTATAACCGTTTTTAACATTGAAGAATTGCGCTATAACAGCTTGAATTGGAATCAAATGAGCACAAAGAAAAACTTATTTTATAATCTTTCATATTTATTATTTCACTGTCGTCCTGCATTCATGCGGCACAAATTCGCTTGTCTCTCTTGGTCGAAACACAAGGCAATTGGCTAGCTGTTGCTGCTCCCTAGTGGTATGGGAGGGTACTACATGATTACTTTCTGGGCCATAGACCGCACAGGCATACAAATTGGATATTTTACCGCGGCACACCTGACAATGTCTCGCGGCACAGCAGTGTGCCGCGGCACAGGGGTTGAAAAACACTGCAGTATTGTATAATAACTGTAAAAAATAAACCTGACTATCAAGTACCAAGTACAACTTTATTGTCAAATGTGCTGTTTGTGAAACATACAGCACATTTGAAATGTCATCCATCTCACATTGTAGTTTTTTAAAATAAATTCTACTTCACAAATTTCACTTATCACGGGTTCTTTTTGGAACGTAACCCCCGCGATAAACGAGGGATTACTGTATACAGTAAATATTCTCAAGTAAGGAATCATATTTGCGCTGTCCAATCCTTCCTTGTACTGTAAAAGAATTTCCTGATGTGGGAAATGAGCATGGTACATGTCCTTTATGAACATGCAAGTATGTGAACAAAACACATGTGTAACAACACAAGCAATGTAATGCAAAAATATATGCTCCTAACACTGTTTATAACACAAAAGCTGTAGTACACTATACTGCACAGGTATATGAACCAAATACCAGTGGCGGACCGTCAGGGCCAGCAAGGCCTTCTCTGCTGGCCTAAACATTCTCAGAAAAGTAAATTAAATACATTTACTTTTCTGAGAATAACATAAATGTAATTTATGTTATTTTATTTTCATAAATATGTAAACAAAATTATTCTCTGTATTCTTTATGTAATATTATTTCCACTTTCCACTTTCAATGTTATTTAAAATAACATTGAAAGCCACTCGATAAATAATTATTTATTATGGTAGAGTTTTTAACCAATCATATTTCAGCTAGCTTGTGTTGCCAGGTAAATTAAATTTGCTTGGGGCCTTCAGATTAAACAGAGCAGGCCCCTGTGCGCTGTAAGTGAACGGGCACGGTCAGGTTGCAGTAGCCAATCAGATCACGAGTCTGCATACCGGGGCCAGCTAGAATGCCTTACGTCGAGACTGGATGTGTACGTTCGGTGTTTGGATTAGCGCCTGCTAGAGCTACTACTTTCCACACAATTTTCAAGACGGACCTTCCACAAAAAGCTGGATATTGTGCGAAGAGGTCGGCCAACTCCTGCGCTAGCTAGCCTGTCCCAGCAAGGAAAATGGGTTGTCCGTCATTTTCAGACGAGCAAATATGAATGGTACCTGTGGCTCACAGCCTCTGAGAAACGCCGCAAATTGTACTGCTGGGAATGCCTATTGCTTGCAACTGACCGATTTGGTGTTTGGAGCCACACTGGATTTACCAATTTAAGTTGTTTTACCAAGGCAGCAAGGAAACATCAGAGCACGGCTGGGCATTTAGAAGCCACGGTGCGTTTAAAAACGTTTGGGGACACTCTCGCGTAGATGTGCAGCTCAGTGAACAGGCACTACATTGGTGAGTAAATGAATTTTATTTTACATTTCTTCTTGTCATTTTATTTCGTTAGTATTAAATTAATGGTAATGAAATAAAATGACAAAGATAGAAATATGTATCAAATACATCTGCTCACCTGCAATTTATAATGGTTGCATTGTAGTCACCTTCGTGCACTAAAGCTCGTTCAATCTCAGCTGCTCAACATTTTCAGTTATTTGCTGTTGTATAGCCTATTCTCAAAATGCAAATGATCTGTTAACTTTATTTTCAAAGAATAGTTTGTTTTGTTTTTGTTTGGTTGGTGTCTTATATGAAACTATGCAACTTAAGATCACACAGCGTAATTTGGGTGGCATTTTATTTAGTATTTTTAAATCATCTTTTTATTTTTGACAATATCTGTAAATTTTGTTTCCTGCTTTTAATTGTGAATGCATACTTGATGGTTTTAAATGCTCCTGAAATTAAGTGCTGCTTGATGAGCCTATATTGTGTTAATGTATGTGACATCACTGAAGGCCTAAGGTTGAAATGCACGGCCCGCCACTGCCAAATACAGTATAACAAATTTAGGACTATTTGCTCTAAAATGAGACGAGTAACAGACCTGGTGACTTTTCTTTCCATTATCTCACTGCCTCTAACGCGACCTCCCCTCGATCGCCACCCAAGACAGCGTTGCTCAGCTGATGTCATGCAATTAACTTTTGAGCCTTGCCACGGGACGCTTCGTAGTCCTCGATGGCCATAGTTAGCGCAATGGAACTCGCCTTCTCTCTAATTAGCGCTCCAGTTAGCGTAAGCTTTTTAGCATGATAACTAGTAAAGCATTCCAGGAAACGTTCGCTTATTCGACTGTCTGTCGAGCCACAAGCAATATACGCTGAGCAGCTAGTCGGATGCATTCCACTCTATCTTCCACGGATCTAGCTACAGTATCTACACACATAGATATTGAGGTCCCTCTTGGCCAATGGGAGGCCAGGATGATGCTCGGTAAGCCAATGGCAGAGCAGCTATGATTATGTTCAGGAAACTCGGAGCTGCGACCGAAATAAATATCGTTCACTATTCCAGTAAAACTCATGCTAATAGAGTCACTTACATGTCGCCGTTTTGTATCCAATGAGAGTAATTAGTGGCGCGGACAGAGTTATTCCGTAAAATCGAGCGGGATGTGCTTGTGTTTGCACCACTGCGTGCTTCTGCATGGCTTCCGGGTTCTGGGTTGTGGAAATTCCATTGTTATTAATTGATCGTTAATGTTACATCGTAGTTGAAATTTTAATGCATGGGTTTTAATGCCGACTTGACATCAAATTAAACTGTATGTGGCCCCTGAAATTTCGTCGTATGCAATACAATGACAATTTAGGCGATTCTGATTCTGAACTACAATGATTTTGACATCCCAGGTCTATGTTAATTATTCTGTTCAAGATGAAAACTATCAGGAAATTATATTTCTTGCACCTGTAGTACAGATATTATGCAAATCCCAGTATGACATAAAGGTCTCCTGTGACATAAGCAATGTGATGTTAAACCAGTGGAATTCGATGTCCCAGGCATCCCTCCTACTGTCATGTATCTCCACCTCGAATAACTTCTCATCCTCCTCAGAAGTAGTGCAGCTAAATCGGATTTGGTTTTGCACATCTGTCATACATGTGCATTTCAATGTTTTGTGTGGGGGTGTGGCAGGTTTTGAGCAATTTTAAAGTGGGGGCAGAGAGAGGGAGTGCACATCCATCAAATTGGTAAATTATGCTGGCATTAGGATTTTTTTTTTCACAGGGCATAATCCACATGCCAAAGCCGATCTGTACTTCCTTCCCGGCAATATTAAACTTTTGTTAACAAAATTGCCTCGTTTCACGCACTGCCATTAATCTGTCGGATTACACGCTGCAAGCAGTTCGAGTGGGGGTTGGGGGTGGAGTGAACAGGGTAATGTGTTAATTGGTGGGAAATTCAATCACTCTTTTTCAGTGGATAAAATTTGGGAGAAAAAAAATTATGAAAGATCCCCAATCTCGCAAAGTAAAATAGTTTCATGATTGTCCTATTATTTTCCACAAATTCCCTCAGCTTCAGTACCTACTCAAGTCAGACTAACCTAACAGAACTTTACTAAAATTAGAATGTTACCATCTCTCTCCTGGGGATGGAAGTGCTCGAAGTAAGGTTATGTAACATTCTGACGTGGACTCCTGCCTGATCATAAGATGACACATGCTGAGTTTTTATGTTCCTGCTAAATAGGTGGGTTTGTAGAAGTAGAACATCTAAACTTCACAAGGGGAGGCCTGAGCCCGGGTTCAAACCCTCGACCTCTGCACTGTGAGGCTGACGTGCTAACCAGTCAAGCATCGCACTGCCCAATACAGAAATATTTGTCTTACTGTATATGCATGACACAAATAAGCATTTGTTTGCACTTGAGTCTCAAATATGCACAGACATTTTGTTTGGAAGTTGATTGCTTTCAATTGTAGTTTGATAGGAATAGAGAATGAAAGAAAAGATAGAATTGCTCATAGAGTACAGATCGCAATTCATACCATGCATATGCTCCTGTGCAGAAGAGTTTCTTGCCAGTGGCATGTGTTCAGGTCCTTCAAAGCCTATATGAAGCACTGCCATTTACCTCCATTTACAACAGGGGTGGCCAAACGGCGGCTCGCGAGCCGCATGCGGCTCTTTGGCTGGTTCAATGCGGCTCCCGGGCTTTCACACGACAAGCGTCGAAAACGCCTCGGCAGTGGCAATGCCATTCAAACAAGGCGCCAACTACACAGAACGTACTACGTCAGCCTATCATCAATCACGTTACTTGATTGACATAGAGGGCAAACAATCAGATGACTGCATCAACACTCACGCGCAAACAACGGCGCTAAGCGCTAAGCTAGTCAACGAATTACCTCTGATTTTAAGGCAGGGGTGACCAATACGTCGATCAGAATCGACCGGGAGCCAGCGAACTGGTCCCAAGTGGACTGCAAGGGGTGGGAGGAGGAAATGGTTGTTGGAAAAAAAAAATTGTTTGTTTGTGTCTTTAGCTTTCATTCAAGGAATCAAGGTCATCTTTATTGTCAAATATGCTTACATGTGACATGCAGCATAGATGAAATTTATTTCTCTCAATCCTCTGTGCAATATGCATGCAAACATGCTGTGCATTAAACACACACCTGAGAAGATAGCAGCTACACTGTAAATTCTTTTTCGGCCGTTCCGACTGTTGCTCATCTTGGTGTGCGTGCATATCTGCGCGAGTGCACTGGTGTGCATGCAAGCGCTTGTGTGCGTGTGCGTGTGTGTGTGTGTGTGTGTGTGTGTGTGTGTGTGTGTGTGTGTGTGTGCTTGCACGTGCGCGATCGGGTCGTTTGTGGGAAGTTGGTCACTTTAAAAGTCGATCTTTGGCCAAAAAAGTGTGTGTGTGTGTGTGTGTGCGCGAGGAAGGGTATGATGTGGCTCTTTGCAGTAACACAGTAAAAAAATTGGCTCTTCGTCTCTGACTGGTTGGCCACCCCTGATTTACAACTTACATGACATTGTCGTATTTTATTTTAAAAAGACATAGTATGTCATGGATACACAGCTTCCATCATCCTTGCATTTTTGTTTTTGGGAGTGAGGGGCAGCGTCTGTGTGTTGCCATGTCAATATAATATGTCAATATAATCTGCCCAATGCCTGCTATCCTGTAAATGCTGGTCACATGACACCTACACAAGAGTAACAACACCCGTTTTATTCATTTATTTCATTATCTATTGTTAATCTAGTCAGATATCAGATTCACCAAATAGGGCTTTCTAGCCGGGTTAGGGTGAGGTTGGCATTTTCCATCCTCTGATTGGTTTTGCTCATCTCACCTGACAATATGTGCAATAACAGTTGAATTGAATTGAATTGAATAGAATACAACTTTATTGTCAAATGTGCTGTATGTATGTGTAAAAATAACAAATATGACAAATACTACGGCTCCATCCCCATGCATACAAGCCCCCCCCCCTCTGCTCTGCTGATCACCACACTATCCTGCTCCTCCCTGCCTACAGAAGGTAACCAAAATCATCAAACAGTGGACGCAGGAGAGCATCACCGCCCTCCAGGGGTGCCTACAGTCCACGGATTGGTGAAACCTTCTCTCCCCCTCCAACGACATCAATGTCCAGGTGGATGTAGTCTCCTCATACATCCGCTTCTGTGAGGAAACCATCATCCCTTCCAAGACTGTCACCTACTTCCCCAACAACAAACCCTGGATCACCAAGGAGCTGAAGGAGATCATCAACAGGAAGAAGCGCATCTTCTTCTCGGGCACCGAGGTGGAAAAAAAGGAGATCAACAGGGAGGTCAAGAGAGCCATCAAGATCGCCAAGCTGCAATACAAGCGCAAGGTGGAGGAGAAACTTAATGGCGGTAACCTCCGTGCAGCCTGGCAGGACCTGAAGAAAATGGCAGCTATGAAAACCACCAACAGCACTGCCCCCATCCTCATCACTGGGAGCAGCCCAGCCTCTCTCGCCAATGACCTCAACTCCTTCTACACCAGGTTCGAGACTGATAACTCCACGCAGCTCACCAACATCAGGTCCCACCTCCGGCCTGGCAACTCTTCAATCACATTCCACACAGAGGACGTTGTGAGGGCCCTCAAGAGGACCAAGATCAACAGTGCACCAGGAGCCGACAACGTCAGTGGCCGGGTCCTCAAGTACTGCGCTGACCAGCTCGGTTGCATTTTTCAGCTCTTATTCCAGTTCTCCATGAACACTGCCACCGTCCCTAAACTGTGGAAGCACTCCACCATCATCCCCATCCCCAAGAACAACAACCTCAAAACCCTGAACGACCTCTGCCCTGTGGCCCTCACCTCCCACGTGATGAAAGCCATGGAGAGGATCGTCAAGCAGCACATCCTCACAAAGACCAGCTCACGCCTCGACCCTCTCCAATTTGCATACCAGGCAGGCAGAGGTGTCAACGATGCCAAAGCCTTCATCATCGACACCATCCACAAACATCTGGAATCCCCCAACACCCTGGCCAGGCTTCTGTTTGCAGACTTCTCCTCTGCCTTCAACACTCTGCAGCCCCACATCCTGGCACTGAGGCTCAAGCAGAACTTCTCCCTGAACAATCAACTCATCCTCTGGATCCTGGAGCTCCTCACACAAAGAACACAGAGAGTCAGGATCAACAACAACCTGTCTGACCTCCTCGCCACCTCCACAGGCTCCCCACAGGGCTGCGTGCTCTTGCCACCTTTCTGCTTGGCTCTCGACGAAGGCGGACACTTTTTTGCTCTGCTCCTGTCCTCCCCCCCCCCCCACCCTCCCTTGCTTGCCACTCAGTCTATGTGCTGTCCTTGTCTGACTTTCCTAGCCTCCTGCCGCATTTTCATCCTAAAAACAAACCATGGAATTGGTTGGCTGGTCTCTCGATGCCATCGACAAAATTTTCTCCACGAGAAGAGCAGGCAGTGGGGAGCCTACTTGCTCCTCTGGGACATTTACACCCTAGATCCCTGGAGGAAGTGGAGAATGGTGTGCCTGTCAATACTGTCCGTTGAAGATGTGGAAGACATCTACATTACCGGCCTTCTGATAGCAGGTATGCTGCTGTTTCGTGTTCGCAGTTTCCTGATCTATCGCAAAATTCAACCGACGGGAGCGGCTTTATTGGAAGTGAAGAAGCTGCCGGTCTTTACTGATGGCATGGCGCGAATGTCCAACACTCAGACCCAAGCGGTGACTGAGCTCAACCGCAAATGGATGCGGTTTTGGAGCGTCATTGCAAGATGGATAACAACTTTGAGAAGTTGGGATCCGCGCTCAGAAAATGAAATTGCGGATTGGGCTGATCGGCGCCATTGAAGAGACACAGGCCACGGACTCAAGGCTGTCTGGAATTGTTGGCAGCCGTTCTCAAAACATCTGCTGTCTGGACCTCTCCCCTGGAAGGAAGTACGTGGATGCTAGTGCCCTACCATCACCCCCTCCTTTTCGGCCATTGACTGATAAGCCAGGACTGTCTCCATGAGAAGACCTTCACGAAGCATCTGCGGCCCGACACGCACACATAACCAGACAATCACGCGCATACACACCCTTGTACCACCGCCTTTATTGTTCCTGTTTTTTCCCCGCGACGTGAACTGATCTGCTGAGCGCTCAAATGGACTGAGCAGCTCGCCGGTTGGGCCGCTTCGCGCTCCCCCCCTCCATCCATCCGCCCCCTCATTATATGTTATGTCTTGTGACTTGTTGTAACTCTTATATGCTTTTACGTGCTGGGGTCTTTTTTTTTCCCGGACTTAAATTATCCTCAGAAGGGGATAGTTCGAGCATGTTTTTTTTCCCCTCTCGTTCCCTAGTGGTTTCCTTTCTGAACTAAGATCTCGGGGCGCTGTACACACGGCGAGTAACGACAGGCCCTTTGCACTGTATCACATGTTCGTCATTGTTTTTCATGTTTCTTGTGCAGAGCGTGCCTGTTAAGTCCTAATTAGATAAAGTTACCTGAATCTGAATCTGAAACTGCTCTTCATCCTGTACACGGATGAATGCAGGACCGACCTCACACCCCAACAGCCACCTGGTGAAGTTCGCAGACGACACTGTCCTAGTGTCTCTGCTCTCCGGCTCCACGCAACACCATGGTCCCGCCCTGCAGCAGTTCGTCGAGTGGTGCGACACCTCCAGCTGGAACTGAATGTCAGCAAGACCAAGCACATGCTGGTGACCTTCTCCAGGAAAAACAGAGAGAGCTGGCCTCGACAATCCCCACTATGATCCAGGGGACTCCAGTGGAAACTGTATCTGAATACAAGTACATGGGGACCACCCTTGACAACAACCTGAGGTTCTCCTCCAACACTGAGGTGATCCTGAAAAAATGCCACCAGAAGATGTACCTGCTCAGGAAACTGAACTCCTTCTCCGTCAGCAAGAAAATCCTCCAGACTTTCTACCAGGCATTCATAGAGTCCGTCCTCTCGTTCTCTATGGCCTGCTGGTTCCACTCCCAAAGTCTGCAGGAGAAGAACCGCCTGGACAGCATCAGCAGAGTGTGTGCCAAGATCATCGGACTTCCCACTCGCCCTCTGACTGCAGTGTGTGAGCAGCAGATCCGTGGTCTGGCTGCTCAGATCATGAAGGACCCCTCACATGCTCTATTCCCCGCGTTCGAATGGAGACCGTCCGGCCGCAAGCTGCGGTTCCCAGCTTGCAGGACAGCGAGGAGGAGATCCACCTTCATCCCTGAGGCTGTTCTCCTCTTTAACTATTAAACTCTTATTTCCTTTGCTCTGACTGTCTCTATAATAAGCCTCTCTTGCACAACTCTAATTGCCCCACGGGGATAAATAAAGTTTTCTGAATCTGAATATTTATAAAGGGCTTTTACAACCGCTGCAACTGTAACAATGCGCTTTACAGAACATTATACTACATACGACACAGTGGTTAGAC
Source organism: Hippocampus abdominalis (assembly GCA_018466805.1). NCBI lineage: Eukaryota > Metazoa > Chordata > Actinopteri > Syngnathiformes > Syngnathidae > Hippocampus > Hippocampus abdominalis. Next base: position 21,163,021 of record CM031703.1, on the reverse strand, counting down.
GTCGGCTTCACAAGAACCGGGTTCGAAGCTCCGGCCTCCCAGATCCAAAAACATGCATGGCAGGCTCGTTGGGCACTCTAAAATCCCTAGGTATGAGTGTGAGCGTGGATGATTGTTCGTCTCTGTGTGCCCTATTGGTTGCAACCATTCAGGGTGTCCCCCGCCTATATATATATATATATATATATATATATATATATATATATATGGGGCGGCCCGGTAGTCCAGTGGTTAGCACGTCGGCTTCACAGTGCAGAGGTACCGGGTTCGATCCCAGCTTCGGCCTCCCTGTGTGGAGTTTGCATGTTCTCCCCGGGCTTGCGTGGGTTTTCTCCGGGTGCTCCGGTTTCCTCCCACATTCCAAAAACATGCATGGCAGGCTCGTTGGGCACTCTAAATTGTCCCTAGGTATGAGTGTGAGCGTGGATGGTTGTTCGTCTCTGTGTGCCCTGCGATTGGCTGGCAACCAATTCAGGGTGTCCCCCGCCTACTGCCCGAAGACTGCTGGGATAGGCTCCAGCACCCCGCGCGACCCTAGTGAGGATGAAGCGGTTCGGAAAATGGATGGATGGATGGATGGATATATATATATATATATATATATATATATATATATATATATATATATATATATATATATATATATATATATATAAGGCACATCAGATTTTAAGGCACACTCCTCACCCTATCTCGAAGGTAGAGCCCAGACATCCTACATAAGAAAGGTCATTTTGGCCGCTTGCTCTTTCAACCCACAGCCCATGACCTTAGGTGAGTGTAAAAACATTGGTTGTGGATATATCTTTTGGCTCAACTCCCTTTTCACTGCGACAGCTCGATACACCCTGCATCGCCATACACAATAAACTTATACAACAAAACCAAAATTAAGCCAATTACCCTGAAATAAAGCGAAGAATATAACAACTATTAAGTCTACTCGCCACTGAAAATCGCCGCCTAGTGCATGCCACCTGCAGTCTGTCACTGAATGTCAGAGCAATATCCACCGTGCTCCTCCAGCAGCTTTCCATTTGAAAGGTTTACCAAACACACCAGAGGAAGGCATCAAACAGAAAGTCACATGAGACAATAGCTTTAACATATGTGTATGTATGTGAACAACGGGGATAATGAGCCCTGGAGTTGTGCCAAGTTCCCAAGGTAGTATAAAGTATCTTGAGAAGCCGGGCTTGTTAGCTAATTCAGTGCGCCAATCATGGCCAGCTATCTTAAACTGCAATTAATCTGTGTGCTGGCACGGGCTGATAGGACTGCAACATGCTGTTTCTTAATTAAAAGCAAATGGATTAAAAATGATTAATAACGGTATTAAATATTCTCATGGACTACAAGCGCAAAGAAATTGGGGGCTTTCTTATGAGGGCTTAAAAGAAGAAGTCATTAACGTTGGGCCCAATCTGCTTAAACCAGGGCTTTACTTCGTTTGGGATCACAAGTTGCTTACTTCATGAATATGTATTTTGCCCCTATCAAGTGAAAACTAAAAGGGAATATTGTACTGTAACTACAGGGTAGCATTTTTCTTTCTCAACTTCGCCTGGAAAAAAATTGTTTTTGAATGTGGGATACTTTGCGGACTGCTGTTTGTAACTGGGGTTTCCTGTTACTTTCAACATCAACCTTTGATCCCCAACCATTGGTGGTGATTTGGTACCAGGCTGTACAGAGAGACTGATAGATTTATTTTTATTTCCTTGTTAGCAGAAAACTTGCATCAGCACCCACAACAACCCACTCCACTGATTACCTTATTAGAATATATATATATATATATATATATATATATATATATATATATATATATATATATATATACATACATATATATATATATATATATATATATATATAGGGTGGCAGGTAGTCCAGTGGTTAGCACATCGGCTTCACAGTGCTGAGGTACCGGGTTCAAATCCAGCTCCGGCCTCCCTGTGTAGAGTTTGCATGTTCTCCCCGGGCCTGCGTGGGTTTTCTCCGGGTGCTCCGGTTTCCTCCCACGTTCCAAAACCATGCATGGCAGGCTGATTGTGCACTCTAAATTGTCCCTGGGTATGTGTGTGGGCGTGGATGGTTGTTCGTCTCTGTGTGCCCTGCGATTGGCTGGCAACCAATTCAGGGTGTCCCCCGCCTACTGCCCGAAGACAGCTGGGATAGGCTCCGGCACCCCCCGCGACCCTAGTGAGGATAAAGCGGTTCGGAAAATGGATGGATGGATGGATGGATATATATATATATATATATATATATATATATAGATATATAGATATAGATATAGATACATATATATATATATCTATATATAGATATATATAGATATCTATCTATCTATCTATCTATCTATCTATCTATAGATAGATAGATAGATAGATATTAGGCGGCCCGGTAGTCCAGTGGTTAGCACGTCGGCTTCACAGTGCAGAGGTGTGCCCTGCGGTTGGCTGGCAACCAATCCAGGGTGTCCCCCGCCTACTGCCCGAAGATGGCTGGGATAGGCTCCGGCACCCCCCGCTCCTAGTGAGGATTAAGCGGTTCGGAAAATGAATGAATGAATATATATATTAGGAGCCACTCTGTTGCCAGCATCTTAGAAAAAAATATTCTGTATCCCACACTTCACTCCTCTGTTCCCCAAATTTGGTAATCTGTTCCCTCAATTTAATCATCTGTACCCAGTTTACTAATCTGTACTCAGAGTTCATTAATCCGTCGCCACAGTTGAGCACATCAATAAAGAAACGAAACACACGCATGAAGAAGAAAATGTAGGATGAGGTCATTTTGAATGGATACTGTTCATTACCTCTCTCTGCAAAATTGTCAATAAAGTGAAAAAAAAATCTTGAGCCTACCACACCAACTAAAACTGACTGGAGCAGGAAGTGCAGCAGCAGCCAGCACACTGTGAAACTATGACAACTCTTTAGCTTGTGCAACAAAGCTAGCGGCTATTGCTAAGATGTAATGTGTAGTGCACACAACCCATTAAGCACTTTTGATCTCACTTTGAGGTCATCTGTACTCAGAGTTCATTAATCCGTCGCCACAGTTGAGCACATCAATAAAGAAACGAAACACACGCATGAAGAAGAAAATGTAGGATGAGGTCATTTTGAATGGATACTGTTCATTACCTCTCTCTGCTAAATTGCCAAAGTGACTAAAAAATCTTGAGCCTACCACAGCAACTAAAACTTACTGTTTGGAACAGGAAGTGCAGCAGCAGCCAGCACACTGTGAAACTATGACAACTGTTTAGCTTGTGCAACAAAGCTAGCTGCTATTGCTAAGATGTCATGTGGAGTGCACACAACGCATTAAGCACTTTTGATCTCACCATTCATTGGTAAACACAGGTTCTAGAAATTTACTTGGAAAATACGATTAAACCTTCAAAAAAATCAAGAAATATTGAAAGAGGAAAACCTACATCCATTCAACTATTTTCAGTTGTGACAATTGTACTGGAAGGCAATTCTACAGATTATCTTCAATTGAACAAACATAATGTGTATTCGTTACAACTGCAAATTGTTAGAATCCATTGTTTGTCCTCTTTAGTCCACAGTCTTGCCCCTCCCTTTTGTTTTGTTTTGTTACCTTTTTCAGTGTGGGCTGGGCGTCTCCTGAATACAGGCCACCTGCCTCCCCGACACACCTACGAGTCTTTTTTCAGCCACTTTCAGTATAAAATCCAGCCTGAATGACCATCCGTTGCTAGTTCATCAGTGATCTTTCCTGCCGTACTCACTTCTGCGAAGCCAGTACGCACACTCCTGTATTCCTGTACTCCTCGACTTGGTCATTCAGACTCACTTTCAGTTCCTGCCACCCCGACCTGTCCCACTTCCTAATAATAAAACCGTTCTGAGTTCATTGTGTCTACCTGTGGGTCCCATGCTCATCTTTAGCGAAGCCTAAAACTATGAACTGGCCAAGAATGGACCCAGCGGACCCGACTTACCAGGCCCTGTCAAAGAAAGGGATCTTGCTTGGCCAACACGACCGACTCCTCCGTGCTCTGGTGGAAAACAAGCAGTCTGCATCAGCTCATATCTCTGAGTTGTGTCGTCAGGTCTCCGAGCTTGCCTCCTCAGTCCAATACTCAAGGCTACCCTCGTTGGCCGTAGTGACACCTGCCTCGACAGTCTGCTGGGATGCTCATGTGAGTGACCCAGACGCCTTCTCTGGGGACTTGGAAAAATCTTGGGGCTGCATATTCCAGTGTGGATTAGTTTTTCAACGGCACCCCCTATCCTTATCAACCTCGCCTTCTGACTACCCTGGTAGTAGACAGAACGGTACCCTCAGTCCAAGAGTACATTGCCCAGTGTAAGAGGGTTTGATGAAACACCCGTCAGGCTCTGGAAAGCACCCAATGGTCTGTCCAATTATCACGTACTGCAACAAAACGTTTAAATGCATGTGCATTTTGCTTGAATTTTTAAATGGAAATAACATTTGGATTTAGAGTGTGCAGTATTCTGTTGTACTTCAACAAAAGCACTTCAGCTGCCAAGAGAAATATGTAAATGTATTCATCCATCCATCCATCCATCTTCTACCGCTTATCCAGGGCCGGGTCGCGGGGGCAGCAGCTTTAGCAGGGAAGACCAGACTTCCCTCTCCCTAGCTACTTCTTCCAGCTCTCCCCGGGGGATCCCGAGGTGTTCCCAGGCCAGCTGGGTGACAAAGTCTCCCCAGGGTGTCCTGGGTCGTCCTCGGGGTCTCCTCCCGGTGGGACATGCCCAGAACACCTCACCAGGGAGGCGTTCAGGAGGCATCCGAATCGGATGCCCAAGCCACCTCATCTGGCTCCTCTCGATGTGGAGGAGAAGCGGCTCGACTCTGAGCCCCTCCCGGATGACCGAGCTTCTCACCTCATCTCTAAGAGAGAGCCCGGACACCCTGCGGAGAAAACTCATTTTGGCCGCTTGTATCCGGGATCTCGTTCTTTCAGTCACGACCCATAGCTCGTGACCATAGATGAGGGTTGGAACGTAGATCGACCGGTAAATTTAGAGCTTCACCCTTTGGCTCAGCTCCTTCTTTACCACGGCAGACCGATACAACGTCCCCATCACAGCAGACGCTGCACCGATCCGCCTGTCGATCTCTCGCTCCCTCCTGCCCTCATTCGTGAAAAAGACCCCAAGATACTTAAACTCCTCCACTTGGGGCAAGATCTCCTCCCCGAGGGCGCTCCACCCTTTTCCGACTGAGCACCATGGTTTCGGATTTGGAGGTGCTGGTTTTCATCCCAACCGCTTCACACTCGGCTGCGAAACGCTCCAGTGAGTGTTGGAGAGCCCTGCTTGAAGGAGCCAACAGTACCACATCATCTGCAAAAAGCAGGGATGCAATACTGAGGCTTCCAAAATGGACCCCCTCAACGCTTCGGCTGCGCCTAAAAATTCTGTCCATAAAGGTGATGAACAGAATCGGCGACAAAGGGCAGCCTTGGCGGAGTCCAACCCTCACTGGAAACGGAGTTGACTCACCACCAGGTGGTGATCAGTTGACAGCTCCACCCCTCTCTTCACCTGAGTGTCCAAAACATGCGGCCGCAAATCCGATGATACAACCACAAAGTCGATCATCGAACTGCGGCCGTGTGTCCTGGTGCCAAGTGGACATATGGACACCCTTATGTTTGAACAAGGTGTTTGTTATGGACAATCTGTGACGAGCACAGAAGTCCAATAACGAAACACCACTCGAGTTCTGATCGGGGGAGCCGTTCCTCCCAATCACGCCCCTCCAGGTCTCACTGTCGTTGCCCATGTGAGCATTGAAGTCCCCCAGCAGAACAAGGGAGTCGCCAGCAGGAGTACTCTCCAGCACACCCTCCAAGGACTCCAAAAAGGATGGGTACGCTGAACTGCTGTTGGGTGCGTATACACAAACAACAGTCAGGACCCGTCCCCCCACTTGAAGGCGGAGGGAGGCAACCCTCTCGTCTACCGGTGTGAACCCCAATGTACAGGCACTGAGCCGGGGGGCAATGAGTATGCCCACACCTGCTCTGCGCCTCTCACAGTGGGCAACTCCAGAGTGAAAGAGAGTCCAACCCCTCTCGAGAGAGCTGGTACCAGAACCCAGGCTGTGTGTGGAGGTAAGTCCGACTATATCCAGTCGGAACTTTTCTACCTCGCACACCAGCTCGGGCTCCTTCCCTGTAAGAGAGGTGACATTCCATGTCCCTAGAGTTAGCTTCTGCAGCCGAGGATCAGACCGCCAGGGTCCCCGCCTTTTGCTGCCGCCCAGCTCACACTGCACCCGACCCCTTTGGCCCCTCCCATGGGTGGTGAGCCCATGAGAAGGGGGGCCCACGTTGCCTCTTCGGGCTGAGCCCAGCCGGGCCCCATGGGTGCAGGCCCGGCCACCAGGCGCTCGCCAACGAGCCCCAACCCCAGGCCTGGCTCCAGAGGAGGGCCCCGGTGAACCACGTCCGGGCAAGGGAAACTGGGTTCCATTTATTTTATCCATCATAAGGGGTTTATGAGCCGTGCTTTGTCTGGTCCCTCACCTAGGACTTGTTTGCCATGGGTGACCCTGCCAGGGGCATAAAGCCCCAGGCAACTTAGCTCCTAGGATCATTGGGACACACAAATCCCTCCACCACGGTAAGGTGACGGCTCCAAAAATAGGAAGCTCAAATGAACAACGACGCTGAAGTAGGCTGCATCGTCGCACTCCCATCTATTACCATAACTCTGCTTTCTACCATAAAAGACAAGAACTGCACAGTCTGGCCTTTCGATGTCCATTTTTTCCCCCATGGTTTTGCATTTGATGCAGATTCCCTCATTGTCTGCAGTTTAATCAACACAGATTTTAACTATCTCCCATTTCCACAAAATCAAAAAAATACCACACGTATCGCGTTGTTTGAACAAAGAAAACGTTGCCGGAGATCAGCAAAGTCTCTGGATCAGTTGTAAACAATGGAACAAAAAAGCCAGTGCTGCGGGAATGAATACAAAGGAAGTCGTGACTGTTACATATAATAAGTAGATGACTCCGAACAAAAGATGAAGGTATTCAGCGCATGTATAGTCAATGAAATGTACACATAGCAGGACATATTTTAGCATGTTTTTGGGTGAAGCTGAGCTTCTATGCAGTCTTAAAGCAATCACCACTGTTATAAATTAGTAAACTGAGGGGGGAAAAAATACTTTTTTTTTTCTTATACCCTGTCACCATTACGTCAGCCTCGGGCGAGGTGATTATATCATTGAGAATCAAGATATTCCGGTGATCAGTTGTGAGAATGAATATTTGCTCCATTAGACTGCAGCAGAAATGTGTGTGACAAAAGCTAATCAGAGTTGACCTTTTCCTGCTCTATTTTCATTCCCAAGCTGAAGCAAACTGGCAATAACAGCAAGACGTAAACAATTACAATGAGGGCAGCTATGACTTGGCTTTATCCTCTGAAGATCAAGTATTTTTTGACGCGAAATTACTCATCTGTGCCTGCAGTATCTGGCTGTATCTCTAAAATAAAATGGAGCAAATTAAGTCAATGGGCAAGTTTTTTTTTTAACTTGATGCTCTCAAATAGGGGGGCAACACAAGAATCCTGCTGCATCATTTGAACAAGTACAGTCAAACCTCGGTTTTCGGACGTCTCGGTTCTCGTACAATTCGGTTTTTGAACTGAAATTTTGAGTTTTTTATGCCTCGGATGACGAACTAATTTCGGTTCTCGAACTAACTGAGCGCACTTGAATGTGTCACTTCACTCCTCTCGGCTTCGCTAGCTCGTGTAGCAACGCTACCTCGTGTAGCTTCGCGAGGTAGCGAAGCCGAGAGGAGGTAGCAAAGCCGAGAGGAGTGAAGTGACGCTCCCTCCTGTCGCCGCGCTCCCTCGTGTCGCATCGCTACACAGGAAGCGACCATTGTGAGCAGACGTTTTTGTATTGTTCAATAAAAAAAAGCAGACGTGTTTGGTGAGACGCTTCTGTTAGCGCGAGTGAAATCCCCCTCTTTTCATAATGGTTTGCCCTGGCAGCACAGGGGAGGGGGTGGGGGCGCGCGTTTGTTTACATTTCAATGCAGCGGCACATAATGAACACTCTGGTGTCCGGTGTCTCATTATTATGCAATAATCGTACAGAAACAGCTTGTGAGCAGACGAGTATGTATTGTTTGATTAAGATTTTTTTTTTTAAAAAGCAGACGTGTTTGGTGAGAACTACGTTATATTGGACTGTTATTTTTGCATCGTGTATCAGCCCCTAATCATGGCACCAAAGAAAGCAAGTGGAAGTGCTGAACCCGGTGAAGAAAAGAGGAAAATAGGGCGCAAAACTATAGAATTTAAGAAAGATTTAATCGCAAAATATGAGTCAGGTGTGCGTGTGTCTGTGTTGGCGAAGGAGTTCGGGATGCCGAAATGCCCCGCCTACTGCCTGCTGACAGCTGGGAGAGGCGCACGCCCCACGACAGATAGATAATTGTCCCTTCAATTTTTATGTTACTATGTTAATATTAAAATTGGTAATCTCCCATTACATTTGTACAGTTTATGGTGTGAAGTTGTAAAAATAAGTGGTTTTAAAAAGTTGTTTTCTTGACTTGGAACGGATTAAAACATTTTACATTGATTTCAATGGGAAAAATGGTTTCGGTTTCCGAACAATTCGGTTTCCGAACAGTCTTCTGGAACGGATTAAGTACAAAAACCGAGGTTTGACTGTACCACGAAAGGGATTATGCGAAAATAGCCAGCAGAGAACAGGCTGCACTTGTAGCCACGACTAACTTAGCCGCATTGCCACCAAAACCACAGCAGCATTCATTCATTCATTTTCCAAACCGCTTTATCCCTATTAGGGTCGCGGGGGTGCCTATCTCACTTGTCTTCGGGCAGAAGGTGGGAGACACCCTGAACCGGTTGCCAGCCAATTGCAGGGCACACAGAAACGAACAACCATGTAGGAGGAAACCGTAGGACCTGGTAAAAACCCACGCAAGCACGGGGAGAACATGCAAACTCCAGACAGGAAGGCCGGAGCTGGAATTGAACCTCTGCACTGTGAAGTTGACATGCTAACCACTCGACTACCGGGCCACCCCAGCAGCAATCAATCGTGTCATATTTTGATTACCGCATTTTCCGCACTACAAGGCGCACCGAAAAGTCTTCCATTTTCTTAAAAGCTCACGGCATGCCTTAAAATCCGATGCACCTTGTGTATGGTCATTACGGTAATATGTCGACCCCAAGATGTCTCCTTGCTGGAGACATGCTTACAATGTTATAACTTGCTGTTGGTTCAGTGAACTGTGTCGCTGCTTTATTAAATAAGTTTTTGTTGCAGATCCAAAAAAGGAGAGATGTGGTGTTGTTTTTTTAAACACACACTTTATTTATGGTTTTCACAGTCTCAACAAATACAGGTAGTCTTTGTCTGTCTCCGTGCCTTCTCTTCTTCCATTCGACTCGAGAGGCATTCATGACCGTCTCCGAAAAAACATAAATTAACGATTTTTTCAATGAAACTACGAAAATTGAAAATAATGCATCAAAACAGAAAATCAAGTGAGGAAATCACAAAATAAATTATATAGCCCCACTCCAGAATTTATTTTGTGATTTCCTCGTTTGTGAATACAGTACACAACAAAGGAATAAATAACAAACACTTTTGAGACAGTCCAGTCTACTCCAATTGAACTCAACTCAACTGTATTTGTAGAGTGGCGGCCCGGTAGTCCAGTGGTTAGCACGTCGGCTTCACAGTGCAGAGGTACCGGGTTCAATTCCAGCTCCGGCCTCCCTGTGTGGAGTTTGCAGTTTCCTCCCACATTCCAAAAACATGCATGGCAGGCTGATTGGGCACTCTAAATTGTTCCCATGGTTGTTCGTCTCTGTGTGCCCTGCGATTGGCAACCAATTCAGGGTGTCCCCGCCTACTGCCTGAAGACGGCTGGGATAGGCTCCGGCACCCCCCGCGACCCTAGTGAGGATAAAGCGGTTCGGAAAATGGATGGATGGATGTATTTGTAGAGCACTTTCAAACAGCCATTGCTGCATACGAAGTGCTGTACATGGAGCAACTAACATATATACAAAAATAAAGCAATAACAGTAACAAAGATGGTAGTAGGCACCAAACAGTAAAACTAAGACCAAATTTACTGACATCTGATCGTTCTGTGCAGCTACGCTCAAGGAAGTGCCAAGATAAATTATGTCGGGGGGGCTATAGAATTTATTTTGTGATTTTCTGTTTTGATGCATTACTGTATTTTCGTAGTTTCATTGAAGTACCGTAAATTCCGGGCTACAGTCCGCACCTGATTAAGATCCGCATGCTTAGATTTATGAAGAAAAATCAATTTTGTAATTATATGCGCCGCACCATATTATAAGCCGCTGGCCTATGAGTAGCGCGGGGGGGGGGGAGTTGCTTCTGCGTCCCTGCGGCCTGGCTTCGGGTGAGGCCGCGGACGCGGTCCCCCGCTGAACCCCCGCAGAAAAATAACGCAAGATTTCTTAAGGTTAAAATGATCTCCATAGTTTTATGAGCATGATAAATGCATTTGCACAACGAAATTATGCTGAAACACATAATAAGAGGCCAGACAAAGAGAGATCTTGATGCGCATTTGCCTAATTACGAGGAGAAACACTGCAGCCCAGTAGGCTTAAAAATAGAATAATGCGAATCATATAAATGGGAAAAGATATGAAATTATTTTTATAGTTTTGTTTAAACGAAATTCAACATAAAAGTTCCAATTTTCGTGATCTGTAATTTGGTCTGAAAATGGAAAATCTAATGAAATGCGCGAAGAACAAGAACAAAGAAATACAATAAATCTGCACAAATAGATAAATAAAGAATAACATTATTTATTTTAATGATATGAATACACAAAAACGACCTGCTTTAAGAATCATTGAAACAAAACGAATAGGAACATTTTCATGAACACCTTTTGGAATTAAAAAAAGATCACACGATAACTTCTAACTTATAACATATACCACATATCACATCCAATAGAAAATGTCACTCATCCCCTTCATCACTCTCCTGCGCACTAAAACCATCGAAGTCTTCCACTTCAGTGTCTGAATTAAAGAGCCTCAGGATCTCATCACTCACTGGGCCCACAGTCTCGTCTTTTTCGATGTCGCTTGAGTGCGCGGTGTCTTCTTCCTCACGCAGCAGCCCAGCCTTTCGCAACCCATTGGTAATAGTTGATGTTTTGACACGGCTCCACGCACGTAAAATCCACTGGCAGACTTGAGTTAAAGATGCTTTGCGCATGCGTCCTGTTTTGGTGAAGGATTTCTCCCCGGCTGTCATCCAAGTCTCCCACTCTTCGCGCAGTGCCACTTTAAATGCCCGGTTCACGCTGATATCCAGTGGCTGTAGTTATTTAGTGGTACCTCCAGGAATCACAGCTGGAATTGAGTTTGTGCTCTTGATGGCAGCTTTCACAGAATCGGTAATATGGGCCCTCATGCTGTCTATAACGAGCAATGCTTTTTTTCTGTGAAAAAATCCCCCTGGTCGCTTTGAGTAGCACTCTGTGAGCCATTCCTTCATTAGGCTCTCGGACATCCAACCTTTGTGATTGACTTTCACCATGATTTTTCCTTTGGCATTGTCAGCCGCTTAAAAATTATCATCGGTGGCAGCTCAAAACACAGGTAAAATGTGTTCTCTCATGGCCGCTTGTTTTCAGTATAACGGAGGAGTCACCTTTTTTATTTACAGTCCGAGTGAGAGGCAAATCAAATGTCAGAGGGACTTCGTCCATATTTATTATTTCATCTGGGCTGATGGAATTCTCCGCTATCTTTGTTTGTGTGAAAGTGCGGAACGAAGCAAGTTTGTCCTCGTAATTGGGAGGGAGCTGCTGACACAACGTCGTGCGTGCCCTAATAGACAGGCTTTTCCGTTTCATGAATCGATAACACCATGACGGCCCACCTTTAAAATCTTCAATGTTAATCTCGGTAGCGATAGCTTTAGCCTTCAGTCTGATTTGTATGGTGGAAACACCGCGGCCGCCTGCTCTTTGAGTGTTCACCCAGTCCTCCAGAAGGTTTTCAAGCTCAGGCCATCTGCTATGGTTACCTCTGAAAGCTTTGGTTGTCTTTTTACACTGGCTCAGTTCTTCTTGCCGGAGCCTCCACCTTCGCACCATCGACTCGTCTATGCCAAGATTACGGGCAGCAGCTCGATTTCCTTCTTTAACTGCCAGAGCGATCGCTTTGAGTTTAAAAGCTGCATCATATGCTTTTCGTCTGGTATTCTCCATGTTGATCAGGGTTAGAAGAAAGACTGAAATAAGGAAGTTGTGATTACCGGTAATCATACAATTTCATTGGACCCCTGCGTACTACTCATTCATTTTATTGGTCGACTGTTGCCGGGTAACTAATTTTTCCCGCTACGGCGAAAAGAGCGGAAGTTGTGATTAGTCATATAATCTCATTGGCCCTCAGTGAACTACTCATTCATTTTATTGATCCATGTTTTTCCCGTGATGGAAAAAAAAAAAAAAAGCCGCTTCATATTACACGCCGCAGTGTTGAAAGTGTGGGAAAAAAGTAATCCGGAATTTACGGTAATCGTTAATTTACGTTTTTTTGGAGGCGGTCTTGAATGCCTCTCGAGTCTAAGGAAGAAGAGAAGGCACGGAAACGGACAAAGACGTACCTGTAGCTCCATCTAGTGGATGCATTGTATATTGCACCTTATAGTCCAGTGCGTGCAATATATGAAAAAAAATTAAAATATAGGCCATTCATTGAAGGTGCGCCTCATATCCAGTGCGCCTTTTAGTGCGGAAAATACGGTAAGCACATTGGCAAGTAGCAATAATTTTATTGTAGGACCATAATTTATAAGTTCTAATTAAGCCTCCTCGCTGCCCATCTTTAAAACCCGCCTCAAAACTCACTTGTATTCTTTGGCATTTGACTCAGCACGACTCTGATTTGTTCTTGGTTTTGCTGTTCGGTGCTTTCTACAGTCTTTGTTACCGATTTGTTGCTTACTGTTGTATATGTTAGTTGCTCCATGTACAGCACTTTGTATGCAGCGATGGCTGTTTGAAAGTGCTATAAATACAGTTGAGTTGAGTTGAGTTCTGATTTGTATATTTCAAGGGGACCTTCATTACTTTCCTGGCTACACTTGAGATACACTTGACCAAGGCACCATCGTTCAAGAAGTGCAGCACTATTTGTGTGGCCCTTTCACTCTGACATCTCTCCTTGCATCCTTGCATGTATGTGATGTGATTCTGCGTGGTCTATCAATCCATTTTCTCCCGCGGGGTCGCGGGGATTCTGCGTGGTGTGCAGCAGAAATATTATATACAGCAGAGTGTGATTGAATTTCCCCTTTGAGGGATTATAATTAAGATAATACATAAACAAAAACAAATCATAATAATCAATTGCTTTTTCTCTTGGTAGCCATGGAGAACCTGTACGCTATCCCTGTTGACTCACAATGAAAGGCTACACTGTGGGCTGACAAAACACAAGAAATCTGACCAGTGGACCAGTAGACAAAAATAGACATGTACAGAATTATATTTACCACAGTTAGCACCCTAGTTACAGTTTACAAACGTGCATCAGAAAAAGGAAAGTGTGTTGTTTATTTCTAAAATGGCACTTTTCTTTTTATCTTTTTATCATCTTTTCTCTGTCTCCCATACACAGGCTTGAGGGAGAGTACTATAGAGTTGCTATTATGGCTACTCCAGTTGTCCAGTCAATAATAGCGGGGCCTGATGGGGTAGTGCAATATGCTTTCCCTTGACATAATATTTGGAAAAACAATGAGACCCAGATGTAGAATTCCAATTAGTATGAAATGTGCAACTGTTGAGATTAGAGTGCGTCTTAGTTGGAAGGGGGAGGGTGGCAAAAGAGAGGGTTCACCTCGCTGATTACTAGCACAAGTGTTGGGTTGCGATAAAGACATGTGCCTGGGTATGTGTTTCAGGAAAGTTGGGGGAAGGTTGAACAAGGCATCAGGGGGACTCACTACAATACACAAACCCCCCCCCCCCCCACACACACACGCGCGCTCGCGGACACGAAGAAAAAAAGTGTTGTCTGTTGGTCCTGTCTGTCCGCCAAGGGATTTATTTGGGATTATTATATTTATTCCCAAAATAGGGTTTCCTCTCGTAAACAGTGAACACATACAGAAAGATGAGGTGCTCTATCTCTCTGTCACACATAGACACACTCTTTCATGGATGTGTGTGTGTGTAAGCGTAGGGCTAGTCTTGTTTTTTGCAGAGAGAATTGTACAATACCGCTCACCTTTAGTTCAGTGACCGCACGACCCTTGTATAAGCGATTCAGACAATGGATGGATGGCTATACATGCAGCCACGAGAAAAGTTTAAGGCAAGTTAGTCGACACAATGATTCCTTTCTAGTGTTAAGAATAAATGACTACTCGATGTCCACCTACAGTTTTAATTGTGAGGGAGGCTTTTATTTTGGAATTGGCATTGTAGCTCGTGGCAGAGACTGAACAAACCTCATGGTGGCTGGTTTGTTGGCTCTCATTGGAATGGCTGCAAGACTTGAGTGGTGGTGGTGGAGGCCAAAATTAGGGATGCCAATGGTACGTCATATCATGGCACAGTCTTTAAATTTAAAGTTGCTTAGTGTGAGAAAACTATGACCAATCACAATCAAAATTCAAATGTACATATGGCCCCTTTAACCTTTGAAAATTTCAAAAGTATTTGGGATTTTATGTGCTTTACGTTTTTCCTTCCTATCGAGATTCCCTAAAATAGGAAAATCTTAATGCGGCTTAACGTTAGAAAACTAAAACCAAAATTCACATGAACATGTCTACTTATTCCCACATCAGGCAAAAAAAAATATCAAAACAATAGTTCAGTCAGAAAGAACAAGATCCCGGATACAAGCGACCAAAATGAGTTTTCCCCGCGGGGTGACTTAGAGAAAAGGTAAGCGGCTCGGCCATCCGGGAGGGGCTCAGAATCGAGCCGCTTCTCTTCCATGTCGAGAGGAGCCAGATGAGGTGGCTCGGGCATCTGATTAGGATGCCTCCTGGACGCCTTCCTGGTGAGGTTTTCCGGGCATGCCCCACCGGTAGGAGGCCTCAGGGATGACCCAGGACACGCTGGGGATGACCCAGGACACGCTGGAGAGACTATGTCTCCCAGCTAGTGTGGGAATGCCTCATGATCCCCAGGGAAGAGCTCGAACAAGTTGCTGGGGAGAGGAAAGTCTGGGCTTCCCTGCAAAAGCTGTTGCCCCCGCGACCCGAACCGGATAAGCGGTAGAAAGTGATTGGATGTGGTGGATAGTTCAGGTCTTCTGGCCTTAATGGGCATTAAGTGTTTTCTTCTTCATTTAAAAAAAAAAAGCTTATTGTGGCTTAATGTTGGAAAACGATGACCAATCGCCCCCAAAATGTATGTGCATGTCCATACCTATGCCTACATCAATGTCTGAAAATATCAAAACAATCACACCAATATTGCCAATATTTATGGATATTACCGTTGTCCGCTCCATTGGTGTGCACTCGAGGTCAACATTGCTAAATGAGAAAAAAGCTTAAGTGCACTTGAGGTCAACATTGCTAAATGAGGAAAAAAGCTTAATGTCCATAACATCTAAAATATTGCGTGGTTGAGTGTTTTCGTATTTTCAGAGATTGATTTGCACATATGGGCAAATGCAGACAAAAGCATCATCTGCGTGTGGGAGGTGGGCTATTTTGGCCACAGGTTGAGACGGTAAAGTGCCTGACCACAGCAAGGTTAAGGACAACAAAGAAAAGGCTCCCCCACGTAACAAAGCCGAGTTGAGACCATATTGGGCATGGTCATCTACCTCTCCAGATTCGTCCCCAGCCTTTCCGAAGTAAGCACGCCCTCCAGACAGCTGTTAAAAGACAGCAACGAATTTTCATGGAACTCAAATCACAACACAGTCTGGCAGCATGTGAAAGATCTTCTGATGCAGGAACCAGGCCCTGTACTCACCTGCCTTGACCATACTAAAGAGGTAAAACTGCAATTCAACGCATCCAAATGCAGGTTGGGAGCTGTGTTACTCCAGGAAGAGAAGCCTGTCTTTTGTAACGAAATCTAAGTAAAACAAGACTGTATGAACATTTACATCTCTTATATTTCTGTTTCTGAAGAGGTTACATTAACCGACAATTTCCCATCATTTTTTTTTTAAGAGTGGACGGGGAAAATTTAAGGCCGTCCATCATTTTGATGGGTTGAAAATTGGGCCGTAAACCACAGCAGCTGTACGTCCTTAAGAATCTAGCGCGGCACTTTTAGAGAGAGAAGCAGAGAGACAAAGACGAACACTGACGGGTGGATACTCGACAGAGACTGGAAGGTGTTCTAAGAATTGTCATTGCAAGAGTTTAGTATAGTATGTGTTGTGATGAGGCGTTTTTTCACGAATCACGGTCTATCGTGGCCAAAACAATTCACAGCGTTGAAAAAAAAAAAAAAAGTCAGCTAGAGAGAAGCCCGACCCGAAGCAATGATTGCTAATTTTAGACCCGACCCGACCCAAATTTCGGGTCGGGTCGGGCTCGGGCGGCCCGATCTTACCTCTACCCCCCCCCCCCCACACACACACACTGAAAACAAAACAAAACAAAACGAAAGTAAATTAGAAGAAACACACTCACACACCACACCACGAACACACATGCAAGCACAGTAAAATCGCGTTGATCACACAGGAGAGATTCGATCGCGTACAGTCAACTCGTGTGCGCTGACTTTTATGGGAAATGATTTTTCGGTACCGTCAAAATGACGCCACGGAAACGACACGCTACCCGTAAGGATCATAACCGTGAAATCCTCAGGCCTGCCATAGTTTTTTTTGTTTTTTTTGACTGAGAAATTTCCTTCGTCCCAAAAATGCACATTATTTGAAACTGTGCGTCCCGCCGGAAAATTATGCGTCTAGGACGCGGGACGCAGAGGTAACGAGATGGCTGCCGTCCATCATTGTCGTCCCGGTGCGCCGTTTTATTTCGAATCACCCGCGAAACTATTTGTTGGCGGTGACGTAGGAATCCCGTCTCCCGAGGCTTCGGACGTAGCAACGCGCGTTCCGAGGCTTCGGGCGTGGCCACATGCGTGGCCACATGCGTAATCGACACATGCCTCGAAGCGCGCTTCACAGATTTTTTTCCGGTTTACTCGGCACACGCATCGGAGCCTCGGCACAGTTGGGCACATCACTAATTTTTGTGATGCTTTATGTTAAAAAAATGCGGGGACGTGCATAAAACATGTTAAGATTGATGCTAGCGCTTGCGTTAGCACAACGATGTCTCATTTCTATCGCGGTTGAGGTAATGTTAGCGTACTTAGTTGGTTGTGAACGAAAAGCAATTCATATGTACTGTGAATTCAGTTTGTTTTTATTATAATACAGTGAAACTCCTCTACAACAAAATCATGTTTGCAGCAAGACATTTTTCAGAACAGGGGTTTTTTCACTGTAGCAAATTTGATCTCCAATGTAAACCCCCCCCCCCCCCACACACACACACATGTATGTGTCCACGCACACACAAACATATGTGTACTCTTTATTTTTATTCCAAGAGTGCATAAGTATGAGCACACACTTATTTGACACTTCATATAGTCAGTGTAGAAAGAAAAAAAAGAGAAAGAAATTGAGAAATGTACGATCAGCATTCACTTTCACTTACATCAATTTCTTGGATAATGTATTTTATTTTGCTTCCTCCGTCTTTCATTTTGACCACTTTTACCCTATCTTCCAGCGTCAGAGTGCTTCTTGTCTTAGCTGCTTGACATTCAAAGGTCCGTTTTGTCGCCATTTTAGCAATGCAACATTCTTGCTGCGTCTGAATCTAACAATAATAAATACTTCCTGGACCCGATGGCTTTTCTTTCCACCAGCTTACTGTCTCTAACTCGACCTTCCCTCGATCGCTACCCAAGACAGCATTGCTCAGCTGATGTCATGCAATGAACTTTTAGCCAGCCACGGGATGCTTCGTCGTCCTCGATGGCCAAAGTTAGCGCTATGGAACTCGCCTTCTCTCTAATTAGCGCTCCAGTTCGCGTGAGCTTTTTAGCATGATAACAAGTAAAGCATTCCAGGAAACGTTCATTTATTTGACTGTCCGTCGAGCCACAAGCAATTTACTTTGAGCAGCTAATCGGATGTATTCCACTCTTCCATGGATCTACACACATAGATAGTAAGGTCCCACTTGGCCAGTTGGAGGCCAGGATGATGCTCGGTAAGCCAATGGCAAGAGCAGCTATGAGTATGTTGCGTTCAGGAAACTCTGAGCTGTGTAAACCAGTGTGGTGGTTGCTTTTGCCGTTTTCGAACGAAGCAGTAGAGGTCGCAGTTGGATTAAACTTTGTTGTAGTGAATCTCTCGCGAGGCAAGAGCAGAGAAAAAGATTACGCAACAGGGTTTTTTTTCGTTGTATGGGGGGCAGGAGAATGGGAATGGTGTTAATGCATTAACATTTTTTCACATTAGGGGGTATTTTCGCCCATGTAGGTTTCGTTGTAGAGGAGTTTCACTGTATCTGTGCATGGTTGTGAATTGAAAGTAATTTTGCCTTGTACTGTATGTTACAGTTTCACCTTTTTCTACATCATTAAACCTGTGGACCAAGAATAAAGTCTTCAGAGTCGTGGTGAAGAAAATTAATTTAGCTGAAAATTTAGCTAAAAAATAATTTTACCCCACCCACTCAGAGCAGAAATGCTTTCACGCATTCACACGGGACATTGAGGTTTTGAAAAACCTAAGCAGCGAGCAAGAGATGTACTTTTCTGTTGCGTGATGGGTAAAGAGAAAGAGTCGGTTATAGAATCGTGCATCATCTGCCAGGAATGACGCAACTCCATCAAAAGGAGCAGATGATTTCAAATCCGATTCCGAAACGACCTCGGGTTATTGCCACTAATCTGTTTGCATGGAACAATACTGAGTACATAGTTGTTGTTGATGACTTGAGCAGATATTTTGAAGAAGAAAAAAATCTCACATCCAACACATCCATCCATCCATTATCCTCACAAATGTTGCGGGGGGTGCGCGCTGGAGCCTGTCCCGGCTGTCTTTGGGCAGTAGGCTGGGGACACCCTCAACTAATCAAACATCTCAACAGGAGAATATTGCCTCTTGGTACGAAAGAAATTTCTAGATACGAAAGGTAAAATTACATTATGGGCTGCTACTCGCAGCTCTGAGTTTCCTGAACGCAACATACTTAAAGCTTCTCTGCCATTGGCTATTAGCGGCATGATTACTGGCATCCCATTGGCTAAGAGGGACCTCTACCGAACTTGTCTATGTGCTCCGATAGTTTTACGTAAATGTGAATCACCCAGAAAAAGTGTTTTGCCCAGTCGGGCAATCGCTCACTTCGCTGATGTTTGCCTTGGACATTTTCGAAGGATTGTTAAAAGCCGACAAAAGCAAACATCCTTGGATCAGTTCTTTACAAAAGACCAAGAAAAAAACACTTCTGAGAGAGAACATGAACTAAAGAGGGCAAAAAACGATGAGATTAAAAGTTCAATGACCATTATTTTTTTTTTTTATTCTTTGTTTTTTACATTCTGCACAGGTCTCATTTATTGTGCAATAATCTAATTGTAACACATATTTGTTACATATTTTGATGCATTTTTATGCTTTAGGAAACATTTATTTCTGAATTTGGGGGGGCTTGAAATGACTTAGGGCAGGGGTGTCCAAGTCAAATGGACGGAGGGCCAAATATAAAATTTTGCTGCAAGCCGAGGGCCGGACTGATCGAATGTTCATTGATAAATTTAACAATTATCACATTTAGTTTATTGAACCAAATTTCATCGACTTAAAGTCGAACAAATACATTCCAATATGATCAGATAAATAAAGCAACATTTTCTTATGGCTCTGTCAGTAAACTTTCATTTTCAACAGGCACAAAAAACAAATGTCCCTTGTATAAAAATCAAGGCACGATCAATAGTCCATATTTTCTCTTTCAGTAAAAGTAGGCTAAATTTACTTCAAGACAAACAAATAATAGCAATTTTCGATCATTCACTTGAATAAAATATTTTTAAAACATAATTGGATTGAAATACACTATTATAAAGTGCAAAAATGTATTAACCAAAAACAACACTTTCTTCAAGGAGAAGTAACATCAGAATCAGAATCAGAATCAATTTTATTGGCCAAGTATGGAGAACACACAAGGAATTTGACTCCGGTATAACACACTGCATTAGTATCATCATAAACAAGGACATGACAAATAAGTATGGAAGGACATTTCGTAATGTAAGTGAACCGTAGTGCGGTAGTACCACCCAGTGACAACTGTGAGACAAAGTGCAAAGTATCAAGCAGAGCTAAATTGAATTGAATACAACTTTGTGCTGTACGTATGTGTAACATACAGCACAGATGAAATTGATCAGTGATCAGTGGTAGAATACAATACTATAACAGTTGTACAGTTGGTGCAGAAAATCATTGAACCATTTTAAAGTGACCAGTAGCAGTATTTGTTGTACAAGAAGTGTGCAATTGTGCAGATGTCCTTGAGCGCTTTAAAGTGTCTGGTGCGGTGGAGTATAAGTCAGTGACTGTTTAGGGAGTTAATGGCTAGAGGGAAGAAGCTGTGTAAGTGTCTGCTGGATTTGGTGCGCATGGATCGGTAGCGCCTGCCTGAGGGGAGTAGCTGGTAAAGGTGGTGGGCAGGGTGCGGTGGATCCAGTAGGATTTTCCTTGCCCTTGTGTTGATTCTTGCATTGTGCAAGTCCTCAAGAGTGGGTAGGGCGGTGCCAATGATTTTTTTCCGCCGTCCTAACTGTCCGTTGAAGTCGGATTTTGTCCTTTTTTGTGGCGGCCCCAAACCAAACCGTGATGGAAGAACACAGGATTGATTCGATGACTGCTGTGTAGAACTGACGTAGCACCTCCTGTGGCAGGCCATGCTTCCTCAGCAGCCTCAGGAAGTACATCCTGTGCTGGGCCCTTTTCAGGATGGAGTTGGTGTTGCCCTCCCACTTCATGTCCTAGGAGACTGTGATTCCCAGGAACTTGAAGGTCTCGACGGTTGACACAGGGCAGTTGGATAATGTGAGGGGCAGCTGTGGTGAAGGGTGTTTCCTGAAGTCCACGATCATCTCTACAGTCTTGAGCGTGTTCAGCCCTAGGTTGTGTCGGTTGCACCAGAGCTCCAGCTGCTCCACTTGTTGTCGGTACGCAGACTCGTCGCCGTCTTTGATGAGACCGATGACCGTGGTGTCGTCTGCGAACTTTATGAGTTTGACAGCTGGGCTTGTTGAGGGGCAATCGTTTGTGTAGAGGGAGAAGAGCAGTGGAGAGAGGACGCATCCCTGTGGGGTTCCAGTGCTAGTGGTGCGTGTCGATGATGTTGTTCTTCCCAGTCTCACCTGTTGTGTCCGTCCCGTCAGGAAGCTGAGGATCCACTGGCAGATCGCAGGGGACACACCGAGCTGGAGAAGTTTGGGGGTGAGGAGTTGGTGTTGGATGATGGTGTTGAACGCAGAGCTGAAGTCCACAAAAAGGATCCTTGCGTAGGTCCCTGTGCTGTCGAGGTGCTCGAGAATGTAGTGCAGACCTATGTTGACTGCATCCTCCACAGACCTGTTTGCCCGGTAGGCAAACTGAAGAGGGTCCAGCAGGGGTCCGGTGACGTTCTTTAGGTGGTTCAGCACAAGGCGTTCAAAGGACTTCTGGACTCTGGATATTTTTGTTCGAGTTTGTTTACTTGGTCAGCTAGCGCTTGTATCGCCGTGTTAGCGTTAGCTTGTGGCGCAATGTAAACACCGACTAGTAAAAAGGAGGTGAACTCACGTGGCGAGTAGAATGGCTCGCAGTTTAAAGACAGCGAGTCCAGGTCCGGGCTGCAGTGTGCGTCGAGCTTCGTGACATCAGTGCACCATTCTTCGTTGATATAGAAGCAAATCGCACCACCTTTCGATTTCCCTGATAGCTCCGTGTCGCAATTGGCTCGAAGTAGGCGGAAGCCGGGTAGATGTAGCGCGGAATCTGGGTGGCGGTCACTGAGCCAGGTTTCAGTGAAGCAGAGCGCAGCAGAACGTGCAAAGGTTTTGTTGGTCTTAATATGTGATTGCACAGTAATCCTGTATTCACTTCTTTGAGGCTGAGGCTGATACTTGGCGGTGTCTCATCTTGTCTACAAGTTCATCAATATTTGGGGTCAGGCTCTGAGCTGAGCAAATCCTCAAAATTGAGTGAAGGTGTTCAGCAGTAAGTTGACTTCTGTGTGATGTTTTGTTCAGCTTCATCAAAAAAAATAGTTGTTCACACAGGTATGTGCTGCCAAACATCGACAACGTCTGAGCAGCCTGGATGCGCAGCTGGGTCATTGTGTCGGGGAGGAAACGGGCAAACTGTGCAGCACCTTTTTCATGCACTATAATTGTGTCATGCATAGGATGTAAAGCCAAAAACTCCTCTGTCACGCTTCGGCTGGAGTCCACTCCGCGGATGAAATTGACAACTGGGCACCGTCAGAAATTTCAGCATTCTCATCCTCAGCCAAGGAATATGTGATGACATCTTTTCTGCTTTTCACAAGCTGCTCTTTTAGATAAATGGACAACTGCTCTACTCGCTAGGCAATGGTGTTTCTGCTCATGCTCACGTTTTAAAAGAGTTGCTTTTTTTCGGGTCAAACTTCATTACAAACTTTAAGCATACAGTTTTTAATTAAATCACCCTCCGTAAGTGGCCGGGCTGATTTAGCGATCTCTTCTGCCACAATGAAACTGGCCGTGACAGCAGCCTGGCTTTGTGATTTGGCTTTTTTGAACAGAGCCTGTTGAGATTTGAGGCTTTGTTTTAATTCCTCAACCTTCTGTCGCCTTTGTTCCATGTCCATATTCTTGTTTTTGTTCGCGTGTTTTGTTTCATGTCATCTCAGATTACACTCTTTCAATACCGCCACACTTTGTCTGCACAGAAGACACACAGGTTTTCCTGCGACGATCCGTGAACATTTCCAGCGACGTCCGACTCCCACCTTGTTTGAAACCCCCGGTTCTCAGTGTCCACCTTCTGTTTTGCCATTTTTGATTGGTATCTGAAAGCTAACGTCACTGTTATGCGAACGACTGCTGCACTAATAAATATAATAAAGGGGCCGACTGCTTGCCGCGTCACAGTTGCATTGTGGGAAATGTAGTATTGGTGTGTGTAAAAGATCTGCGGGCTGCCGGCTTGCTGTGGTCAGCGGGCCGGTTCTAATAATCAATATCATCCCAGGGGCCATTGCGGGCCGGCACTTTGACATATGTGACATAGCGCATTTTCATGGAAAATGCATCTCAACTTAGAAAATATTCTTGTGAAGAAATTTCTTTCCGAACCAATTAATTTCATAAGCAGAGGTACCACTGAATATGAAAACCATAATTGACCACCCCACCCACTCTTTATCTACCAATGAATTGAACTGTACCCAGCCCTGCTCACATTACAATGTTCTATATTCATTTTCCTTTTTAATGCAATTATTCTGTTGCGCATGTAGCATTTGATGGAAACCCAGTCTCTGTATTTCACAGCGACTGGCTCTGCGTCGAGACAGGAGTAACAGCTCTTTTTACCTGATATTGTGCGGCTTGTTATGAAATCTAACATGTCGCTCAATAGCCTTAAATTCCTCACCTGTCCACTTGCTTCTCCTATTCCCAGCTGTCTTTATCATTAAAAATGGCATTGCTAATGTGAAAAATATGACAGAGGACAGAACATATTCCAGTAAATAATGCACATTTTTAAAAATGCTCTTTAACCTTGCTTTCCATTGGAGCACTTTGACTTTCTTCACTTGAAGTGGCGTGCTTTGATGAGAATTAAAAGGATAGAATAGAATATTTTGTCATACTGCCATGTCAGAGAAAAAAGATTGTATTTGTTCATCAAAAGTACTAACTTCATTCATTCATTCATCTTCCGAACCGCTTTATCCTCACTAGGGTCGCTGGGGGTGCTGGAGCCTATGCCAGCTGTCTTCGGGCAGTAGGCTGGGGACACCCTGAACCGGTTGCCAGCCAATCGCAGGGCACACATAAACGAACAACCATTCGCGCACACACTCACACCTAGGGTCAATTTGGAGTGTTAATCAGCCTGCCCTGCATGTTTTTGGAATGTGGGAGGAAACAGGAAGACCCGGACAAAACCCACGCAAGCACAGGAGAACATGCAAACTCCACACAGGAAGGCCAGAGTTGGAATTAAACCCTCTGCACTGTGAAGTCGACGCGCTAACCATTCGACTACCGGGCCGCCCACTTTAAACTTCAATCAATATAAATAAATTTTTGCCATTTTTTTTTTTTTGTTTACTGTTTCTGATGATTTTGTTGTCCCATGTGGTTGGGAAAGAAGTGGTGTCCATGTTGTCAAACTGGGTCGAAGCAGAAATGTTTTCCAGGGTTGAGACAAAACTGTCTTCCCTGTCCTCTTCTGTGTTGTCCAAGATGGATGATGCATATGCATGGCTTGGGTTCCCATAAGTCTTAGAGCTTGAGCCTTTGAAAAATGTTCCTAAAATACTTTAATGTGGCTTTTCATCATTTCCTTCTTGTACGTTCCAAATCCTCTTCTGATTTTGCCATTTTCTTTCTGCTGTCTAGACCTAATGAGTTTTAAACCTGTCCATCTTCCATGTTTCCAGATCTTTCAATACCATTTTACATTTTACATACAGGATTGGATTACCTTGTTCTTTGAGCTGACAAGCAATTTACATTTTGCTGGTTCCTTGCCTTTTGCAAGTGTTTTTGGTTTGACTCATTTTGTTCTGATTCTTTGTCACCAGCGTCATTTGTTGTACGTTGTCGGTCTTGGGTTTTTTTTGTCTTGTAAATAAACGTTCTTGTTAAAAGACTTATCCCTGTCTATGTTTGTGGGATCTACCGTGATTCGGATTATTCCGGAAACCTAACAGCTTCTTCACACTGCCTTTTGTTCTAATGCACCCTTCATATGGTGTCTCACAAGAATGTACAGGTCATATGACTTGGTTGAAAAAAATATTGCAATCCAAATTGTATTGAACTGATGTTTTGTGTTTAAGGAAGCGTTTTTGTATTCATTGACATTAATGGTCCGTCTATTCCTAATTACTTTGAAACAATGGCAAAATAAAGTCTACCAAATACAATATATAAAAATGTTTATTTACTATTTAACTTCATAATATACCATTATTTTTTTAGGTCTTCTGTGTCTGGGAACGTTTGTTACTGGCTGGACAGCCTCTAATTTCTTTTCAGGAGGTACTCCACCTCACACTATGACAACACACGTTCCAACACTCATATACATACTACAGCCAAATCAAGAGGTCTTTTTTTGGCTTCCCTTTCTTTTGTATCTAACAGACAGGTCCACTACATTTCTAATCCACAGACTGCAAATATGTCAAATAAATTAAATTGCACACCCAATGCCCATCACAATTATGGCTGGCACAATAACTAAATTAACAATTCAAGTCAATAATTGGAAATGTGGCTTGTCTGGACCTGCAGGCGTCCCTGGAGGGTGGGCTGATATGTGGAGGCACGTCACACCGCTAATTCCGAAGCTAATTACTGATGCATATTTGAATTAAGTTGTTTGTCTCCCAACTACCATTTAATTTTACTGCAAGGAACACAGGACCATGGTGAGGAAGTCCAATCATCAACCGCTGGAATCAACTCTGCTGTGATTTTATTTGTGTGTGCGTGTGTGTGTGTGTGTGTGTGTGTATGTATATATAAGATAAGAATTATAAGATTATATATAAGGTGATCCCTCGCTATTTCGCGGTTCGTTTATCGCGGGTGGTTTTGGTCCCCATTAACCGTGATAAACGAGGGTTTACGGTATATATATATATATAAACGCCCACTGTCCATTGACTCCCAGAGACGCTGAGCGTCCGATGGGCGGGACAAAACCAGCATTTATCCAATGACTCGTCTCATTTCAATGCATTGGGACTACTCTCGAGACGCCCAGCGTCCGCGCTGTAGATGCTCGGCATCCACGCAGTTTAAAGCACAGTGAAGCTGCGGGAATGAATGACAAGAGAGTCGCGTCGTAACCAGTCGTAAGAAGCTGTGATTCGGAACAGAAGTCTCGCGCCTCATAGCGCATATTTAGTCAATGACATGTACACACAATTGTATGTACACACATATATTTGATCACTTATTTTTTGAAATTTTAGGGGAAGCTGAGCTTCCCTTGCAGTCTTCGAGCAATCGCCTCTGATATATATATATATATATATATATATATATATATATATATATATACAGTATATAATTAGAACAGGATTTCATACCCTTTCTTTTCACCTGAAAGGCATTATTATGTTAAAGGAAAACTCCGGTCATTCACTACCGCGTTCAAATACTGATATCTTGTTAATATATTAATTCTAAGTATATCCACAAAATTTGACGTAACAAAATCTTAAAATAATGACTTTATCACACTTTTAATTGAGGCTATCAATACTCTGTGCGGCCGGCGCCATGTTTACTATTTTTACAAGGTCACATGATCAGTAAGCCAAGAAGTGACGTCATCTGTGCGTAAAAACTGAGAGCTTGATGAGCTGATCGGCCGAGGGCGGCGGAGGAGGACGGCGGAGGCGACGGCGGCGGCGGCGGCCGCGACGTGGAAGGTGGCCCACGGGGGAGAGGCGGGGGCGGGCGTTACGGGGACGGGCGGTGGGCTAGGTGCACAGGTCGTTGGCCTGAAGGCATCGAACCCCAGCGCACGGACCTACGCGCCCGCCCCGCGGCCCGACCCCCGGGAGGACGGCGGCGGCGGCGCGGGCGCACCCCGGCGCGCGCCACGGCCTCACCCGAAGTCCGGAGCAGCGAATCTGAACGCCGAGGGCGGCGGAGGAGGACGGCGGAGGCGACGGCGGCCGCGACGTCGAAGGCGGCCCCCGGGGGAGAGGTGGGGGGCGGGCGTTACGGGGACGGGCGGTGGGCTAGGTGCACAGGTCGTTGGCCTGAAGGCATCGAACCCCAGCGCACGGACCTACGCGCCCGCTCCCGCGGCCCGACCCGCAGGCTCCTTAGTGCAGGCTCCTTCAAAAACCCCATGGAGTACCTCGTCATAGATTCCGAGTAATCATCAGGATAGACAAAATGTTCACTGCACACACGAGCCTGTTTATCACGCAGTTCAGGACGACCGCACTTAGCCAACCACTGCAATCTTAAGTGTTTCTTGCTCTTGCTGGGCAGAATGTGCCACCGAGCCTTCCTTGGATTATTCCTGTCCGAGTTGTGACAGAACTTGGCGATACAGTAAGGCATTATTTACCGTATGTTACTTCGAAAACGTCTCGATCACATAAACAAACAACGTGCAAGCGGCCATCATTCTTACTTTACGCACAGTTAGCGTCACTTCCTGCCTAGCAAGTCATGTGACTGAACAAAATGGCAGCGCCCATGAAACCTATTAATTTTCAATAAAAAACGCCTCAAAAAACACTTAAATGAAATCGGATTGGTATAAGATTTTCGATATCTGGTAAATATGACATGACATATCGAATTAATTTTTTTCAGATTTCAGTGAATGGGCGGAGTTTTCCTTTAAGACCTGAATTCAGTGCGTTTCAGGGAGTGATCCATCTAACCTATAGACACGTGTTGTAATTTGTGAAATGGGAACAAATAAAATCAGCTTAATGGTTAAACTGATCATTTCAAAAGACATGGCCAGTAATTTTGTGTGGGGGGCGGGGGGGTTTCAGGTGACCTCAAAACTATGCATTTACAACGATGAGTTTCCTGTCTCTCTGTTCCACTTTTGAAATTTTCCCTGACCAAAACTTGTCATTGCAATGTAAGACAGCATGGTCCATGCTGACCCACCATAAAATCTGGACATTAATGTATCCGTTCTGCGCTCATCACCACCTGCCCTCCATTAGAGCAGGTTGAACCTCAGGTCCTCACAACCATAGCACCTTATTATCACCACCGGCCACTTCAATCTCCCATCACTTTATCCTTCTAGCATGCCATGGCTGAAGCATCAAGATGAGGAATATCAAAAAGCACTTACTTTGAATGAATTACTTTCACTTCTAACCCCAAACCAAAATCCACTTGAACTTAGCTATGAAAAACATTTGTTTTCCTTTGCAGCAACCCTGAGTTCATGACCAACCATGCCACTTTTAAATCACAAAGTAAGTTCAAATATGAAGCCAGTCCATTTAGAAAATGCTTGGAAAGGCATATTGGCTGGTGATATAAAGTTTATTCATGTTATGTATGTTAAGGACAATACAACTGTGGTACAACAGGTTCTCTAGTGACCAAGAAGATGGTGGTTTAATTCTCATCTCTGAATGTCTGCTGTCAAAGACCATTGGGCAAGACAGGTTGTCATTATAAATGGAAAACTTTCCTCCATTGCCTTACATGGTTAAACAAGTTCAAAGGAAATTATTATATTTGGATCAAAATATTATAATTTGGAAAAAAAATGAGAATATGAGGTCAATTACACAAAAAGTCATTTAAAGTCACAATATCTGTTCTGGAACTACATAAAACACCAACATACACCCAGTGGACACACAAATGCTGAGTGCTGCAGACGCAGCTGTCCAGAGGACATGAAGCTAGCCACTGGGAGAGTGGGGGGTCCTTTCAGACAAGGTAATCAATCAAGCGACCACCTCCCCATCAACCCATCTAGTAGAGGTCGTCCTTCCCATACAGGGCATGGTACAGATCCTTAAGTACCGTGCCAATTATGGCCATATCATCTGATGGGAGTCCTCTAGCTCAGGCTGTTATAGGTAAGTGAAATGGAGGACGAATAAAGGCTAGTCAGACTTGGAAGCATCAACCAGTTCAGAATTGTTTTAAACTCACCAAAAAGTTAATACAGAATAGTTTTGCCACTGACAAGTAAAACTCGACAAATGTGACTGGTTGACTTTGATTGACTGATATGGGGACATGTTCCCAACTTCTATCTGCAGAAACTGCACATAATGGGATTTTTTTTAGAATACTTGGCTTCCTCTGGTACAGTATATATTTTAGGTGAACTCAAGACTGTAAAGTGGCATGGTAGTTGACTGGTTAGCAAGTCTGCCTCACAGTGCAGGGGTGCAGGGTTTAATTCCGGCTCCGGCCTTCCCGTTTGCATGTGCCTGCGTGGGTTGTCTCTGGGTACTCCGGTTTCCTCCCACAAAACATGTAAGGCAGGTCAATGGAACACTCTAAATCAGAGGTGACCAAACTTTTTTGACTGAAGATCGACTTTTGAAGCGACCAACCTCCCGCAATAGACCCGATCGCGCATGTGCAAGAATATACACACTCACACACATGCATATGCACGCATGCACGACCCAATAAGCAACAGCCGGAACGACAAAATGAAACCAAAACACACAGACACACAAACACCCCCCACGCATTTCCTCCTCCCTCCTCTCACGGTCGACTTGGGACCAGTCCGCTGGCCCCCGGTCGATCGTGATTGGGCACCCCTGCCTTCAAATCAGAGATAATTTGCTGACTAGCTTAGCGCTTAGCGCCATTGTTTCCGCATGAGCAGTGACGTAAAGGTCAAAATTTGTCATCTGACTGGTTGCCCTGTATGTCAATCAAGTAACGGGCTTGATGATAGGCTCACATCGTAAGTTCTGCTGTACTTAGCGCCATTGTTTGAATGGTAGCGCCACCGCCAAGGCGTTTTTGACGCTGTTCATGTGAAAGCCCGGGAGCCGCATTGAACCAGCCAAACAGCCTCATGCGGCTCGTGAGCCACTCCTGCACTACAGTCTCCTAACTCCTCAAAATCAATAGTGCATGACCCATATTGCTTCCCGAGGGGTTATCAGTACAGTTGATTGGATGTCAAACACCATTTCATTACCATAGGTGACAGCAAAATCGAGAGAGTGAGAGAGGTGGCGGCTGCTTCGGATTATGTAGGGCAGTGGTCCACAACCTTTTTGGTGTCACGGACCAATTGAGACAATAATATGCTGTTCGCTGACCGGCAACCATTTTGTCGTTGCTTTTGCATTGCCAGTTTTAAAGCACTGGAATTGACAATAAAGATAATTAGAGAGTAATTAAACATTTTATTGACGTAGATATTTTTTTCATGAATTTCAAACAGTGTTACTATATTCCACAACAAATGTAGAATAAAATCAAATAACAGTGAACTATTAGGAAATGAACCAATCAGGAATAATAAATGTGCCTTATATTATAAACATCATAATTATAAACAAAGTTATGATCCTACATCCGCCGTTAGCATCTTCAAGCTACTTGCAAATGTGACTGATTAAAAGATAAAACAATTGATTATTGCTTTCATCTGGTGGCTGCCGTTTAGTTAGCGTCTAAACTGCAAATGTTTACGTGGGCAGCCTGTGCAAAATCTGCTCGCATTTTCATGCTTTTCACTTGATCACTTGGGTGCTTCTTGTTCAAATAATTTAACAAGGTTTCTTGTACCGTCTTGTTTTTGACGACATAGCACACACAACAGCTTCTTCCTCTGCGTCGCTCTGGAGATCCCGCTAAGGGAGGACCTTCTCTTGTCAAAATAGCCTCATCTTCTTCAGTCATGGCTGCCTAATAGCTGCGTGTTTAGTTGTACGTTCGGTCAATTTGTTATTATTACTTTCTTTTAACTGCTTCTTCTTTCATTTGTTGGCGGATTGTGTTTATTTCAAGCTGCAAAACAATGTTAGGAGGGGGACACCGATTGGCTAACACAGTCCCACCACGTCTGATGGGGTAAATATGTACCACGCCTGATGGGGTAAACATGTTCTCAGCTCATAGGTCTGACTCTGTGCGGTCTGGTACCAAATGGGCCGTGGCCCGGTGGTTAAGGACCTCTGATGTTCGGTACTGGGGTTCTGAGCAGATTGTGTATCACAGGGGTCCCCAACCCTCGGGCCGCGGACTGGTACCGGTCCGTGGGCCATTTGGCACCGGGCCGCACAGAAAGAATAAATAACTTACATTACTTCCGTTTTATTTATTTTGGAATCTGAAAATGTTTTATTTTGAAAATTCACTGGATTCTTTGTTACATCCGTCAACAGTGTTTCACTCTCGACGCAGGTCAAGGCGCGCTTCTCGGTCACGTGATAGGTTACCGCTAAAATGAAACGCAGGGGCTAGCAAAATGAGTAAAAAACAAACGTCTTTGGAAAGTGGAAAAGGCCCAGTCAGAGACAGAATAGGAGCCTACGACTTCCAAGAAAAACAAGGCTACATTTAATAGACCCACTCTGCATAATATGCGGTGATGGTGAGTCCTATTTTTCATACACTTTATATTTGCGGTGTATCTTATTTTCAAGGCAGGTTCAACCGTTACCATAGCGACCAGAGAACATTGCGGCCAGATAGGACGTTCCTCGTGTCATTATTCGTGCATATTATTGTTTCGAACATACCAGTTTTCATGCAGGTCATACCATATGATTTTGTTGTATTTATCCGTAACACCTTAAAGGCTGGTCCCTGAAAATATTGTCTGACATTAAACTGGTCTGTGGGGCAAAAAAGGTTGGGGACCGCTGGTATATAGTATATTTAGTCCCCTCAAAAGATCCCACGATGATGTACAATCGCTCTTGAATATATAAAGAAGGCTTTAAAAAATGATAATAATAATAATAACTTTTATCAATCCAGGTAAGGCAATTGAATACAGATTCTGATTTGTAGTGCCAACCTGGCAGCAGACCGCAGAGTAAAACAAAGCCAAGCAAAAACTATACAAATACACAGACAATAAACGATACTGTGCGATATAATTACATACAAACACGATACATTTCATTACGCCATAGCCAGGGTTGCACATAATGTGGATGTGGTACTCTCATGAGCACGAGAGGTTGTTGTTTGGTGCTCATTTTTACCTGAACCCCAGATGTCATGGATGAATTGCATTGAACTGGGCTGTGGCCTGATCAGAAAAAAAGGTATCCACAATGGAATTCCTTCAGCCCAGTTCTTGTTCGTGTTGTGCTTAGTATCCTACATTGTGGCAGCAGCAAACGCCGTTCGAATACGGGTGCAAATACATGTGCAAATGATTGTTGGTGATGTTGTAGCCAGATACAATTCCAATACACTGAAATTACCTTTGAGTATTTTCAGTCATACAATAAATGGGAATTACAAAATGGTCGAGCAAATACTGTACTATCAGCGCTGTGTCGTACGTCCATCCCTGTTAGAATAGGAAGTCAAGCGACCCTTGTGAGATATTTGGTAATAAATCAGCTGCACCTTCCCCGATAGAGCTGTCTATTCCTCCTCTTCCTCGGTTTGACCAAGAAGTGACGCCTTTTTTAAAAAGAGCGTCCATTGTGAGCAGACGTGTTCAAAGATTTAAAAAAAAAAAAGAGTGTCCATTGTGCATCCATTGTGAGCAGACGTGTTCAATAAAGATTTATAAAAAAGCAGACGTGTTTGTTGAGATCGACGCAAATTGGACTGTTATTTCTGCATGGCACCAAAGAAAGCAAGTGGAAGTAGTAAAGCTGCTGAAAAAGAGAGAGAGAGAGAGAGAGAGAGAGAGAGAGGAGAGAGAGAGAGAGAGAGAGAGAGAGACAGAGAGATGTTCAATTTTTATGTTACAATGTCAATGTTTGTTAAAATTTGAAAAAACAAAACATACACAAGATTTGTAGTTTGTTATTACCTGCTCTCTTCTTACACGTGTATACAGTTTATGGTGTAAAATAGTTGAAAAAATGCTTCTAAAAAAGTTGTTTTCTAGACTTGGAACAGATTTTTTTTTTTACATTGATTCTAATGGGAAACATGGTTTCGGGTTTTGAACAGCCTTCTGGAACGGATTATGGTCGAAAACCGAGGTTTGACTGTATGTTAAAGATTTAAAGTACATCTGGACTAAGTAGTGCCTGCAAGCCTCTGAGTTTTTATGAAGTTGAAACAAAATTCTCAGGGGCAGTGTGTAAAAATGCATTTTTTCGAAAACCCACTATTAATTTCAATAATATGCAAATAAATATCTTCTATCACATCAAAGTAATTTTTAAAATGTGTTTGTACATGAAGTAAGTAAGTAAGTAAGTAAGTAAAGTTTATTTTTAAAGCACATTTAACCACAGCTTGCACTGACCAAAGTGCTGTACATAGTGCATAAGCTAAAACAGGTTAAAAATAGAATAGATAAGTAAATAAATACACATACAGCACAGTGGTTTAAGCTAAGATGATAACAACACAACACTTAATTACAGACAGCAGGGTAAGACAATTAGGGCACAGGGAAGGCCAATGTAAAAAGGTGCGTCTTGAGCTTAGTTTTGAAAAGTGTTATTGAGGGGGCATTTCTGATATCAAGTGGCAGTTGGTTCCATAGCTGAGGGCCAGCAACAGAAAAGGCTCTATCACCTTTTTGTTTAAGCCGGGACCGTGGGACATGGAGGAGGCCTTGGCTGGAGGATCTGAGGGACCTGGGGGCTACATGGGGGTGAATGATATCAGCTATGTAGGTGGGTGCCAGGCCATGAAGAGCTTTAAAAACCAACAGCAGTGTTTTAAATCGTATTCGTGACTGGACTGGAAGCCAGTGCAAGGAGGCTAGGACAGGTGTGATGTGTTCATGCTTTTTTGTGTTGGTGAGCAACCTAGCTGCTGCATTTTGGACCATCTGAAGCCGTGCCACCAGTGTCAGAGGGAGACCACGATAGAGGGAGTTGCAATAGTCTAGACGGGAGGTTATGAAGGCATGGATGACTTTTTCCAGATCATTGTATGATAGAACAGATTTGAGTTTGGAGATTATTCTTAATTGATAAAAACTGGTCTTTACAACAGATGAAATTTGCTTGTCCAGGTGGAGATGAGAGTCCAAAATGATACCCAGGTTACGTGCATGGGATTTCACATAGGGGGCAAGGGGACCAAGGTTGGCAGGGATGGAATTTTTTGATCTTGAAGGCCCAAAGACAATGACTTCAGTTTTGTTATTGTTTAACTGAAGGAAGTTGTTAGCCATCCAGATTTTTTATTTCTTCCAAACAGTCTAAAAGGGGCTGCATGGAATTGCCAGACTTCAGTGGGATGTACAGCTGGGAGTCATCTGCATAGAAATGGAATGAAATATTGAATTTCCTGATGATGTTACCTAGGGGGAGCATGTACAGGCAGAACAGTACTGGACCCAAAATGGATCCCTGGGGGACACCATAAGACACAGGGGCGGATGATGAAGTGTACTGGCCTATGGATACCGAGAAAGTTCTTTGGTGGAGGTAGGAGTGGAACCAGTTAAGAGCTGTACCCTTAATGCCAACCCACTGTTCAAGACGCTGTAGTAGTGTGCCATGGTCCACAGTGTCAAATGCAGCGCTGAGATCCAACAGGACCAGAATGGCGTTATCACCTGAGTCAAGGGTGAGCAACAGGTCATTTGTCACCTTCAACAGGGCTGTCTCAGTGCTGTGGCGCGCTTTGAAACCAGATTGGAATGGCTCTAGGATCTCTGTTGAGTTGAAGAATGGAAGCAGCTGTGTAAACACCACCTTCTCCAAGATTTTCGAGAGAAATGGCAGTTTTGAGATTGGCCGGAAGTTATTAAGACATTTTGCATCCAGATTATGCTTCTTAAGCATAGGCTGGACAACCGCATGCTTGAAACATATAGGAACTGTGCCGGTGGCAAGGCAGGAGTTGAGGATAAATTGGATGGAGGGACCAATAGCATCAAAAGCATCTTTGGTGATCTGTGAAGGGATAGGATCGTGTGGAGCTGTTGATGGTTTCATGTGGTTTACAATGTCCCATAGGTCAGTGCAGGACACTGCTTGGAACTTGTCAAAAGTAGCTGTAGTAATGGGGATATGGGGTGGAGTGTCTGCTGCAGAAGGTGTGAACTGTGCTCTGATGTGGTCAATCTTCTCAATAAAAAAACTTCAAGAACTCTTCACAGCTATTGGTAGATGCCACGACCTCTGGAGAGACTTGGGGGTTTACAATTGAGTTGATGGTGTTAAATAATATTCTAGGGCGATTTGAATGTCTGCTTATGATGTTGGAGAAATGCTTAGCCTTAGCTTTTTTTGCTGCAGCTTGGAAGTCAGCCAGGGAATTTCTGAATAGTTCTAGAGAGACTAGAAGGTGATCTTTTTTCCACTTGCGCTCAGCTCTTCGGCAAACCTGCCTAAGATGGCGGGTGTAGTCGTCAAGCCACTGTTGAGATTAACATTAGGGCGTCTGAATTTAAGAGGGGCCACAGTTTCAAGGATAGCTAAGCAAGATGTGTTGAAGAGGGATATTAGCTCATCAGGGCTGGAGCAGGGATCATGGGCAGTGATAGAGGCAGTGATAGCATTTCCCAAGTAACGTTCAGAGAACTTATTTGCAGTAAAAGAGTTGATATGACGAGAGTAGTGACCAGAAGATCTGGCTGTAGACAGTGAGTTAAGTAGTTGAACATTGAACACAATAGGCATATGGTCAGAGAAGGATGCATCCTCAATGCGTATGTTATCAATGGAAAACCCATGGGATAGAATCAGATCTAGGGTGTGGCCATGAACGTGGGTCGCCTGATTTATGTGCTGGAGGAGGCCGAATGACTCCATTACATGGCAAAACTCGCTAACCAAGGGTTTGCCTGGACAACAGACATGGATGTTAAAATCACCCAAAATCAACAAACGATCATAAGATGATGCAAAACGGGACAGAAAGTCTGAGAAATCTTTTATGAAATGTTTGTCTGATTTGGGAGGCCTGTAAACAAGTGCGCGCATCAGTGGTGCAGTAGCAGATTCTACTTTTACGCATTGTACTTCAAAGGAAGAAAAGCTCCCGGCAGAGAGTGTTTGTACCTTAAGCCGATTTTTAAAAATCAAAGCCACTCCACCTCCTCTCCCCGAACTTCTCGGAATGCTTATGAAAGAGCAGTTTGTGGGGCAGAGATCGCCAAAAACAGATGTTTCACCGGTGCCGGAGCCAATCCATGTCTCTGTTAAAAACAACATGTCCAGATCTCGCTGTGTAAAAAAGTCGTTTAAAATAAAGGTCTTGTTAGACACGGACCTGCAGTTCAGTAGCGACACTTTAGCCGCAAGGTAATCCGAAGGCTGTGGAATTTGAGAGCGTTGCAATGGGCGAATGTTCAGCAGGTTCACCCCGCCGCTTCGGATGCGCAGCCTTGGTGGAGCTGCAGGGCAATCGGGCGTCGTTGACTGCGCAGGAGAGATAGAGAGATGGCAGGAGTATCTCAGATCCCACGATCGACGAGCCAGGTAGAGGCCTCTGCTTCCTGCAAAGTTGATGGAGGGCCGGCAAGTTGATGGTTGCGCGAGGGAGACGCTCGCAAATCCCCTGATCTGCACTCGAACACCGCCACGATTCCCTCGCTTTCTGTGCCGCTTTCTGCGCCGCTTCCTGCGGTGGAAAACGCAGCAGGGGAGCCGGCGAACGCAGTCCGCTGGAGAGTTGATGAATGTCGGGTGACATCTGAAGTGTAGGCCGAGGTATCCCGTGGATTGTAGCTCTAAGGAGCTTTGGATATGTATCAGAAAATCACGATCATAAGTCCTGAGGGCATTAGCGCAATGCCAGAGCGACAACAAGAGGAACACAGACAAACACAGCAGAACTCTGACAGGTAGGAGCTGACAGCAGGCCGCCAAACACACTGGCGCCATCTTGCATGTGACTACCGGAAGCGGAAGGAGAGGAGTCTCACAACTCTCCTGCACCTAATCGCTAATTATATTCCCATATTTTCCGCCTTGTGTATGGTCATTAATATGTCGACCCCAAAATTGCTCCTTGCTGGAGACATGCTTTATTGAATATGTTTTTGTTGCAGCGCCAAAAAAAGGAGAGCTGCGGTGTTGTTTGTTTTTTTAAACGCACTTTATTATTGGTTTTCACAGTCTCAACAAATATGTGTTCGTCTTTGTCCGCCTCCATGCCTTCTCTTCTTCCGTTCGACTCGAGAGGCGTTCATGACCGCCTCCGAAAAATGTAATTAACGATTCCTTCAATGAAACTATGAAAATTGAAAATAATGCATCAAAAGAGAAAATCAAGTGAGGAAATCACCAAATAAATTCTATAGCCCTCCTACAGAATTTATTTTGTGATTTCCTTGTTTGTGAATACACAACAAAGGAATAAATAACAAACACTTCAGAGACAGTCCAATCTCCTACATGTTACTGACATCTGATCGTTCTGTTGGAGCTACTCTTAAGGAAATGCCAAGGGGGGCTATAGAATTTATTTTGTGATTTCCTCACTTGATTTTCTGTTTTAATGCATTATTGTCAATTTTCATAGTTTCATTGAAGTAATGTTAATTTACGTTTTTCGGAGGCGGTCATGAACACCTCTCGAGTCGAATGGAATGTAGCTACATCTAGTGGATGCACTGTAGATTGCACCTTATAATCCAGTGCGGCCAATATATGAAAAAAAAGCCCATTCATTGAAGGTGCGCCTCATAATCCCTTTTAGTGCGGAAAATACGGTATATAGGACACACCTCTCCTATAGGAGGCTGCCATGTTTCACCACCATCTTTCTGCTACTGATACCTGAAGGAGAGAAATTTAGCACACCAAGTTCTTCAACATGATGACTACAGCATAAGTAAACAAATGTGTAATGGTTTGATCTTGCATCTATTTTGGTTGCAGTTAATGTTGAAGTGGAGGACGTTCCCTCCAGCGATGCGCCTGTCATGAATCGCAATCAGGGGACTAGTTAAAGCTTTCCAAGATGACGATTCACTGTTGCATTGTCCGTCTTGCTCATGACTCTCATACCAAGCGCTAATTTTCTAGATGCTCATGATTTTGTTCTTTATGCTCTTGTTCATGCCATGTTTTTTTCTCATGGTGTATCTAGTAATTGTACTACAATGTTTGTTGTTCTCATTTGTCTGTCCTTGCAGTTGGATTTCCTTGTGTTTTTACGACGAGCGATTTACGTTGCTGTTTCTACTTGTTTTTGGCAAGCATTTTGTGTTTATTACATTTTCTCCTGACTCCGAGTAACCAGCGTCTTTATTTGAACTTTGTCGGGATTGCGCTTTTCGTAAATAAAACGTTTCTGTAAAACCTTAATCCTTGTCTATGTCTGGATTATTCCAGAATGTAGAAAAATGCTATGCACTCACTCCGACATTTGAAGGATTACTAGAAGTTGTTTATGATGGAATTTTGCTTTCACCTCTGCTGAAGAAATTGGGTGGTAGGTTTGCAAAGTTTTGTCTCTGAGAAACCATCGTGCATGTGCTTCAAAATGCATGCAGGGAATTTTATCTTGTAAGGTTTTGGGAGTCTGCGGCCCGGTGGTCGAGTGGAGAGCGCATTGACTTCACGGTGCACAGGTCGTGGGTTTCACCCTTCCTGTGTGAATTTGCATGTTCCCCCCAGGCCTGCGTGGGTTTCCGCCGGGTACTTCGGTTTCCTCCCACGTTCCAAAAACATGCATGGCAGGCTGATTGTACACTCTAAAGGACGGATTAAGAACGGACAGAAGTGGGTTTTTGTCGGTCCCTTTAATCGTCCCTAACCTGGTAAAGTATGTGGAGTCTGAGGCAAAATAACAAAGCCAGAGTGTAGCCATCCTAACAGTATTTTTAAAGCAACAATGCCATCTAGTGTACAGTCAGAGAAAGTAAAGTGCTTAAGGGACACCAATTTCCATCCATTTTCTGATCCGCTTATCCTCACAAGGATCCCGGGGGGTACTGGACACGCCTACTTGATGGCAGCTCGGACACCTGCAGGGGCACCTCTTGTTTTATGTTGTCTTGAGAGGGAAGAAATTTCATCTGTGCTGTATGTTGCACAGACATCATACAGCACATTTGACACTTGACACTTCATGAACCAGCACCATAATATGATTGACATTTTTGCATGAAAAGTTGTACTTGACTATTGACTATGGTAACATTTAAACGTGCCTTCTGCAAATAAAAGTGCATGAAAAATACGAATCACCATCACCGCTGAAGGCCATCTCCCTGCCAGGTCAATCAGTCGTAGGGGAAAAACAAAGATGTTTGTTTTTTACACGGACAACCAACCATCATTCACGTGCGTCTCACACTCACACCTAGGGACAATTTAGAGTGTTCCATTAGCCTGCCATGCATGTTTTTGGAACTTGGGAGGAAACCAGAGTACCTGGAGAGAACCCACGCAGGCCCGGGCAGAACATGAAAACTCCACACAGAGAGGCCGGAGCAGGGATTGAACCTGGTATCTCTGCACTGTGAGGTCAACGCGCTACTCGCCCATCTATAGTTATTTGAATAACTAAATATGTTGCTAACATACCAGACACACTCTAGTTCGTTGGCGTCATGCGTTAGCATATCGTACACTTTTTCAGCCTGTTGTTCTCAAGTTTATTTATATTTGCATTTCCATTTCTTGATGTTGATTTTATAGATTTATCATACTGCAGTATAAGTCAAAGCTGGTTTTCTAGCGTCTGTTGTATGTTTTTCTGCCTTGATATTTCCTCGCCGCACTTGAATGCATTTGATGTTGCATTGTAGTAGACTTTCATTTTTATTTTAAAAAAGTTTTAATTTCGGTTTTTCAAACAGCCTTCTATGGACAAAAAGGTTTGACTGTATTTTTCTTCTGTATTTGCATTTTATGGCTGGTGACTATTTATACTCCAGAGCGATTTGTAAACCAGAAAAAATACAGTCAAACCTCGGTTTTCGTACTTAATCCGTTCCAGAAGACTGTTCGGAAACCGAATTGTTCGGAAACCGAAACCATGTTTCCCATTGAAATCAATGTAAAATGTTTTAATCCGTTCCAAGTCAAGAAAACAACTTTTTTAAGCCACTTTTTTTTTACAATGTCACACCATTAACTGTACAAATGTAATGGGAGATGACCAATTTTAACATTAACATAGTAACATAAAAATTAAAGGAACATCTCTCTCTCTCTATCTGTCGTGGGGCGTGCGCCTCTCCCAGCTGTCAGCAGGCAGTAGGCGGGGCATTTCGGCATCCCGAACTCCTTCGCCAACACAGACACACGCACACCTGACTCATATTTTGCGATTACATCTTTCTTAAATTCTATAGTTTTGCACACTATTTTCCTCTTTTCTTCACCAGGTTCACCACTTCCACTTGCTTTCTTTGGTGCCATGATTAGGGGCTGATACACGATGCAAAAATAACAGTCCAATATAACGTAGTTCTCACCAAACACGTCTGCTTTTTTAAAAAAACATTCTTAATCGAACAATACAAACTCGTCTGCTCACAAACTGTTTCTGTACAATTATTGCATAATAATGAGACACCCATCACCAGAGTGTTCATTATGTGCCACTGCATTGAAAAATGCCGGCTCCAGCATGCCCTGCGACCCTTGTGGGGATAAGGGGATCAGAAAATGGATGGATGGATGGACGGAAAGGTACCCGGGTCGTGACGGACCGGCAAAATAAGGTAAAGTGCCCATCTCTGCTTCAAGTTATCCATCCATTCATTTTCTGCTACGCTTGTCGTCATAAAGGTTGTGGGGTGTGCTGGAGCCTATCCCATCTGTCTTTGTGCAATAGGCGAGGTACACCCTGAATTGGTTGCCAGCCAATTGCAGGGCAAACATAGACGAACAACCATCCACACTCACACTCATGAGGACAGCATGCGGCCTCTCCTTTTAAAACTACATTTGATCCCCCTGTCCATGTCCCTTGTGAGGCGGATGTGCTATGGATTTTAACAATCCTCATGAATGTTACTAGTCATGTCAAGACAAATCTATTGAATGGGCTTCTTCACATGCTCACAGTTGACCAAATAAAAAAATTCCCTCATCTTAAAACCACTGGAGGGCAAGAAAAAAATAAAATAAAATAAAATCTGGGGAAAAATAAGAAACCTTGAGAAGGGGCGGCAGATGGGGCAATCCCCTTTCCAGAATGACCAGGCTGCAATGGATGCCAAGTGGACAACATTTGACACTATATGGTGCGATACAATGTCAGTGACAGTCGTTGGAAACATGAGCAGTTTAGTTTATTTTTTTGTTTTGGTTCAGAATTTTAGTTTACTGAGTAAAAGTATCTCACAAAATATAAAAGTCTTGTGTAAAGCTCCATTCTGTCTCTCGAAAGGTTTGTTGTCCTTACTGGAAGCAAACTTACTGAACTTCACTATTTATGGAAACGTTGTACTGTGCAATCATTACACATTGTTCTTATCCCACAAATTTGACTTTCCAGCAAATTTCTCAAATAATTTTGCTTTGTCTGCACCTTTGAAGAATAAATAATGATTATTAAAAAAAAAAAAATCCTGCATCAGGATTTTACTTGTTCTCACCCAGCCAAGGCCATTTTCTTGCTGTGTTTGCGGTACTTGTGCCATGCCGCCCTCCTGCAAAGCCACCGCCATCTGTTCCCTGGCACATACCTTTGCCCCCTTTGTGAGGGTTTTCCAGAAAGCTGACTCCGTACCACCAAAAAAAAAAAAAAAAATGTGTGTGTGTGTGTGTGTGTGTGTGTGTGTGTGTGTGTGTGTGTGAGTGTGTGTGAGTGAGTGAGTGGCTGGCTGGCAAAATATGTGGCAGCTCAGAGTTTATAAAAGCATTAAACATTAATAACCTCAAATATCTACACAATGTGGACTTTGTATGAACATATAAAAGCTGTCATAGTCCTAGAATGATGCGGGTCAAATCATTTTGCTATTTTACTGAATTGCAATCAGTGCTTCCATCCGTCATTGTCGTGGTTTGGATTTTAGCCATTAAAGGAATACATTTTTCTCTAACAAGCGCAATTTATGTACGGTATTTGCTCAGGAAAATAATATTAGCTTACAATTGTATCCATTTGTTTTGGAGAAATCAGAAAATAACAACCTTAAAAACCGCCATAAATGAGGATAATGGCCATACCCATCTCTTTGTCTTGGTGGGAGTTACATTCATTCATTGAAAGTCATTGTAACTTCACAAATAAAGTCAAAATTATGGGGATCAAATGCCCCCAAACGATATGTGGACATCTCGGCTCAGACCCACTTCAAAATATAGCACAATGAATAGGCTTTCCAGGGCTGAGTTAAACCTGACTGAGGAACTGAGCAGTTTGCGTGCACTTTGTGTCATGTCTTCTTGTTAATGGCTCACCAATAACCTTTTCCACAATATGTTCCGAAAGACTTTATGGCTCAGTGGTAAAGGGATCCTTTTCCAACCCAGAAGTTGGGAATTCAATCCCTGGTCATTATGACCTTGTCGAAGTGTCCTTAATATAAATAATATAAAGATACCGATATTTGGTATTTTGATGATTATTTTTTGTTAATCTGATGGCCTATATGCAAACAATAAAAACTGGGTTATCTCGTCTGACCGCAGCGCGCGTCTAGCGTCTACTGTGGGTCCATGGCTGACTCGCTGCAGTTTTGGCCTGCCCACAGCACCATGATTGGTTGTTCATGCACTCAGTACACAGTCAATCAGCAGTGAAAGATGCATATGGAGAGGAGAAAATATTGCGGACGGTCCAGTGAGCGAAGGTAAGTGAAGGCTAAAGATTTATCAAAATTGTTATGAATCACCCTTTTCTACAACACACTGTTGGCTTTTGACCCACATCCAAGAAGTGAACACACATCCGCTTCTCAGTTGACATGCATCTTTCTTCCACTATACTTCCGCATACAACGCTAGTGTACAGCGCCCTCGTCTGTTGGACTCCTACCCCTGCAGTCATATCCTGTTAATGGTGTCGTCAATACATAACATCCCCCCTTTACTAAGAATTAAACTCATAACTCTGTTATAATAACACTCTGAAGTGTTATTATAACAGAGTTATGAGTTCCCCCATTCCCCCATAAATGAAAGTACACGTAACTGCTAATTAGCACATTTTCTCGACCTGGAAACATTTGGAAACACAACTTTTGCAAAACGTATTCATCCTTGACAGAACACATTTCTACTTTAAATATCTTTACATTCTTCTCGATCAGATCATGGATTTGGATAAGAAGCACATCCATTTATGTTAGAACACATGAGCATTAAGG
Source organism: Hippocampus abdominalis (assembly GCA_018466805.1). Lineage (NCBI taxonomy): Eukaryota > Metazoa > Chordata > Actinopteri > Syngnathiformes > Syngnathidae > Hippocampus > Hippocampus abdominalis. The sequence continues at coordinate 21,119,790 of CM031703.1, read as the reverse complement.
TCCTTTCCTTTTTTTCTACTTGATTGTGGAAGGTTAATTTAAGTACATATAGTCTGTTAATTTTTGTGGCAGCTTTATCTGCCGATGAAGTCTCCTGCTTGATTGAGAGAGGCACAGTTCTGATCTCGTGACTGTGGGTCTGAGTCAGAGACTCTGCAGGCTGTTTGATTGCCTCTCCATCATTCTCAGTCCAGTCCATGTTTTGTCAATTATCGGTGAAGCAAAGTCCTCAGAGTAATACTTTTTTTCACAAATGTGGCGTTTCTAGAATACGTAGCTACAGTTGGCGCTTTAACAACCACATTGTTACCGTCCTTGATTACCTCAAGTGGCATCTTGTTGAATGAAGTGGAGAATATGTCTATTTCTCAGCAGAACTTGATCTCCAACTGAGTGTTTTCCTCTTCTCTTGTTGGTGTCGAATTTTGATTTTCCTTTCTTTTCAGCATCTAACAATGACAGTTTGGTCAGGTATTTTTCTGTCCTTCCAGATGGAGCCTTACACTTTTTGACAAAAAGGCGTGATTTAAATTGTTTGCTTGACCTAGTACGTGACAGAACTTCCATAAAACCTTCTGTTGTGTACTTGGCTGTGACAAATGTAAAATCATGTATGGACGAACTTGCATTATCAGATCCTTGGACATTCTTGAAGTAGTCCGGAGGGGGATACTCTTACTTTTTATCAGGCTACCATATTTTTACACACATATCGTTGCTTAAAGCAGGCAAGGCGCTCGGCATACGCTGATCATGCGCTGCACGTATGGCACCGACCCAAAAAAATCTAGTAATAGGAATTATGATAATAACAGTTAATACAATTTAAAATAAAGATTTGTAAAGTGTGTTAATAAATATGTGTAATACAAAAATAACATTTATGCAAAATAAGATGAATCTCCTGCACTGACCTCTTGTCTGTCGACCTTTGGTGTCCCCCAGGCCCTTCTCTTTCATTCTCTCGTAGGTTGATATTCTTCAATCGCAAATTTTGATTTTTTTTACAGACATATTTAGATGACCTCACTGACCACAGCTATGTTTAGATAATGTGTTTAAATGTACTTCTGAAATGTTATTATCAGAAAAACTTGGTTTACATGGTTCAGTCAATAGTGTGATTTCTTTCCAAATACATGATGTAAAACTCTTCGTCTCAGTAAAGGCTTTGCTCCACTCCTATCAAGAACATGCTGTACATCAAGAAATGCTCGTGGCATTTGCATTATACAAGCTCGTCAAAAACAACCCAAAACGCTGTTGAGAAAACGTTGTGACCTGCACATTGATTACGCTTTTAAAATTTTAAAGTTGTTTTACATGCAACAACTATACCAACATTTCCGAGAGGTTCATTGGCCAAGAGTGACATCAATTAGTGAAACTGTAATGTGCAAAAAAAAACAAATCGATCTTAAAGCTTTTCACTGTTTTCACATTCTGTACGAAATAGTAAGATAGTGCCCTATCAGTTCTTGTCTATAAAGGTAGAATATTGAAATATTAATATACTGTACCTGTGTTTTAAATACAGGCCTGTATAATAACATCACTAATTTAGAAAATGTTTGTACCATGGTTCAAAACTATATTTCACTGATAATCGTAGCGTCATTTTTTTAAATGTTAAATTATGTATTTTATTTACTTGAATATTTGGTGCCATTCTTAGTGTTTTATAAAGACTTAATTATTATTATTTATCTTATTTTTTGTGAAAGTTTTAGAAACATTCATATTGACAAGTAATTTTGTAAAATAAAGCAAAACTGACAAATGATCAGATATTGTTCATTTCTCTCAGGGGCGGTGCGGGAGGTGTGGGGACACCACAAAGCATTTATGCTCAGGGCACCAAAATGGCTGGCTGTCTACTAGTTAGGTTCCTTTACACAATTACTTCCGGCTCGTACAACCCAGTTGGCTGCATTATTTGGAACATCCTCAAGGTCACTGAAATGATCAAAGATTAATAAGGATGTGATGGTTCATATTGCACTACAAGCGAGGTGACCGATTCTACTCAGGTGGAAGTCACCAGCAAGGTTGTTATCGTAAACGAAAATGAACAATAAAACAAAAATGAATTAAATAAAGTTAATTAAAATAAAAACATTTTCGTTAATGAAATCTTTTTTGAAAAATGTTTACTAAAACGGTATTGAAAACAAACAATAATTGGAGCGAAAATATCCTTTGTTTTTGACTTCATAAGCTTTTTGTAATAATTTAAAACGTAAAACACAGCCCTGAGGGTTTTACAGCAGTTGTACAGCCGACACAACGTCCGAAGGGGCGTAAGGCGCTGACAATGAGGTCTGATAGGTATAAAACAAAAACAAAACAATCACATAATTGGGGAAAGTTGGGAGAAAACGGCAGAGCCCCATTTGGGATTATTTTGATTTTGATTGCGTCTCTGACAAAAGCAAATGCATTGTCACAGTGCGGCATATTGCATAAGGTGTAAAACACTACGAATCTTAAAGTAGATCTGAGAAGTACTCATACGAATGTCCACAGATAGTACCTGGATAAACCAGCATCTCTGCAACCATCTCCTGATAGAGAGAGAGAGAAAATCCCAGCCAGGCAAAAAGACCACTGTTACTGTAATGGATTTATTTCACCGGCCACCAAGCTACTGGTCAGTAAACATGCAGGAATACCATCTAGAAACTAATTAGAATTAACTGAACTAGAAATAAAAAGTCAAAACGACGTAAAAAATAAACTATAATGATAAATCCCAAACTATAATAATCCTAGTCACCAGATCCTTGGTGGCATGTGCTGTGGATCATGAATTGCATCTCTCCTGAATTGCATACATTTATCCATTTCCAACACGGCTTATGGTGTACAGGGTCATGGGGTGTGCTGGAGCCTATCTCTGCTGACTTAGGGCTAAAGTCGCACTACACCCTGAATATTTCCTTGAGCTAGTAGGTGGCGCTACCACTACGATGATTTGTAGATGTCTTCCTATCATCAAATGTGATGTGTTACAGTAGCTTTTGTAGTTAAGGTGATGCAGACTTTTTAAGTTAATTCAGAATGGTGAACTTCCTGTTAAATTTAGCATATGACTCCAAGAGACTTTTACCTAGTCTTGGCCTGTTAGATATAGTTTGAATTTCCGTAGGTAAAACGTACAACCAGGGCTGTGTTGTTAAAAAGGTTCATGAGTTTCCGTGCATGTTTAGACCCTCAAAATTAGCCTTGTGCTCTTAGCGAACTTCGTGAAAACTCACAAATTTCGTGTGTTATTATTGTGAAGGCCTAAACACTCATCTGAGCAAATATGAAGTGGATCTGGCTATCCTGCGAGAAGAAAAACATGAAATAATAAAACATTAATTTCCTGTAGCCAGTTGGTAGTGCTACCATTACAATCAAAAATAAGTTTGTTGATGTCTTCAGGCCTGGACTTTTATCAAATGTGAATTTTGGAGAAGATCGGATCTTCTGAGTCAAGTATTAGCAACGTTTATTGTTCATTGAATCATCAGACTTTGCAGCACTGGAATGTGGCGCCCTTTTTCCAGAAAGTCACATTCTTATTCAGGTATATTCAGGCAATATCAATGTTTTCAGACAAATGTTCATTTGGATTCATTCAACGGTCTCCGTCCAGTACATTAAAATGCAAAACATGACATTTCCGAGTGCCGCTATATTTATAACAGAACATTATAATATCAATCTCTTCAGGAAAGGATTTTGTGGAAAGAAATGCTTGTAACATCTGTTATAGTTGAGGGAATTTGAAAAAAATTGGGAAAGCATTTTTTTAGGAAAAAATGACAACAAAAAAGTAGAACTTTTGTTTTCATGAGCCTCATAAAATAAGGTGGTGGGCCTGCTCAGGCCACAGAGCCTCGAGTTTGACACACATACTTTAATGGAAGGGTCGCAACAATTTTGCCTTCATGTGCAGTTATGGCAATCATAAGCATTTCCTCTGAGAACTGAAGTGTGTGTCTGTATGAGGTGTATGGACGAGATAGAAAGACAGCGCTTGTGCATACCAAAGAGAAAATATCGTAACGATGTGTATGTGCAGACATAGTTCTAATAAAAATGTCTGTGCATGAGTGGTGAGGGAGGGATGCATGGAATATCAACTGTATGTGTGTTGAAGCTCAATCAGAAATAGGCTGATGGAGAAGGAGAGTGAGGCAGCTGGGGCCTCGTATGCGGGTCTTCAATTTTCCTCCCGGTCCAGCCACTGAAGTGTGTAATTACTATGGGGCCTGCCTGGGGGCTACTGCGGGTGTGCAAACACACACACACACACACACACACACACACACACACACACACACACACACACACACACACACACACACACACACGTATATACATCCCCAGCCGTACACATACTTTCGCACACTTCAATTCCTCCACGCACACGCGCACACACCTCAACCACTATAGAAAATATTACCAGCACTAAGTCACACATCTTCCTCTAATAGCCCCCACACACCCGGGGTTTCCTCACATGTAGACACACAGACACAGAGCACCCTTGAAAGAAATATGGCAGCCTGCCTCTTCTACCCCCAACCTGCAGTTCATCCAGATTGCCCATGTTGCCCAGGGGTGGCTGAGCATCCCTGATCCACAACCAGTAGCACTATGACATTCCTCTCACTTTACAGATACGCTTGGGAAGTCATACACAGCATGAAATGAAATATAGCCTCTCCGAACCTGCACTTATTTTTTGTTGTGGCACTTTTTGTTTTAGAATTTTTAGCTGCATTGAACACTCTCATTTAACTATTAGCACAGACGAGGCTATTGTCGAAAATCAGCCAAGCAAACATATTGTGATAGACACATTATCTTTCCTCAAGTGAAAATTCCACTTTTTCCAGACACAATAAATGATGTTAACATATTTAATTAAAACACGCAGAGTACCCAATTAGACACAGAAACATGGGTCAAAAGTATGACTTCAGATTCTGTCCCATATGCTGTTTTTTTCCAACCGTGTCACACTAATTCAGTATTCACAATGTAATCTATTTGCTTTGTCACCTATGAGTTGTAACAAAGAAAAATGACTGAAGCAGCCACGTTCATGCCTCAGTGCCAGCTGGTTTCACTGGTGTCTATTTGTATGTAATATTGTTGCAGCTCCGAAGGAAACAGAGCTGCCGTGCTGGTTTTTTGAATATTCACTTTATTGATTTGTTTCACACTGGAGCGAACACAGAGACGTCAATGTTTTTCTACGCGCCTTCTCAACTGCAGTTCGACGCGAGAGGCGTTTGCGGACCGCCCCAGAAAAAACGTAAATTAACGATTGCTTCAAAGACACTCGGGAAAGCCAAAATAATGCAACAAAACAGAAAATCAAGTGAATAACATAAGCAGTCTCCTACACTATACTGGTAGATAAAAAAGGACACATGGAAAAAAGACATGAATAGAAAGTTTGTATAAGCTGTTAAACTTTTAAAACCATTATTTTTTTTCTCAACTGAGTGAAGTGGAGGTATGTGGCCATTACATTTTCTTGAATTAGTCTTCACCGTCATTGTGTTTTCAGGAATGCATGTAACTATATGAGAATGGGATCATAAAATACATTAAGTTAATAAATAGCGATTAGGGTGTGTTCTGATCAGATTTTTTTAAATTATACACCGTATTTTCCACACTAAAAGGCGCACTGGATTATGAGGCGCACCTTCAATGAATGGCCTATTTTGTCATTTTTGTTCATATATCGGATGCACCAGATTATAAAACCCAATCTACAATGCATCCACTAGATAGAGTTACGCTCAAGGAAATGCAGACAGAAGGATCAGATGTCAGTAAAGTGTAGGAGACTGGACTGTCTCAGAAGTGTTTGTTATTTATTCCTTTGTTGTGTATTCACAAACGAGGAAATCACAAACTAAATTCTGTAAGGGGGCTATAGAATTTATTTTGTGATTTCCTTGCTTGATTTTCCGTTTTGATGCGTTATTTTCAATTTTCGTTTGAAAATTCTCAAACGCCTCTCGAGTCGAACGGAAGAAGAGAAGGCACGGAGATGGACAAAGACGTACCTGTATTTATTGAGATTGTGAAAACCATGAATAAAGTGTGCGTTTTAAAAAAAACAACACTACAGCTGTCCTTTTTTTGGAGCTGCAACAAAAACTTATTTAATAAAGCAGCGACACAGTTCACTGAACCAACAGCAAGTTATAACATTGACTCGAATGTTGAACTCTCTTGCCGCTATTCTATTTCTGTGTTCTATTGTATGTCTCCAACAAGGAGCCATTTTGGGGTCGACATATTACCGTAATGACCATACACAAGGCGCACCGGATTTTAAGGCGTGCTCTGAGCTTTTAAGAAAATGGAAGACTTTTAGCTGCGCCTTTTAGTGCAGAAAATACGGTACGACTGAGGGTGCCTAATTGTTTAGTGCAGGGGCCACGGACCGGTACTGGTCCGCGGCCCGGCAGTTGGGGACATTTTTCATGCACTTTTTATTTGTGTATCTTATTTTGACGTTCCTTGTGTCATGATTCGTGTTTATTATTATGTTTCGAAAATACCGCACTTTTCATGCAGGTCATATCATATTATATTGTTGTATCTATCCGGCTTTAACCGGTTCCTGAAAATATTGTCTGACATGAAACCAGTCAGTGGGGCAAAAAAGGTCGGGGACCTCTGGATTGGTGTATCACTTTCTTTTCTTTTTACATATTTTAAATTATATTTTGTTGTGTTTTTGAGGATTTTAAGGGCTGGGGCATAATAAATCAATTCAAGCAACAACAATTTGAAGACCTGAGCCAACAGAGGTGTATCACTTTCTTTTCTTTTTACATATTTTAAATTATATTTTGTTGTGTTTTTGAGGATTTTTAGGGCTGGGGCATAATAAATCAATTCAAGCAACAACAATTTGAAGACCTGAGCCAAAAGAGCCAACGCTCTAAAAAAGAGCTGCATGGTATGGTAGTATATTATCTTGCAATATTTCAATCAAGGGGAGCGGCAGTACATATGCAGCTGGCGGTAGCAGGACAACCTAAAGCACCAACACCTCTGACATGCGCTGAATGAGACAGGACACACATGCACTCACTCAAACAGGAGCCAAGCATTTCAGAGTGAAAGGTAAGGACCTAAAACAAGACCTTCATTTGAAGAAAAAAAACCACAACAAGCTCAATAAAATGTACCACAAATGATAAATGTTATTTTTTTCATTTATTCATTCATTTTCTGAACCGCTTTTATCCTCACTAGGGTCGCGGGGGGTGCTGGAGCCTATCCCAGCTGTCTTCGGGCAGTAGGCGGGGGACACCCTGAACCAGTCGCTAGCCAATCGCAGGGCACATAGAGACGAACAACCATCCGCGTTCACACTCACACCTAGGGACAATTTTGAGTGTTCAATCAGCCTGCCATGCATGTTTTTGGAATGTGGAAGGAAACCGGAGTATGCGGAGAAAACCCACGCAGGCCCGCAGAGAACATGCAAACTCCACACAGGGAGGCCGGAGCCGGGATCGAACCCACGACCTATGCACTGTGAGGTTGACGCGCTAACCATGATTCCCCCCACCACCACCTTCATTTAAAATGGTCTGCTCTGAGGGGGCAGCAGGAAAAGATGAGAAAATATCAGTTTCAGAGCTGGAGTGACACTGCCATCAGGTGGACAAAAGCATACTTGCATCTTCTGCTCGACACATTGGCAGAAATCACAGTGTAAAACTTGCTACGGTAAAAATTACAGTACTTCACTGGTTAACAGTGATCCAAACAAAGCACTGCAATTTTCTACAGTATGTTACTGCACTTATAATTCACAGTATAATATCGTAACTTTTTATTCAATTAATGACTGGTTTTTTTACTACTGATTATAGCGGGGGTGGGCGAGTTTGTCTGCTAGATTCTTTGGTGTTGCTTGTAGGATCTGGTTCCACATTAGGGCCCAGTATTGCTTAAACAGTCAGAGACAAATTATTTGGAGACTAAAATGTCCAAAATTTGTGTGGTTACATAAAAAACAAACAAAAAATGCATCCATCCATCCATTTTCTGATCCGCTTTTCCTCACAAGGGTCGCGGGGTGTGCTGGAGCCTATCGCAGCTGCCTTCAGGCAGTAGGCGGGGTACAGCCTGAACTTGTTGCCAATCAAACTTGTTGCCAATTGCAGACAAGAGTATTTTGCAACACAAAAATAGTTACTATGATAAAGTAATAATTATAAAAACGTTACTTTTAGAAATCCTAGTCATCAGAATGGTTGGGCAGATGAAACTGCCTGTTAATGTCATGTGTGTGTGGTGGTAGTGCAGGGAGGACCCCAAAAAGCAGGGAGGAGCAGGGTGGATTTACCAAAATGTATTTAACAAAACTACACACAGGAGTACAATGGAAAAAACATCAAGTAGAAGTACTCAAAAAATGACTGGAAATCATGAGGAAGCAAAGTAACAAACAAAACAATAACAGTAAACAAAAGATGACAGGAGCAAACGTAAACTCACTTACTGACACTCACAACTCACAATGACCCAACAAAGGCTGGCAGAACTCAGGGAACTAAATAAAAGCAGAGTGACGAGACAACGAGAAACACCTGGACAAGACACAAAGAGTTGAGGGAGCAAATTGGTTTTACACAAGGGACACTGATAACAGGAACAGGTGGCGAAAAAAGGGAACATGGGGAATCAAAACCAAACGTAACCGGACAGAAACATAACAGTTAATAAAATACAGTGTTTGGTTACACTCTGGATTGGTTATTTTGTCTCCAAACACCAAATACTTGAGGTTGCCAGCCAATTAAGAGGGCACACATCGATTAACCTAAGCAATACAACTAGTATGTCAACAAAAATGGTAGAAAGAAAATTCCAATTCCACCACCCAAAAACTTTCTGCATCATTGGAATTTTGTGAAAGGTAAAAACTCTACCCTTTCAGTGCTTGATAGTTTGCATTTAACAGGATCATATAATTCTAACAGTTATAATAATAAAATTAAGTATAACGCGAGTCCCAAGCAACTTTGCAGCCCTGGCAATGTTGGGGCAATGGGAAACTGGCATTTTGGAGCTTGAATTTTTGAAAATGAAGTACATCAAATTAAATTATATTTTGGTAAAATATGAACTCTATCCATTTTTTCATTTCTAATCTGATTATCCTCACAAGGGTGGTGGGCGTTCTGGATCCAATCCCAGCTGTCTTCGGGCAGTAAGCAGGACACATCGCAGGGCACACATAGACGAACAACCATTCGCACTCACACTCACACCAAGGGACAATTTAGAGCAGGGGTGCTCATTACGTTGATCCTGATCTACCGGTAGATCTAAGACAGGTCCCAAGTAGATCCGAGGAGTGTCAAGGAGAAAAAAAAACAAACAGCCATTTGTGTTGTGTTGTTCATCTTAGAATGATGAGCCATCATTTAGTGAACAAATGAGCCTGAGCTCAACTTTATTGTTGCCAGCACGTATGGTGATCTCAGTGAACTGTGTTTACCGGAAGCCTTGTCATATGCTATCAACTCTAAACCTAGAGCGCCCTCTGTTGGCTATATGTTTCACAATCACATATCAAGACATCCCCTTTTCTTTATAAGAAAAAATACAGTTCCACATATATGCAAACATGCAAATGTTATTTTTTTTTCTTTTTAGTTAGCGTAAACAATTTATTTATTATGAACAACTTTCTTTTTTTTTTTTAAACACCTGTCAAACTACAAAAATAATGTAAATATTTGCGTCTTCACAAATCAAGCCTGACAGGTTTCTTAATGTTACGCTTAGAGCTCCTTAAAACAGTTGACATTGAGGTATCATTTTCTGATGATGGTTCATGACCATTCTCGTTCAGTTCAGTCATTTTGGATTCAGTTGGAGTAGACACAACATCCTCGCTTGGCGTTTCATCATCAGTCTCTTGGAAATGTTCTTTGGTCTTGCGAAGGTTTCGACGATTTCTCCTGAACACGTTTCCATCCTCGGTTCTCACTTTGTATGATCTTGGTCCAACTTCCTTGAGTACTGTAGCTTTCTTGTTCCACATCTTTTGATCCTGGATTCGAACAACATCATCTTTGACCAGTGGTGGAAGTGTTTTGGTCGCTTTGTCATAATGTTGCTTTTGTTTGCTTTTTAGATAGTCCATCTTGCTTAGAATGTCTTTGTTGTGTCTCATTTCTGAATAGCAGGGCAAAGTTGTGCGAAGCTTGCGATTCATTAACAATTCAGCAGGTGATTGGCCACATTCAAGAGGTGCGGTCCTGTAACTCAGGAGAGCTAGATACGGATCAGATCTGCTGTCTGTTGCCTTTTTAAGAAGTTGCTTGACAATATGCACACCTTTTTCTGATTTACCGTTGGCTTGTGCATGCAGGGGACTAGATGTTACATGACTAAAGCCATACTGCATTGCGAACTGTTGCCATTCTCTGCACTTATAACAGGGTCCATTGTCCCTCCGTGAGCCGTCACCTTACCGTGGTGGAGGGGTTTGCGTGCCCCAATGATCCTAGGAGCTAAGTTGTCTGGGGCTTTATGCCCCTGGCAGGGTCACCCATGGCAAACAGGTCCTAGGTGAGGGACCAGACAAAGAATGGCTCAAAAGATCCCTTTTGATGAGAAAAATAAATGGATTCAAGTTTCCCTTGCCCGGACGCGGGTCACCGGTGCCTCCCTCTGGAGCCAGGCCTGGGGGCGGGGCTCGTTGGCGAGCGCCTGGTGGCCGGGCCTATACCCATGGGGCCCGGCCGGGCTCAGCCCGAAGAGATAACGTGGGTCCTTTCTCATGGGCTCACCACCCATGGGAGGGGCCAAAGGGGTCGGTGCAGTGCGAGCTGGGCAGCAGCCAAAGGAGGGGACCCTGACGGTCCGATCCTCGGCTACAGAAGCTAGCTCTAGGGTCATGGAATGTCACCTCTCTTGCAGGGAAGGAGCCCGAGCTTGTGTGCGAGGTAGAGAAGTTCCGACTGGATATAGTCGGACTTACCTCCACACACAGCCTGGGTTCTGGTACCAGTTCTCTCGAGAGGGGTTGGACTCTCTTCCACTCTGGAGTGGCCCACGGTGAGAGGCGCAGAGCTAGTGTGGGCATACTCATTGCCCCCCGGCTCAGTGCCTGTACATTGGGGTTCACACCGGTAGACGAGAGGGTTGCCTCCCTCCGCCTTCAAGTGGGGGGACGGGTCCTGACTGTTGTCTGTGCGTACATACCCAACAGCAGCTCAGCGTACCCACCCTTTTTTGGAGTCCTTGGAGGGTGTGCAAGGACAAAGGAGTCCCCAGCAGGAGTACTCTCCTGCTGGGGACTCCTTTGTTCTGCTGGGGGAATTCAATGCTCACGTGGGCAATGCCAGTGAGACCTGGAGGGGCGTGATTGGGAGGAACGGCCCCCCCGGTCAGAACTCGAGTGGTGTTTTGTTACTGGACTTCTGTGCTCGTCACGGATTGTCCATAACGAACACCTTGTTCAAACATAAGGGTGTCCATATGTGCACTTGGCACCAGGACACCCTTGGCCGCAGTTCGATGATTGACTTTGTGGTCGTATCATCGGATTTGCGGCCACATGTTTTGGACACTCGGGTGAAGAGAGGGGCGGAGCTGTCAACTGATCACCACCTGGTGGTGAGTAGGCTCCGATGGTGGGGGAAGATGCCAGTCCGACCTGGCAGACCCAAACGTATTGTGAGGGTTTGTTGGGAGCGTCTGGCGGAATCCCCTGTCAGAAGGAGTTTCAACTCCCACCTCCGACAGAGCTTTTCCCATGTCCCGGGGGAGGCGGGGGACATTGAGTCTGAGTGGACCATGTTCTGTGCCTCTATTGTTGAGGCCAATCTGAGTTGTGGCCGTAAAGTGGTTGGTGCCTGTCGTGGCGGCAACCCCCGTACTCGCTGGTGGACACCAGCAGTAAGGGATGCCGTCAAGCTGAAGAAGGAGTCCTATCGGGCCTTTATGGCCTGTGGGACCCCAGAGGCAGCTGACGGGTATCGACTGGCCAAGCGGAATGCAGCTTCCATGGTCGCCGAAGCAAAAACTCTGGCATGGAAAGAGTTCGGTGAGGGCATGGAAGGCGACTTCCGGACCGCTTCGAGGAAATTCTGGTCCACCATCCGACGTCTCAGGAGGGGGAAACAGTGCACCACTAACACTGTGTACAGTGGGGATGGGGCGCTGTTGACCTCGACTCGGGACGTTGTGAGCCGGTGGGCGGAGTACTTCGAAGACCTCCTCAACTCCACCAGCATGCCTTCCTTGGAGGAAGCAGAGTCTGGGCACTCTGAGGTGGGCTCTCCTATCTCTGTGGTCGAAGTCACCGATGTGGTTAAAAAGCTCCTCGGCGGCAGGGCCCCAGGGGTGGATGAGATCCACCCGGAGTTCCTCAAGGCTCTGGATGTTGTGGGGCTGTCCTGGTTGATACGCCTCTGCAACATCGCGTGGTCAGCGGGGAGATTGCCTCTGGATTGGCAGACCGGGGTGGTGGTCCCTCTTTTTAAATAGGCAGACCGGAGGGTGTGTTCCAACTACAGAGGGATCACACTCCTCAGCCTCCCTGGTAAGGTCTATTCAGGGGTGCTGGAGAGGAGGGTCCATCAGGAAGTCGAGCCTCAGATTGAGGAGGAGCAATGTGGTTTTCGTCCTGGCCTTGGAACCGTGGACCAGCTCTACACCCTTAGCAGGGTCCTCGAGGGTATGTGGGAATTCGCCCAACCAGTCTCCATGTGTTTTGTGGACTTGGAGAAGGCGTTTGACCGTGTCCCTCGGGGAGTTCTGTGGGGGGTGCTTCGTGGGTATGGGGTACCGAACCCCCTGATACGGGCTGTTCGGTCACTAAACCACCGATGTCAGAGTTTGGTTCGCATTGCCGGCAGTAAGTCGGAATCGTTTCCAATGAGGGTTGGACTCCGCCAAGGCTGCCCTTTGTCGCCGATTCTGTTCATAACCTTTATGGGCAGAATTTCTAGGCGCAGCCGAAGCGTTGAGGGGGTCCGTTTTGGTGGCCTTAGTCTTGCATCTCTGCTTTTTGCAGATGATGTGGTACTGTTGGCTCCTTCAAGCAGGGCTCTCCAACTCTCACTGGAGCGTTTCGCAGCCGAGTGTGAAGCGGTTGGGATGAAAATCAGCACCTCCATATCTGAAACCATGGTCCTCAGTCGGAAAAGGGTGGAGTGCCCCCTCCGGTTCGGGGAGGAGATCTTGCCCAAAGTGGAGGAGGCAATTGGGTCAAAAGCCACAGAATAAAGATGTGGTGTCAAACGATTTTTAAATTAAAGTGACTGTTCATTTCCAATAAAATCTTGGTTTTGATTGTACCGTCCATCACCAAGCATTAATTAAGAGGTGTTTTTTGGTTCATGCAATACGGCAATTACGCCAACGCAGAATGTAGGGTTTATAACGACATCTATCGACGAATGTTCCAGACAGCCTGTTATTGGGAGCAATCTTGCTTCTAATTGGCGAACTATCTTTTTTTGGGCCCGCCTTTGACGTAAGCCGATTGGGTAAAAGGTGGTTGGGTGATTTGATTGGCTTCCAATTGAACAACACACTTCCGCATCTCCAGTCTGTTTTTGTTTGGATTTCTTTTGGTGGAGAGCTCCGCAATCCAAAACCTACATTTTCGGAGACGTCGCATCGATCTACGGTAGTACAACTATAACAACAGACAATGCATTATATATCGCTATTAGCCTACTGTTTTTCAAGATTCCTCCTCGAAGGCATTATTTGAGACAGTTACGAGATATTTTTGCGAATAGACTCCCAGAAATGCAGATGTGATTTCAACTCGAAGATAATTTCTGTCAACCTCATAGATTTATAAAACATTTAACTGAGTACTTTCGACATTAGGTGTCATCTGAACTCATTATTTCGTCGGTATTTGTAATTACAGCCATATATCATTTTTGTTGTGTTCTTTAATTTCGCCTTATTCCAGTAGCTGGGTAGGTCGTGGCTTCATGTAGCTTCAAGTCCCACTGTTGCTCATATGGTTGCATAAACCTTTGGTCAGTGTGATGGGTAACTGCAAATTATTGCGTTTCTGTTTTGAAGGAACTATTTTTTCAGGCACATGATAGAACGAGTCTGTTGACACTCGAATCGATCTTCAGAAACATGAACACATACATGGGGAAAGAAAACACTTCGAACACTACTGAATCAATCGATTTGTTGGTGCACTGGAATTGCGACATATTGCATCAATGGTTGTAATATTGTTTTAAAACTGTTTCCTTAACATATAGACAGTCTTTTTGGATTTCACCTGGCATACTTTGTTGTTGAATAAATTGAGGGAAGGTATTATTTTGCCGTGACCGGCAACTTTCTATAAGCTTTTTTTTTGTTTTTTGTTTTTTTTCGTGAACGGCTCTGATTGGTCAGTGGTCAGAGCGAGGTATTCTGGGCCTACCGCGAATCGGCTATTTACCGTGATTACTTTCAGTTGGCCATGAAGTTATTTTGATATGGAGGCTGCCGTGTTACTATTCAACTGCTTTCCACAATGACTGACTCCCCATTCCAGCTGTGGCCATTATGGCAATTTCAGTCCAGAAATTTTTGTATTTCCAATCTTCACCATACCCTAACTTTCTTTAAGAAAAGTTCAAGAGTTGAACCTATTTTTTAAAATTTCTAACACTAACCTATTTTTTTTTTAGATTAATTTAACATATGTTTTTATTATTAAGCCCCTATTTATTCGTACCCGAGTCTGAACACTTTATTTTTGTGGGGCTCTACTCATTTTTGTGTTTCACAAGCTACCCTTCTTTCAATTGCATACCTGTTGATTTCTTCTGGAAACACGTGAAACAAAACGGCTTGTTTACAGCTCCTGACTGTCTACAAGAAATTGTAAGCATCGTTTAAAATAAATAAAATGTGACAGATTGGTATTTGAACGAGTGAAACGATGGAATAAAGCGTCATCTTAGGTGTGACTGCTGGAACTACTACTCCACAATCAGGCACACTTCCAACCGAGCAGAATTTGTATTTGAAGTACTTGCGCAATTCACGGCAAAATAACACTAGGTGGCGCGTTGCCAGACACGGCAAAATAAACAGTGTAAAATAAATCGAAAAAACAGTGTGTTATTTGCCCTGGCATATTTGAATCATCTAAGACGGAAGTCGAACAATATTTAAAGATCCAGAAATTTTTTTTACATCGAAATTTTCACCAGGCCCGATGACTGTGCAAAGTTTTGGTGAAATAGTTTGGTGCTGTGAAATAGTATTTAGTTGGCATTAACATTTTCTTGAGAATTGGGACAACAGAAAAATCAGTCTATATTACCATATTTTATATTGGAATTACTTATTTAAATTTCATTTTGTTCGCAAAATAACCCGGGTGAAATTATAATTAGAGGTGTAAATTTATCGCGTTAATTGCGACTAATTAATTACAGTCGTATTTAGCGTGTTACGTTTTTTTAATTGTGTTAAAGCGGTTCGATAAATGGATGGATGGATAATCTAAATTTTAATCTCTAACTTTTTTTGTTTCTGTAGGTGGGTTGCCTTTTTATAATATCCCGTTTCATGTGTTGGCTTCCCTGATGGCACTATTGATAAAAGTAGAGTGTTGTGCCTAATTTGTAAGAAGGAGTTTGCTGACCACCGAAGCAACTCTAGTTTAGCCTCCCACATTAATGCAAAGCACCCAGTCACGAGTGCATCCACAGCTAATGTTAGCACCGAAAGCATTAGCAATATAGCGAGCTCAAACAAAGCTCTTCGCCAAACTAAAGTCGAGGCATGAAGTCAGCATAGTTGCTGTGTCCTCAGTAGCCGACAAGAAGTAGTTGATGTTTACTTCAGCACTTTATTTTCTCATGATGAGCCGTGTTATTTCTGAAGTGCTAACTTACAGCACTGTGATTTAAGGGTCTCTTATTTATTTTTTAATTCTCCGAAGCAAGTTCAGTGTTGAGTACTTGTATTGCTCAGAAAAATGTTTTTACTGTTTTTGATATGTTAACCTAAGCACTTTTTATGGACCTGATATTCTATTTTTATTTTGTAATTATTTGGAGATTTACAAAAACAAACAAAATGGTGATATTCACCCTGGCGGACCTCAGTAGTCTCAACTACAGCAGTAAGTTAGGAGTTGTACTGCATCTGTTCAAGTCTGTTTACAAACAATGAAAGACTTTATAATGCCACATTTTTTTGTCTTTTGATCTGCCTCAATAATGTAATGAATTAAAAATGAAAATAGGGCTTTTCTCAACACTTTTTCGGTGATATTAAATTATAGATTAATTAGATCAATTAATTATAGATCATAATTAACCGTTATACTGTTTTTGTCTCACATTTTTTTTAAATCACTTGACAGCACTAATTATAATTATTATTATATATATACTTATTTCTTCCGGACGCAAATGGCGTTTCCATGGAATGGGTCAAATGCTATTACTGGTACATAAGCAGCTGTGATCTGTCCTCACAAACATTTAATGGCATCTTGCTGGCTTTGACAGTGATAAGCTAAGAGTTGTTGTTGTTTTTGTTTTTTTCTTCACCCTGACAAAAGACAGGCACAATGGCTTCAGATTCTCCTCGCAGACTGAGTCGTTGTGCTGGAGGGGCAGTGGTGAGAGCACAAGCTGCAACGTAAGGACATTTTTTTTTTTTATTTGCACCAGAAATCGTTGTATCCATTGTGCTCGATACATTCTATAGCTGTTCTATCTGTATCACTCTCATTTATCATTGCAGCATTGACAAATAACATGTTATATAAGATTATATTTGTCATATTTTAGTAATTTATTCTTGTTTTTTTATTACTCACTGTTGACACAAGTGTTGTTTCAGGTGTTCTGTTTTTGTTAACAGTGCCATTGGATATGGGTCACTTAAAATACAGGGGGTCTCACAGAGTCTGGGCCACATCAAATATTCCACAAAAAAAGGGGTTCAAGTATTTAAAAGAAATACAAGTAATCAAATCTTGCCCATCTGTATTATTAACAGTTCAGAACATTAACAGTTCTTCAGAACCTGAACAAGATTGGTGACCTAGCACTCTCTCTCATCTCCCGATACTTTGCATACTCCTAATTTGGGCTATGCATTTAATCGCAATTCAATAACAATTTCGATCATTACACTCCACAGCTACAAATTGGCATATTCATAAAAAAAGAAGCCCCCCCGAAGATTGATACTAATTTTGAATTGTTTTGAGGTATGCAACCATGTGTTCCTCCACCACGTCCCTCTTTCAAAGCTTGCTAGCCTTCACCCAATTTGCACATAGAGCTCTGTTGAAATTGTTTATTTATTTCCTCCATGTACAGCACTTTGTATACAGCGATGGTTGTTTCAAAGTGCTCTATAAATACAGTTGAGTTGAGTTGACTTGAGTCATTTAAATGTTAAACAGTGCTATGGCAATATATAAATGTAGAGCAAGTTAACACCAAGGCACTGTTTGTCTATACAAGGGAAACCTATTTGAATTCATACATTTGCGCTTTTTCTTTCAAATGAGTAATTTTATAAATTTAGTTTGGTCTAAAAAGAACTTAAATTACGAAATTAGTGTTTCAATGAATTTTATTTGTCATATTTATGACAAGTTTTAACATTTTCTTGTTTTGTTCCGAAAAAAAAAAAAAGATTGTTTGAATAATCGTGATTTAAATTCTTACCAAAATGATCAGGATTCATACTTTTTTTCATAATCGAGCAGCCCTACGCCTCACCATATCTAGTTGAGTAATGATGTGTGATTTCTTCAACACTGAAACTTTCTCTGTGCATTGAAGACATGTTGGGGTGCCCCTGTATTCAACAACAAAAAAAACATTCCGTCTCCTGTTTTTCTTGAAATGGTTGTTCTCTTTGCCATTCTCTTCAAGACAGGTTTTGGGAAAAAAACAAAAAAACAAAAACATGACTGGGACAAGGAGACAAAATATATTTTCCTTCCACTTGGTGTCAGTTGAAATGTACATTTCAAACTGTTATCAGATGAGCTATGGTAGCCCATAAGTCAGCGGTAGGGAACTTTGGTTCCTCGAGAGCCATATCCTGCCTGTTTTTGATCCCCCTCGACTCCAATACACCTGATTCAATTGATCATGACTGTTTCAGGCTTTTACAGAGCTTGCTGATTAGTTGAATCAGTTCCCTATCTCTGCCATAAGTGATGAAAAAAATAAAAATATAAAAACAAAATACAACCCCCCCCCAAAAAAAACAGCCAAGGGAACGACAGGGCGAAAAAAAAAAACAGGGTCCACACTAACATCAGTGTTCACTAACTGCCTGTGTCAGCAATTAATATGTGTGTGCAGAGTCACTGGAGACACTACTGCTATGCCTTCACGCCCATGAAAATGACTCTTCACATGGACTCTTCATGTTAACTTCGAGTAGGCATGAACACGCCAGAGATGTGCGGGCAGGGGAGGCAGGGGAGGCACCTCCCGCACATCCCTGGCGTTTTCATGCCTACTGGAAGTTAACATGATAACTGCAAGCCATCTTATACCAAATGCGGATGTGCTGCATGCATAGAGTGCATTCCTTTTCTCCAATATCTTGGTATTTGGAAGCCTTCAACCATTTGCTATTTTCAATGACAATGATGTTTTGTTGTCACAGGGAACAGTCTTACATGGAAAGTGTGGTGACTTTCTTGCAAGATGTTGTCCCTCAGGTAAGTGTTCTCTGACCTTAATGAACTCTTATTGGGTGTTAGGATATGTGATGTAGTCCCTCAGGTAAGTGTTTTCTGCCTTTAATGAACTCTTATTGGGTGTTAGGATATGTGACGTTAACAATTGGAGATGTAAGCCTGTCATGATAACACTTTTTTTTTAAGAAAATATATTTTTGCAGAAAATATCATTATAAGTGATAAATATCCCTTTTTTAAAAATTCCGCTGTCATTGTGATGATACTAGAGCAAAAATAATTCAAACCTTCAAAGTTCTTAAGTATATTGAACATTTGTATCAAAATGTGGAATAATTAAACACTTTAGATGAAAAATATAACGGTAAGTATAAATGACTAAGGGTCTGTTAAAAATAAATTGCACTTCAATAAATAACACAACTCATATAACAACATATCTGTACTGGCCAATTCAAATTACATGTATTTTATGTCCTTCAAAATGTCTGTTTTCCCCTGGTAGTACAAGGCTGGAAGGGCTATTTGCGAACTAATTTTTTTTAGGCGTTACCGTGTACCCATGTATGCCATCTTCATCTTTCTTTTTTCCTCCTAATTTCTGCAACATGCTTTTGTCAAAATACTCTAAGGATCAATAAGTACAGTATACTTTTCACACTCCATTTCTAGCCTTGTTGAAATTAATCTGTTTTGAGTGTTCCTGTTTGATGCAAATAAGCAATTGCTGGGCCTATCGCCCAAAAGTGAATTATGAAGGGAGTCCGAGCACCTGTAAAGACAGTTAAACCACCAATTGTAGTTTCGCTTGGCAGAACTTCAACATTAAGATCCAAATTACACTTTGTATGTATGGTGTCACAGTGGTTGACAGCACTGAACAGCTCAGAGGTCATAGACTTGAATCCGACCCCGCCTTCCTGTGTGGAGTTTGCATGTTTTCCATTCTAAATTTTCCCCAGGTGGGATTGTGAGCACGAATGGTTGTTCGTCTATGTGTGCCTTGCGATTGTCTGGCAACCAGTTCAGGGTATACCCTGCCTGCTGCCTGAAGACAACTGTGTTAGGCTCCAGCACACATGTGATCCTTGTGAGGATAAGCACTTCAGATAGCGGAGGGATGGATGGACTTAGGACATATCCATGTATATTGCACATTCAGCACAAACATTTGGTGTTGTCCTTCCATCTCTTGAAAATTGAGTACTTTTGCCATCATCTGAAATAGGGTGATTCCCAATGATTTTGTAGATCTGATATAGCTTTGAAAGGAGTAATGGTCGAAAGTTACACCTGCATAAAATATTTGTATGTGGTTATTGATGTCAAAGGAGGCTCAACCAGTTACTAAATCCAAAAGTTAAAATGCTTTTTCCTTCCTGAATTAATGTTTAGATATTGTGTACAGTGGAAACATAGAAACCCAATTGTTTGTGTCATCCATCCATTGTGTCATTATTTCTAGAAAATGATAAATGGTTGTGACTTAGATACAGATCAGTTCACATTTTAGCCATTAATGTTGAAACCGCTGGCAATAACTGTGAATGCACACCACACTAAAAATGTCCACATAATAAATAAGTGATTTGAATTTTCTTGTGTATTCTGCAATTGTTCTTTGTTAGAGGTTGCACATTTTCCATTTTGTAGTCAAATAACTTCCATATGACAAACAAGGGTTTTCAAAGGGCTCATCTCATTTGTCTAATTCCATGTTCCTCGGTCTACGCTCCTCTGTTTACTGTACATACTTCACTTCCCATCAGAAATTTGATTGAGGAGGGAAGGTGGCAGGTGGAACAAACATTTTGGGGTAATGAGACGATCACTCCCCGATGTCATCATTTGATCGAGATGTCTGCTGAAGATGACCTCACGTCATTGATGCATGTCACAAATGCACAGTATGCGTGTCAGAATTATTTCGTCTTCACAAATGTCCATCTTATGCTGATAGGCTTCCCATATTTGCATTGCAAAGATGAGGGAGATGGGTTCGTCCCAAGCGCATCTATTTCACCACCAACTCGCGCAATGCATGTTTGGAATGAGTGTGAAATTAATGAATGGATGGATGTACCTGTAAATTTGTAAAAAATGTAGTTATGTGCTCATGCTTACTTTGAATAGGAAAAATCATGAAGAACCATCAAAACTACATGTACTTATTTTCATTATGTGGCCAAATGCATTTGAGAAAGTAGCGGCCTAATTATGACTGCAAACTTGTATTAGGTTTAGTGTAGTAACTATGAGCCAGTGTCTTTTTAGTATCAAGTACTGCTCTAAATAGAACAGACACCCAGCAAAATGTTTATTCAAACATAAATATTGAAGAAATGATAAACACAGATTCTAACTATTGAATTTGAAGTCCTGCATCATTTACGGGCCTGCTAAAACAAACCGATTTTCATACGACACCATCGTGGAGCTACAGGACTCCCGCAGGGGATTCATCAGACGTCCCTCAATTTAGGCTAGCGGTGAAAGCTCCTCAGCACTCAATTCTTGCACATCAATGCGTATTTAAGATGATCGAGATGCTCCTTAATATGGCAGTGTGAGAACAATTTACGGGTTGCGTTCAATGTTTCGAGGAGCGAGGAGCAATGTTCCCTCGAAATTTCCATCCATCTGAGCATTCACATCAACTCTCTGAGCATTCCTTGGACCACGGTGAGCAACATCAGACTTGCACACGGTGGCCAAACCCATATCACACCCGTCCTATACTTGCGGTCATAACAAGCTACGTGATGTGGTATGTGATGAAAAAATTCTAATCACCTTTATCTAAAAATAGAACACATCATTGAATAGAGATTTATGACAGGAATAAAATCGGCCCAAGCTAGTTACTGTACTTTTATTTTACCACACACGTCATGTTAAGCACAATTAATGAAGCTACTCTCTATACCTGCGGTCACACATTATCCACTCTGAAATAATGGAAAACAAGTCGTTTAATAAAACACACACAAAAAATCCTAGTCAGCTGACATTGGAAAAGCGCGAAAGAGCCTCTTTATAGGGGCTGGTCAATTATGTCCATATTTGGACTTCCTGAGCAGTCCGCGAGTCGCCTGCAGCCTCTCGCCTGTGGTTGGGTGAGAGTGAATGTGTGTCAATGTACGCATGAAACTACCGTAGATCAACTGAGTGTGCAACCTCGCTCGCACTACTGAAACTGGAATGGAAGCGGCAATAGCGCGGCGGAAATGAAGGAAGGAGCGTCGAAATGTTTGTGCACGGTGCACGGCAGCTGTCACGGTGTGCGCCGAGAGGGTGAAAGAAGTGCGCAATTGCTCACGTGCGCAGCTTAGAGGGAACGTTGGCGAGGAGCAAGGAACGCTGCAATTAAGTGACTTGAGACAATGGCCTCTTTTTGCCCTTAAACTGATAAAATTGTATACCGCCATTTATCCTGTTCGAGGCCATAAGAAACTTAACTTGGAGTTCAAATATCTTTATACACGCTCACACAAGGTCATTTTCATTCAGTATTCTTATATGGTTCAAGAGTGATGGGTGCCATGAACACTGCTATTGGTTGGCAGATCAAATAAATATTGGGAGAATAACATATCATTTAATTTAAGTTAGGCACATAACTGTCATGTTGTTTTGTGTAAAATATTGGTCCTTTCAACTGTAGACTTACTCCGGGGGTCTGCAACCTGATGAAAAAGAGAAAGTCATTTGGGTCCGTTTTGAGAAGGCTGACATCAATGGTAAGTAAAGAACTTCACTGCATGAACAATTTGCTGCTGTTGCCTGTTTAGAATTCATTTGAGTTCACAAGATAATCAATAATTAACACAATTATCCTGTAGCTGAACATATTCTGCTGTGCTTACCTGATTTGCTTGACAGTGTTTTTGGCCTGGCGGCCCGGTGACCCAGTGGTAGCATGTCGACCTCATGGTGCACATGTGCTGGGTTCAATTCCAGCTCTGGCCTCCATGTGTGGGGTTTGCATGTTCTCCCTGGGCCTGTGTGGGTTTTCTCCGGGTGGTCCGGTTTCCTCCCACATTCCAAAAATATGCACGACAGGTTAATGGAACACTCTAAATTGTCCCGAGGTGTGAGTGTGAGCGCGGATGGTTGTACGCCTCTGTGTGCCCTGCGATTGGCTGGCAATCGGTTCAGGGTGTCCCCCGCCTACTGCCCGAAGACAGCTGGGATAGGCTCCAGCACCCCCCCCCGCAACCCTTGTGAGGATAAGCGGATCAGAAAATGGATGGATGGATGTTTTTGGCCTTTTAAAAGTACTACTTACGAACGTCTCTTTATATGAAATTTTCAAGTTACAAAACGCCTTAACAGGAGAATATTGCCTCTTGTTATGAAAGAAATTTAAAGATACGAAATGTTAAAAATACAGTACGGGCTGTTACTTGGAGCTCCGAGTTTCCTGAACGCAACATACTTAGCTGCTCTGCCATTGGCTATTCCCGCATCATCCTGGCATCCCGTTGCTTAAGAGGGATCTATCTCTACTGTGTGAGTCTCTTTGTGTAGATAGATATGTGTTCATGCAGCATCCTCGTCATTCGCCCCTTGGGCCATGGGGCGTCCCGATAGGTTTATGGAAATGTGAATCACCCAGAAAAAGTGTTCACCAGTCGAGTGATCGCTCACTATGCTGATGTTTGCCTTGGGCATTTTCGAAAAATTGTTAAAAGCCGACAAAAGCAAAGGTCCTTGGATCAATTCTTTACCTTACGCCGGGCAAAAAACACTTCTGATAAAGAACATGAACTAAAGAGGGCAAAAAATAATGAGGACATAGTTAAGTTAAATGACCATCATTTTTATTCTTTATTGTTTATTTTTTACATTATGCACAACTCTCATTTATTGTACAATAATCTAATTACAACATGTATTTGTTAAATATTTTGATGCATTTTTATGCTTTAGAAAACATTTCTGCCTGGATTTTTTTTTTTGGGGGGGGGCTTTTAACGGTTTTGGGCATTTACATGGAAAGCGTGTCTCTACTTACATTTTCTAGTTAAGAAATTTCTTCCAGAACCAATGAATTTCGTAAGTAGAGGTACCACTGTACATTTGAACACACTTGCTTTTTTGCATATTTTTTGGGCATCATGTGGGACATTTCAGATCTATCTGAGAAAACAGTCCTTAAACAACAACAACAACCCTTACATTTGACCTTACCAAATACTATACCCAAGCAAAAAAGATAGTGTGTTTCAGGTAACATGACATTTCAGCATAGGGTCGGTAGGTCGGACAAAGTTTATTAATTTTTTTTTTCCATCTTTTTTTTTTTTTTCCATCAAAAATTTAAACAAAATAACCATAACACATAAAACAAGGAGACATTGAACCCCCCGCTCGTTTGGTACCTGGCGGCTGGGTGTTAGGTTCCGAGGTCGGCCGCGTCGCGATGGCACCGGCGGGGAGAGGTCCCTGATGCCGGCCGCGGCCCGGCCTGGACGAGAGTTGCGTCCCCAACCCCCGCGACGCCCGCGGAGCCGCCGCCTCCTACAGTCAAACCTCGGTTTTCGGACGTCTCGGTTCTCGTACAATTCGGTTTTCGAACTAAAATTTCGAGTTTTTTATGCCTCAAATGACGAACTAATTTCGGTTCTCGAACTAACTGAGCGCACTTGAATGCGTCACTTCACTCCTCTCGGCTTCGCTACCTCGTCTAGCAACGCTACCTCGTGTAGCTTCGCGAGGTAGCGAAGCCGAGAGGAGGTAGCAAAGCCGAGAGGAGTGAAGTGACGCTCCCTCCTGTCGCGGCGCTCCCTTGTGTCTCGCCGCTACACAGGAAGCGACCATTGTGAGCAGACGTTTTTGTATTGTTCAATAAAAAAAGCAGACGTGTTTGGTGAGACGCTTCTGTTAGGACTAGTGAAATCCCCCTCTTTTCATAATGGTTTGCCCTGGCAGCACGGGGGAGCGGGAGGGGGGCGTTTGTTAAACGACCGGCATTTGTCAATGCAGCGGCACATAATGAACACTCTGGTGTCCGGTGTATCATTATTATGCAATAATCGTACAGAAACAGCTTGTGAGCAGACGAGTTTGTATTGTTCGATTAAGAATGTTTTTTTAAAAAAAGCAGACGTGTTTGGTGAGAACTACGTAATATTGGACTGTTATTTTTGCATCGTGTATCAGCCCCTAATCATGGCACCAAAGAAAGCAAGTGGAAGTGGTGAACCTGGTGAAGAAAAGAGGAAAATAGGGCGCAAAACTATAGAATTTAAGAAAGATTTAATCGCAAAATATGAGTCAGGTGTGCGTGTGTCTGTGTTGGCGAAGGAGTTCGGGATGCCGAAATGCCCCGCCTACTGCCTGCTGACAGCTGGGAGAGGCGCAAGCCCCGCGACAGATAGAGAGAGAGAGAGAGATGTTCCTTCAATTTTTATGTTACTATGTTAATGTTAAAATTGGTCATCTCCCATTACATTTGTACAGTTTATGGTGTGAAATTGTAAAAATAAGTGGTTTTAAAAAAGTTGTTTTCTTGACTTGAAACGGATGAAAACATTTTACATTGATTTCAATGGGAAAAATGGTTTCGGTTTCCGAACAATTCGGTTTCCGAACAGTCTTCTGGAACGGATTAAGTACGAAAACCGAGGTTTGACTGTATTTAGGTTTCTCCCCGCTCCGGACTCGGGGGGCCGGGGCGCGCCGGTGCCGCCGCCAACGGCCTTGCGGGGTCGGGCCGCGGGCGGGCGCTCGGGTCGGGGCGGGGGTGTAGGACAACGGCCAACGACTGGCCCGTCCCCGTCACGCCCACTCCGCCTCTGCCCGCGGCCGCCTTCGACGTCGGCGCCGCCTCCGCCGTCCTCCTCCGCCCTCGGTTTTTACTCGGCCTGGGGTGTTCATCAAATAGTTCGCTGAATTTTTTCGATACATCAATGGATGCTATTTTCTTCACATTACGGTGCGAGCATGCGACTGTAACACAGAAAACGCGGTTTAAAAGATTGCGGCCGCCGCCATGATTCAATGTTGTTGACAGACGACAGGACAAACGACGCATGCGCTCAACGTGAATATCGCGAGAGTTTGCACCGATGTAAACAAAAATGTAGAGGGTTGTTGGGAAAAAAATGCCGACCATAAAGTTTTTTTTCGACGTTGAAATTCTTGGCGGTCGGGTTACCGGAAACACACTACTTTTTTTTTCTCTCCCCAAACTCACCTGCTGGGTTAAAATCGACCAACCCAACCCGCTGGGTCAAATTAACCAATGTGTGTTTGGTGCGATCATAATCCAGCAGCTGGGTTGAAAATAAACCAACTCCTCTTACAGTATATTTGACCCAACTGTTTTTAGGTTGCATGTTCGGCTACTTCAATAAATTCCTATTCCAGGATATCCATCCATCCATTTTCCGAACCGCTTCATCCTCACTAGGGTCGCGGGGGGTGCTGGAGCCTATCCCAGCCGTCCTCGGGCAGTAGGCGGGGGACACCCTGAATTGGTTGCCAGCCAATCGCAGGGCACACAGAGACGAACAACCATCCACGCTCACACTCACACTCACACCTAGGGACAATTTAGAGTGCCCAACGAGCCTGCCATGCATGTTTTTGGAATGTGGGAGGAAACCGGAGCACCCGGAGAAAACCCACGCAAGCCCGGGGAGAACATGCAAACTCCACACAGGGAGGCCGGAGCTGGGATCGAACCCGGTACCTCTGCACTGTGAAGCCGACGTGCTAACCACTGGACTACCGGGCCGCCTCTATTCCAGGATAATTGTGTTAATTATTAATGATCATGTGAATTTAACTGAATTCTAAACGATGCAGCTTCTGGATTTAAACTTGACTTTAAATATTCTGTTGATGCAGACTCTGCTCGGAACCTGGAGTTTATGGAGATGCACAGTGGCACGGCTGATCCTCCTCTCTGTCTCATGATTGGTTATGCCGATGGGATGCAAATTTGGAGTGTATCTGTGAGTAACACGCTGTATTTGATTCAACTAGGAAACTCAAGTCCCATCTGCTTTGTGACGTGATGCTTTATGTCCAATGTGTGGATAAAAACTGTTCACCAAGCTTTCTCAGCCAGTCTTTATTTAGATTAAATGTAGAATGCAGCTCGAGATAACATTTTTAACACAAGCTGTTGTCTGTTCTACTGGTTACTAAATTGGCTGAGTATTTACTTGCTCAAGGTCAGTGTCTCACAGTGATTCCACTTGTTCATGTCTGCCAATACAAACTGCATTTTTTTGGGGCGGGGGTTACCCTGTATATCATGAAATTTGTTTATGTGGTTATTCTGTGCACCTGTCTTTCAACACAATCTGAATCTGAAATTTTATAAGCAATGCTTGGGTGAGCAATGAAATTGTGCAAGGATTTGACATGGTTTGTCACTACCCGCCAGGTCTCCAAAATGCCACCGGCTCCTCGCCCGCCACCTCGTTCTCTAGATAGGAAGCTAACTGGGCACGCGGACTCTCTTTGCCACCACTTTTTGCTCGCTTTCTCTTCTGCTTGTATTTGGCCGCGTTAGGGAGTGACGTGTGCTCGGGGTTATGGTGGAGCTGCCAAGTGGTATGATAGCATTGTTTTATACATGTCCTCGGCTAGGCCTCCGTTTCAAAATCAGTCCTTGGTCCTTGGCCTTGGCCTCGGAGGCAAGTCCTTGGCCTTGGCCTCGGAAAATTCCTCAAGTCCTTGGCCTTGCCTCGGAACATTTTCCAAGTCCTTGGCCTTGGCCTCGGAATCAAGTCCTTGGCCTTGGCCTCAGGTTGCCGGTCCTCGGACACAACACTGCGGACGACAAACCACGTCGGATTAAAAGCCACAACATCCAATTTTAGCCATAAAAACTAATTTGTACATAGATTAGCCGCTTTGGACTAATAGCTGCAGGTCTACACATTATTAAATTGAGTGTCTGTCTGTCCATCCATCCATCCATCCATATATTACACATGTGTCAAAGTCAAGGCCGGGGTCCACATCTGGCCCTCCACATCATTTTATGTGGCCCACCACAAAACATTCATGCTCACAATCACACCGAGGGACAATTTAGAAAGCTCAATCAACTGACAATGCATGTTTTTGGAATGTGGGAGGAAATTCACGCATGCATGGGGAGAACGTGCAAACTTCACACAGGAAGGCCAGGGCCTTCCCATGACCTCAGCACTGTGAGGCGGATGTGTGTTAAACATAATTAAAAACAGAATACAATGTTTTGCAAATTATGTTTAACTTCTATCTAATTGAATACACTACAAAACCAAGATTTAATGTTCAAATTGAGGAAACTGAGAAACTGTGAAGCAAATATTCATGAAGTAAAGTTTTCTGACTGAAAAATGTTTCAATAAAGCTGGGACAGACAGCAAAAACGAAAGCTCATCAAACATCTGTTAGAGACATTTCACAGGTAAACAGGCTAACTAGGAATAGGAGGGTGCCATGATTGGGTATAAAAAGAGCTTCGCAGAACTCCTCCGTCATTCACAAGCAAAGATGGGGCGAGGTTCACCTATTTGTCACCAACTGCCTGAGAAAATAGTCGAACCGTTTAAGGACAATGTCCCTCAACGAACAGTTGCAAGGAATTTAGGGACTTCATCAACTTCGGTCCACAATGTCATTAAAAGGTTCAGAGAATCTGGAGAAATCACTGCGTGTTAACGGCAAGGCCGGAAACCAACATTGAATGCCCGTGACCTTCGATCTCTCAGGGGGCACTGCATCAAAAAACAACATCAATATGTATGGATATCACCACATGGGGTTAGTGCCAAACAACTTTCTGCATGGGCTTCATCGTAAAAGAGTGCGGGTGTGAGACTGGCCTCCATGCAGTTCATACCTGTTTCCCATTGGAAATGTCTGGCGTATTATGAAGCATAAAATAGGACAACAGAAATGGAACATCAAGCAAGAAGGGGAAATAATTACTCCTACAAAACTTCAATAATACATGTCCTCAGTTCACAATTGTTTATTGAATGTCGTTCAAAGTAAAAGGTATGAAACACCGTGTTTGCATTGTCCTGTCCCATCTTTTTTGGAACGTGTTGCAGCCATAAAATTCCATGTTTATGATTATTTGCTAAAACCAATATTTTATCAATTTGAACATTAAATGTGTCATGTTTGTACTCTATTTCATTAAAAATAGGGTGAACGTGATTTGCAAATCATTGTTTTCTGTCTGTATTTATGTTTAGCACATTATCCATCTTCTTTGGAATTGGGTTTGTATTTGTGTCCTGCTAGTGGCTGGTGACCAGTTCAGGGTGTACCCTGCCTACCGCCCAATGAGATCTGGGATCGGCTCCAGCACACCAGCGATATCCGAGTGAGGTTAAGCCGTTTGGAAAATGGATGGATGGTTATTTATAGTTCATCCACGCTAGTTGCAGTAAATATGGACCAGGCCAAACTGTCAATAGTGAAAATCTGCATATAATTGATGCCCAATGAAATGCATTGCGGGGGGAACATACGTATTTTGTACATTGTAGTTTTTTTTAAAAATTAATCAGGTGATCAGATTTAATTTCGGCAAAAAATTGGCATTGGTATCGGTCTAAAAAAGACCCAGATTGGTCAGGCCTTATTGTTGACGTTACTTTCAACATCACATCCATGCGAATGCCAAAGGGGAATGTCACTATAATTATCTCCATTTGACAAACTCCAATGATCATGTATTTTATTGTATTTTGTTAATCTTCTTGATTGAATAGTGTTTGCACTTTTCATCAATACCACTGATTAGGAGTGCTGTGAGACTCGCAATGGCAGATGTTTCGTTATTAATTTTTAGCCTCCATAATATTAACATTGAGTTGATGATGCACATAAACATTTGTTCTCTGGGAGGGTGGTTCCAAAGTTCAACTTCATTGAAACTGTTTCTCTTCCTGGATATGGGAGAACAAAGGAGCCAAACAAAGGCTTTACGTAAACTCAGTGAGAGAAAGACTGACCGAGTATTTAAGATGTTCTGGACTGTGGTCAAAGACACGTTGTGTACATCCCAACTTTATTGCATTGTTCCAATATAATTGACTCAATCACACTTTAATCCTTTACACGCCACATGTTTACATGTCCAATGCTGCAAAATCCTGCAGTTCAGATTTTCGCCCAGTAGATGGCCCCATAAGCTGCTGGACAAGCAATAGAAAGCTGGGAAAAAAAACGGAACCAAAAAAAACCTGTAGTTTTGAGGAGGCATTAAAATAAATGTATAAATCTGATCTAAACAAGATAAAAAAACAGAAGATTAAGATGTCACATATGATTTTTGTTTAGTAATCAATATAATCAAATTATGCTCCAGTAATAATTAGTACAATATTGCTGACAGTTCTTTATCACGAATGTTGAAGAATTATAATTCATCTCGTATGTAGACCAGTGTATGAAATATATGTTATGCATTGTTTGCATTTTGCACATTGAAACTTCAGGGGAATTAAAGATATTAATTCAAGATATAAAAATGAAAATGATCATATAATCGACTGTCACATTTTAAGAATGAGTACCAATTTAAAGAGTGGAATGTTGTTAAATTAATTAATAGGGACTCTGCTTCATCCTCAGTGGTTTATCTGCTTCTTCTACAACATGGGGTCTGTGGGGTCTTTTTTTAAAATTAAACATTTATACAAAACATCTATCAATATCGAACACGTGTCAATCACGATATATAATAGAATGGGTTAGTTTGAACATTTCATCCAGATCTACCAAAAGTTGAGGGCACAAGTAACAGTCCAAAACCTAAAAAAAAAGTCTCTGGAGCCCGACTCAAAAGGAAGTTGGCCATTTTTAATTTCCTTTCAAATTTTGCTTAATTTTTGGACTTTTATAGAGGTCATATTTTATCAAACACAATTATTTTCTCTGTTTAAACATCCATCCATCCATTCGTTTTCCGAATCGCTTTATTCTCACAAGGTCTTGCGGCGGGGCGTGCTGGAGCCTATCCCAGCTGTCTTTGGGCAGTAGGTGGGGCACACCCTGAAACGGTTGCCAGTCAATCGCAGGGTACGCACAGACCATTCACACTCACAATCACACCTCGAGACAATTTAGAGTGCCCAATCAACCTGCCATGCTTTTGGAATGTTTGAGAAAACCGGATTTCCCAGAGAAAACCCACGCAGGCCCCGGGAGAACATGCAGACTCCACACAGGAATGCTGGAGCCAGGATCAAACCCTGCGCCTCCTGTGAGGCGGACATGCTCACCAGTCCACCACGTGCCGCCCTGTTTAAACATTTGTACTGTATATCAAGGTACAGTGTTCCTTTGCTGCTTCCCGGTTTGGGTATAGCCAATTGATCTTTTGCCGATTTTCATTTGTGACAAAAACGTAATTTATTGCAGTTGTATCTCGCTACTTCACAGTTTTTTTTTTTTCCCTCCAAGTCGGACAAGTCAAGAAATGAACATTAAGGTCGCATTCGGTAGTTTACTGTGGTGCCTGTGCACTCCTGTGCGAGTGTGTGTGTTTGGAGAGGAAGAGCGTGCTTATGTTCTAAACCAATGAGCAACTCATGCTTGAACTGTTTCCATCTGGACAAGCTGACACACTGAAGCACCGTGTCCACCTTTGGAGTACAGGTGGTACACCGGCACTGTTTTTGGTGCACTCTGTATCACTGAACATTATGTTTGGAAACTCAGAATGTGCCGTTGAATTCATCAGAGTCGATCTGGATAAACCGGATTGTAAACACCTGCATTCAGAAATGTTGAGCGGAGCGAAGTTTGTCTCAAAATTGCTGACCTTAAATAGAGTCCGGCATCACATTTTAGCCAAAGACAACCCTGGTGGATTAATACGCCCTTTAAGTCCTTGTTGATGTTATTGTGCAACGAGGACAATAACGAAGATGAAGAAAAACACAATGAAGAAGAAGCACCAACAGTCGCAAGAGTCATGGCCACAAACCTTCGCTTCGTACAACAACAAGGGTTAAAAAGGTGCATTAAATCCACCAGGATTGTACCATTTGGCTAAAATGCTCCTCAGATCCCAGTTTAGCCAATTTTAGCATTAAACTACAAACCTTTAACGGCGTTATCAGGCAACAGTAGCTGGCTTCTCGTTTTGCCCCCATGTTGGTTATTACTGTCTTGTTGATGTGTCTCTGAACGGGTTGTAACTGGGATGTAAATTAGTTGTGTTTCTTGCATACTTGGCCAATAAATCTGATTCTGTTCCATCGTACTCATCTGTTGCCAGGGTTGCAGAGTATCCTCTCACAGCCTGCAGCTCGATCGTCATTTTGCATTTGAAAAGTTACATTTATTAAGTGTAACAAGTATTCATAGTGTTGGGAACCGTGTGTTTGTGGGTGTGGGGGGAGGGGGGGGGGTTCGTAATGGCTAACCAGTCGATCACGAACCCCCCCCCCCTCCCCCCACCCATTTTTAAAATGTTAGAAAACATTTAAAAAATAACAATCCAAAAGTTAACCTCTACTTTGCGGAAATGCATCTATTGCAGGGAAAGATCTTGGAACGTATCACCTCTGAGGGAACACTTGATTCCACTCAATTCGAATCATTTCAAATTCCATACTTGCCAATCGCATGTCATCTTTAATGTAGATGTTTAATACATCATTTTGGTGAATTAAAAAACAAAACACACATATACACATACATACATACACACTTTCTGTCTCTTTTTTCAGTGAACACATGCATGACTCAGTTTTCTTCAGTAGTATAATGCAGCATTTTATTTTATTTTTGATTTTGATTTCCTTTAATGTTATGGTACAGTAGAAGACTCCTACTCTGCTTGCCACACTTTACACACCCTAGTGAATACATGATCTGGGTCAAGGTCCTTAGAATTGCAGTGAAAATTACCCACTTTTAGGTTGGTCTAATGGTGCCATGGTCTGTGACTGTAGGCGGTTTGTGAAATATTTATCAAAGTTGCTGATCTAACACCTTATTTAATGGCCCAGCAGAGTACGGACATCCACTTGTTCACACTTTAGTGCACTCAGAAATGAGGAATT
Source organism: Hippocampus abdominalis (assembly GCA_018466805.1). NCBI lineage: Eukaryota > Metazoa > Chordata > Actinopteri > Syngnathiformes > Syngnathidae > Hippocampus > Hippocampus abdominalis. The sequence continues at coordinate 21,087,027 of CM031703.1, read as the reverse complement.
TGACTTGTTTTATGACTGCTGACAGAGGTGATAGTAGATTCCCCTTGCTTCACACTGGATAACTGTCAACAGCCACAAGATGATGAGAAGCACACTGGTGGCTAGAAATTGTCTGTATAGGTCGTACAGTTTTAACTCCAGGCCCCCTTAATCCGAAGAGATGACGATTCCAGACTCTGACATTTTACGTTCCTCTATCTATGTTTTCAAAAATATCTGGGAATTTTATCTTAACACCCAAACATGAAAGAACCTTTCTGTTTAGGAGTATTATGAGTAATTCACTCAGCTATTGTCAAACAAAGTTGAAAATACTATTTTCTTACAGGTGTTCATCCGCGTGTGACAAGCACAATGAGGGCTGTATTGCTTTTTGTAACAAAATGTAAGAAGCAAAGACATAGTGTAGAGTACGCAAGAACCGTTGGGAGGTGTAGAGGAAGCATATTTACCAGACAATTCATCTGAGCAACCTCATCTGGCTCCTCAACATTCGTAGGACTCGCGGTGCCTCCGATGACCGAGCTTCTCAACCAATCTCAAATGGAGAGCATTTATCCGCTTGTGTCATGTCCGTCCTTTCACTAAAAGTATTGGGGATAACGTCATAATAATGTCCATTGTAATATATTTGTTAAGGTTTGTATGTGACCCCAATAGCACGACAACAGGTAGGTATGGTGTTAGCCAAAACTTGCCGTTGTTTATTAGTCTTTACAAAGCCAACTCAGGGAAAAAGGCTGGAACTTAAGAGTTCAGGGAGAAGCACGAGGAATCTACAGGGAAATGTCTGTACAGGAAACGAAAGCCTCACTCAGGGAAAAAAATGGGACTTAAAAGTTTGGGGAGAAGCACGAGGAATCCACAGGGAGATGCCAACAGAGCTCAATACAGGTGGTAACGCCAGAAACTTGCACTGAGGATTGGTTTGGGAGCCAATTTATACCAGTCTAAACAAGCAGTTGGGCTATAGGTGGGTGATGAGCTGGCGAGTATCAGGTGTGAGGTGCAGAGCACCCTGGCTGAGGAGGCCGCCTGGCTGGCCCCGCCCTAACAATATTGTGCTTAAGTTACAGAGTAATATAATGCATTACCGTATTTTCTGCACTATAAGGCACTTCGGATTGTAAAACGCATTGTTGTCTTTTGAGAAAACGGAATGCTTTGAGGTGCCCCTTATAGTGCAGAAAATAAGGTTCCGTATTTTCCGCACTGTAGGGCGCACCAAAAATTCTTCCATTTTCTTAAAAGCCGAGCGCCTTAAAATCCGGTGTGTCTTGTGTATGGTCATTACGGTAATATGTCGCCCCCAAGATGGCTCCTTGCTGAAGACATGCTTACAATGTTATAACTTGCTGTTAATTCAGTGAACTGTGTCGCTGCTTTATGAAATAAGTTTTTGCTGCGCCTCCGAAAAAAGGAGAGCTGTGGTGTTGTTTTTTTAAAACAGTCTCAACAAATGCAGGTACGTCTTTGTCCCTCCGTGCCTTCTCTTCCTCAGTTCGACTCGAGAGGCATTCAAGACCGCCCCCGAAAAACGTAAACTAACGATTACTTCAATGAAAATTGAAAATAATACATCAAAACTGAAAAGCAAGCGAGGATATCACAAAATAAATTCTATAGCTCCCCCTACAGAATTTATATTGTGATTTCATCATTAGTGATTACACAACAAAGGAATAAATAACTACTACTGACATCTGATTGTTCTGTTGGAGCTATGATCAAGGAAATGCCATGCATTTTTCGGAGGCGGTCATGAACGCCTCTCGAGTTGAACGGAAGAAGAGAAGGCACGAAGACGGACAAAGACACACCTGTATTTGTTGAAAAAAGGAGAGCTGTGGTTTTATTTTATTTTTTTTAAACGCAGACTTTATTAATGGTTTTCACAGTCTCAACAAATACAGGTACTGTACGTCTTTGTCCGTCTCTGTGCCTTCTCTTCTTCCGTTCAACTCGAGAGGCGTTCATGGCCGCCTCCGAAAAACGTGATTAATGATTACATCAATGAAACTATGAAGAAAATCAAGCGAGGAAATCACAAAATAAATTCTGTACGGGGGATATAGAATTTATTTTGTGATTTCCTCGCTTGATTTTCTGTTTTGATGCATTATTTTCAATTTTCATAGTTTCATTGAAGTACAGTAATAGTTAATTTGCGTTTTTCAGAGGCGGTCTCGAGTTGAACGGATGCCTCTTGAGTTGAATGGAAGGAGCGTAGCACCATCTATTGGAGGCATTGTAGATTGTGACAATGCGTCCAATGTATGAAAAAAAATTACAAAATAGCCATTCATTGAAGGTGCGCCTCATAATCCAGTGTGCCTTTTAGTGCGGAAAATACGGTGGTCATTTTTAGGGCAGGGCGGCCCGGTAGCCCAGTGGTTAGCACGTCGGCTTCACAGTGCTGAGGTACCGGGTTCAAATCCAGCTCTGGCCTCCCTGTGTGGAGTTTGCATGTTCTCCCTGGGCCTGCGTGGGTTTTCTCCGGGTGCTCCGGTTTCCTCCCACGTTCCAAAAACATGCATGGCAGGCTGATTGTGCACTCTAAATTGTCCCTAGGTATGAGCGTGAGCGTGGATGGTTGTTTGTCTCTGTGTGCCCTGTGATTGGCTGGCAACCAATTCAGGGTGTCCCCCGCCTCCTGCCCGAAGACAGCTGGGATAGGCTCCGGCACGCCCCGCAGTGACCCTCGTGAGGTTAAGTGGATCAGAAAATGGATGAAGGATGGATGGATAATTCTTTTGCCACAAAGGAGGAAATCCTTCATAACTTCCCCGCACATGCTCCTGAAAAATGCCAAACTTACCTTGAGGGACATAATGAATGTGTACGTGATAACAGTAGTTCGTTGTGACCATTTCCAATAAAATTGCCGCCAACTTTAATGTATAGTGCAGTATGAACATTTACAGATGTAAAAACATGAAGCTGTAATACACTATAAACATGTCAATTACAAATAGGTGTTCACAGTATGAAAAAAAATAAAACATTATAAGACATGAAACACACAACTCTCGCGTTCCTACTTAATCTTTGAAAACATTCAGTCAACAAATGAAAAGTACCTTCTTCAGTTCAAGATGTGCCGTGCCCCAAAGCCATTTATGATCATCTTTCAATCTGCCTCAAACTCTGCAATGATTTTGTTGCTCTTACGAATGATTGTCGAAATTGTTGACTTTGGCAATTCGTAGTCTTGGGTGAGCTTCGTCTGGGAGACTCCCTTTTGATAGTGAGAGACAATTTCAGCTTTTCACAAACCGTGAGCCAGAGGGGGTAGGTGATGATGAAAAGTGGCACCAGGACAAATACCTGGGGCAGACCTAAATTGACAGAGGAGGGGATGAATTTGAATCACTTGAGTTGAATGAACTGAGTGTGGCCAGAGGTAAATTGTGAACCCCTTCAAGGAAGTGTGGGGCATTGCAAAGTTGTTCTGAGAAACAGTAGTAACTTTATATTTGAATTTAATTCGGTCCCACTTGAAACATAAAGCATTAAGTCGACATTGGTCGTGATAGTAATTCAGTCACTTAAACCAGCGGTCCCCAACCTTTTTTTGATGGTTTTATGTCTGACAATATTTTCAGGGACCGGAAAGGTGTGACAGATAAATACAACAAAATAATATGATATGACCTGCATGAAAATTGGTGTTTTCAAAACATAATAATAAGCACGAATCATGACATGAGGAACTCCTATCTGGCCGCGACACTCTCCGGTCGCAATGGTAAAGTTTAAACGTGCCTTCAAAATAAGATACGCCGCAAATACAAAGTGCATGAAAAATTAATTCTTTCTGCGCGGCGGCCCAGTACCAAATCACCCATGGACTGGTACCGGTCTGCGGCCCGGGGGTTGATGACCACTGAATGAGACGGTTCATGTATTATGTGAGGCAATGGCGTGATGTCATCTTTTGCGATGTGTCCATGAAATGACTTTGAAAAGCCGCACCTCAATTCTCCCAAATTTTGTATTTCTATCTCGTCCCTCCTCTGGTGATATGAACTGATAAAAAGAGAATCCCGTACACGCTGGAACACATTTACACTACATTGTGAGTGATATCGTCTCTTCTTCTGCACATGCAGGTCACTTTGGGGACACATTTGCTTCACACACCAGACAGATTGAGGTCGCGTTTAACATGTATTGTGGACGCTTCACAAGGATTCACCAAAACATGCTTGTCGTTTGATTTAATGTGAATCTGTAAACTGTAGCACCAACCCAAAGCGGTTCAAATAAATAAATAAATGAATGAATGAATGAATCACCTTTGGTACCCATCCCCATCGGCCACCTCCTTGAAAGTTCATGTAATAAACTGAATTGCAGCGAGGCTGGTAATGTCAAGGTATATGATGGTAGATACAGTCCCCAGAATGGGGTTACTGTTTGCTATTTTGTGTATATTTTTTCCTGGCGCAACACCAAAAAGTCACACAAAACTAAGACTTGTTACTGAAAAGCTCTAAAATAGTTTTTTCTCTTCAGTTTGTATCATTAAAGGTCAGATTCCAAAGAGTCTGTGAAAATTCATATTCTCATTGGTAAAATATTTTTTTAATACATTGTGGAAATTGTAAAATAAGGCGACAATTTCTCACTTTCACACACAGCAAGTGTGTCGTTTTATTTTTCACATTTTACTCAACTCTCGAGCCAAACAGGTAACGGCTGACAATCCGTTTCCCTAGCAACAAAACTAAACATGGCGGTCCTTAAAGGGACCGCAATTACTTTAAGTATTTGCAGTTCGTGGTGAATTATGAATTGCGAAGTCACTACACACGTCCCCCCAGAATTCAACACAACAAAAATAGACAAACTAAAGTTCAAGTCGTGGGGGGCGAATCCGACGGCCGTAGCGGCTACGCAGGACGGGGGAGTGAGGAAGCGCGTCCGCAGGGGGCGGGGGCGGAGGAAAAGTGGAAACTGGAGACGGGGGAGTCATGGGGGAGGGGACAGAGGGGAGAAGGCTAGGAGAGTGTCCAGTGGGAGGACGACCTCGCCTCGGAGGTTGAGCCACTTCAACCGGCCTGGCCAAGTCCAGGTGAGCTGGCTTAAGGCGGTCCACCGAGACCCGCTCGGGTTTACCCCCCATGTCAATGACAAAATGTTTCTGTCCCGCCTCTAAAACCCGGAAGGGGCCTTCATAAGGAGGGCGCAATGGCCCTCTGTGCCCATCAACACGAATGAACACATAACTAGCTGACAGGAGGTCCCTGGGCACGTGAGAGCCTGGAACACCGTGGCAGGAAGTGGGCAGAGGGGCAAAAAGTCTGGCATTGTCCAAGAGGGTGGAGCGTTGCGCTGTGGCCGACCAAGGGGTAGAAGCAGTTGGCACAAAATCCCCTGGCACCCGTAGAGGCTGGCCATAAACCAGCTCCGCAGAGGAAGACTGCAGATCCTCTTTAGGCGCTGTCCTGATGCCCAGCATGACCCACGGGAGCCTGTCAATCCAGTTGCCGTCCTTCAAGGTGGCACGAAGAGCAGCCTTCATTGACCGGTGGAAACGCTCGCAAAGGCCGTTGCTCTGTGGGTGATACGCTGTGGTGCGGTGCAACTTCACCCCCAAGCTGTCTGCCACTGCAGTCCAAAGTTCAGAAGTGAACTGCACGCCGCGATCTGAGGAAATGTCCGAAGGGGCGCCAAAACGGGATATCCAGGTGCCAATAAATGCCCGTGCCACGTCGACTGATTTAATGGATGACAGCGGGGCGACCTCCGCCCAACGTGTGGTGCGGTCGACCATAGTTAACAGGTGAGTGTACCCCTGAGAAGGGGGCAGGGGGCCTACCAGGTCGACGTTCACATGGTCGAAACGTCGCTCAGGCACGTGAAAATGTTCCAAAGGGGCCTTGGTGTGGCGGTGCACCTTGGCTCGCTGGCACACCATGCAGGCACGAGCCCGATCTCTTACATCCTTCTTCAGGCCGTGCCACACAAACTTGGCAGCCACCAGTCTTTGAGAGGCCTTGGTCCCCGGGTGAGAGAGTCCATGGACAGCATCGAAAACCTGGCGCCGCCAGCTCAAGGGAACCACCGGCCGAGGTGTGCCTGTGGAAACGTCACAAAGCAAAGTGGTGCCGGAGCTGTCAAAGACCACGTCCCTCAGGTGCAAACCTGTAGTGGACGACCGGCACTGCTGCACTGTGGTGTCGGTAGCCTGGTCCTTCGCCATACTGCAGTAGTCGAGACCCAGGTGGACCGCTCCAGTCATGGCCCGGGAGAGGCAGTCAGCAACACAGTTGTCTTTCCCTGCCACGTGCTGAACGTCTGTAGTGAACTCGGAGACATAGGTCAGCTGGCGTTGCTGTCGGGCGGACCATGGTTCTGTGGCCTTGGACATGGCGAAGGTCAAAGGTTTGTGGTCGACGTAAACCGTGAACTGGCGGCCTTCCAGCATGTGCCGAAAATGGCGGATGGCGAGGTACATCCCCAGCAGTTCACGGTCGAAAGTACTGTACTTCCGCTCAGGGAGGCGCAGCTGCCTACTGAAAAAGGCGAGAGGCTGCCAGGTACCGTCCACCCACTGTTCAAACACCGCCCCCACCGCGTAGTCAGAAGCGTCCGTGGTCAGTGCCACAGGGGCGGAAGAGGAGGGATGTGCCAGCATCGTAGCCCGTGCCAGAGCTGCTTTAGTGTCCGTAAAAGCCCTGACCCTGCTTTCAGTCCAGTCCACAGTGTGCTTGGGCTTCTTGCCTTTAAGGGCCTCATAAAGAGGCCGCATAGTGCGAGCTGCCCCCGGGATGAAACGATGATAAAAGTTCACCATGCCAAGAAATTCCTGCAGGGACTTCACAGTGACTGGGCGTGGGAACGCTGCGACGGCTTCCACCTTAGACGGGAGAGGAACTGCGCCTGCCTCCGTGACCCTGTGCCCCAAGAAGTCAATGGTGGAGAGGCCAAACTGGCACTTTGCCGGGTTGATGATAAGTCCGTGTTGACTGAGCCGTTGAAAAAGGGTTCGGAGGTGTGCCATGTGTTCTGCCGTGGAAGAACTCGCTACCAGGATGTCGTCAAGGTACACGAAAACAAAGGAAAGGTCCCGCAGCACAGAGTCCATCAGACGTTGGAAGGTCTGAGCAGCGTTCTTAAGTCCAAACGGCATGCGCAGAAACTCAAATAATCCAAAAGGTGTGATGACTGCTGTTTTAGGGATGTCAGGGGGGTGAACGGGCACCTGATGGTAGCCCCTAACGAGGTCGACCTTGGAGAAAATCACCTTGCCGGCTAGGTGAGCTGAGAAATCCTGGATGTGTGGCACAGGGTAGCGGTCGGGCGTCGTAGCGTCGTTGAGCCGTCGATAGTCACCACAAGGGCGGCAGCCGCCACCGGGTTTAGGGACCATGTGGAGAGGAGAGGCCCAAGGGCTGTTCGAGCGGCGGACAATCCCCAGGCGCTCCATGTTGTTGAACTCCGTCTTGGCCACAGCCAGCTTGGCCGGGTCCAGGCGCCGGGCGCGGGCGTAGACCGGTGGGCCCGTGGTGGCGAGGTGGTGTTCCACCCCGTGTCTGGCAGTCGCAGAGGTGAAGGTGGGCTGTGTGAGTGCAGGGAATTCGGCGAGTAGGCGATGGAAAGCGTCTGTGAGGGGGAGGATGCTGGAGAGGCGGATGACTTCAGCCGGGCCGAGTGTACACTCGTAAGAACAAAAAGTGGCAGCGTCTATCAAACGTTGATTTTTCATGTCCACTAAAAGTCCATGAGCGCACAAAAAATCCGCCCCCAAAAGCGGTACATCGACACGCGCTGTAACAAAGTTCCAACCAAAACGCTGCCCGCCGAAGCACAGTTCCACGAACCTCATGCCGTAGGTGCGGATGGGGCTCCCATTAGCAGCTGCCAAAGGGGGGCCGTGGCTGTCAGCTACCATGTCGATCTGCGATGCGGGCAAAATGCTGCGTTGCGCCCCTGTGTCGCAGAGGAAACGCCGTCCAGAGATAGAGTCGCAGATGAAAAGTAGCCTGCCAACGTTGCCGACGCTCATGGCCACTAATGAGCGCCAGCCACGGCGTTTCCCGGCCCGCCGAACGAGCACGGCGAGCGGCACTTCCTGGCCTTCGGTCCAAACTTGGCGTGGTAAAAACATAAACCAGTAGCCGGCCGCGGGTGAGGCACAGCCGCTGCGACGAGCGCGTAATTATCGGGGGCACCAGCGGCAGCCACGGGGAGGAGAGCCGCTGCACAGTGTTGCTGGCTGGCCAGGAAAAATTTATCAGCCTCCGCAGCTAGCTCTCTACAGTCAGTGATAGCAGTGTTCGCTAAAGCTGCCCTCACCTGTGCGGGTAATTGGCGCAGAAAAAGGTGAAGAAAAAGAAAGTCCGGTTTGTGCTCGCCCAGCAGCTCGAGCATGCGATCCATTAACTCGGAGGGTTTGCCGTCCCCCAGGCCGTGGAGAGAGAAAAGTTTGCTGGCTCGTTCAGCGTCGGAAAGTTCAAAGGTTTTCAATAAGTGAGCCTTCAGCGCATCATATCGTCCGTCTGTCGGAGGAGACTTGAGGAGACTCACGACCCTGGAAGCCGTCGAGCTGCCCAGCGCGGAAACAACGTAGTAATATTTAGTAATGTCCGCAGTGACGTCGCGTAGGGCGAACTGGGCCTCGGTCTGAGCGAACCAAGCAGACGCAGATGATTCCCAAAACTCGGGGAGCTTGAGCGAAACAGCGTTCACGGACATCTTCGCGGTCTGGAATCGTCCAGCAAAAAACGTCGAGGGTCACCAGTGTGGAAATTGTAAAATAAGGCGACAATTTCTCACTTTCACACACAGCAAGTGTGTCGTTTTATTTTTCACATTTTACTCAACTCTCGAGCCAAACAGGTAACGGCTGACAATCCGTTTCCCTAGCAACAAAACTAAACATGGCGGTCCTTAAAGGGACCGCAATTACTTTAAGTATTTGCAGTTCGTGGTGAATTATGAATTGCGAAGTCACTACAACATACACTTTACTTCCTGCAAGTTGCCAACCACAGTTTGATTGAAAAATTGATTTTAATTACTCATTACTCAGTGTTTCCGAACCTACTGGAAGCTTGAGGCATCATGGAGGCAGTTACTCTCGCCACCACTAGGGTTACCGGAAGTGACATTTCAGTAGCCGACCAGGATGTTACACCTTAGAGATACTGTGCAATTTCCATGTGCTACACAACACTGTACATTCAACGGCGAGCAATGTTTTGGAATTCGAGGAAGAGGATTTGTACACACAGGAGCCGACAGAAGCGAGCGTTATCAAACCCTACATATTTGAACCGATCAGGACATTGGAGCAAGTCAGTGAAAGTGATGACTATGACAATGCCACTGAGGAGCCTGATGCATTTATAATGTGCCAGCCATACATGAAACGTTACAACGCGGGGATGATCTTCAGCTGCAATTTCTATGCATAAAAAATGTAGATGTGTCTCATATGCACAGGAAAAACAATAGCAGTAAACGTTTAATAGGGTTGTTTATATCACACCCTACAGAAAAGCTTTGTCGTGTCGGGCAGCTTGCCATGTAGGCAGAATAAGTACGTATGTTGTTTCAGCGGCTCAATTCCTCATCTTTGTGTCGTAGGTGCATGCAAATAATATCTCACCTCGTGCCTACACCGCTTCTCAAATGCACCACGAAAGCCAGGGCTCTTCCTGCTACTACTGGAAGTCGCATTTGCCCAAGGCAAAATTGTTGGCACAGGAGCTGGTTTCAACCCGGGTCAAAATACACTTGGGTATCAGATGCTTTCTGATAAATGATTGCTGAAGAGTGATCAGCACAGAGTTTGGAGTACTTGCTTGGCGACCACAGTTGACCACACTGTCCTCCCTGACGATTGACTTTCTAATCCACTGGTTACTTGAATTGAATTGGATTGAATTTAATTGAATTGAATTGGGGCGGCCCGGTAGTCCAGTGGTTAGCACATTGGCTTCACAGTGCAGAGGTGCCGGGTTCGATTCCAGCTCCGGCCTCCCTGTGTGGAGTTTGCATGTTCTCCCTGGGCCTGCGTGGGTTTTCTCCAGGTGCTCCGGTTTCCTCCCACATTCCAAAATCATGCATGGCAGGCTGATTGGACACTCTAAATTGTCCCTAGGTGTGAGTGTGAGTGTGGGCGTGGATGGTGGTTCGTCTCTGTGTGCTCTGTGATTGGCTGGCAACTGATTCAGGGTGTCCCCCGCCTACTGCCCGAAGACAGCTGGGATAGGCTCCAGCACCCACCGCGACCCTAGTGAGGATCAAGCGGTTCGGATAATGGATGGATGGATGGATGGATACTTGAATTGAATTGCTTTTATTGTCATTACACGTTCGTGCAACGAAATTATCACTTAACAGGCACGCTCTACACAAGGAACATGAAAAACAATGAAAAAAAATTACCTATTTCTTTATCCTTTGGAAAGCTAAAGAAACTTCTGTCACGCCCTTCATTATTAGTGCAACCAGCTGCACAATGATTGAACCATTGTTTACGTGCTAAAGCATATGGACAGCAACTGAACACAAAGAGCACACAACCGTATGCCACAGTAGCCACTAAATTTCAGGGGTCTGAGACGTCACAGCGCTGTTAATACCTGAAGATGAGAGGGCGCAAGATTTAACCCACAGATGACATGTTCATAATTGTAGTTAGCGATTAAATTGCTGTCTACCAACAACGTAATTACTTTTTAATGACGGTTATACATTATAAAAGCATGTTAGAGGTCTCAAGAAAAAATATTTCAACCGTTGGTCTCTGCCCTTTAAGTCAAGAAAACAGAGATTTTGCAAAAGTATTCAACCAACAGATTAACATAATGAATAACTGTAGGAAAACAACACTGAAAAGCAATTTGGAATATTGCAGACGCCAAGCCGTGATGTAATGTGGTCAAGTAGGTGGCAATGTTTGGCTGACACAAATACCTTCATTCTGCACTTTATAGTATGAGCAGCTGGGGCCTGCACAATAACCTTGAGCATTAACCTCAGGCCTTCTCATTTCATTTTAATCCTGAAAATTCTATTATTCCTTGTCACATATCCATTTGCATCATAGGAATCATACCCTGCTTTAAACATCCTATTTTTCCTCCGATTAGTGCTCATATAACCTGCTTGTCCAGTGTTAATCCACCACTGCTAGACTTTAAAAGAGCAAACATAAACGGATTAGAGCAGTGATAAAGTGAAAATATTGCTTCTTTTATAGTTTAATGCATTGAAAATGACAGAAGTGCGGCTTTCTGCACTAATAACAATGTGCTACAATACCACCAGACATAAACATTTTGACCTTTGAATTTATATATATATATATATACACACACATATATATATATATATATATATATATATATATATATATATATATATATATATATATATATATAATTAATTAATTGGTACCTGAGGGTTTGACTAGCCAAGACATTTGGTTCTCTGTGTTTGATTCTGGGATATAAATTCAAAGGTCAAAATGTTTATGTCTGGTGGTATTGTATATATGTATATAGTGTTACTTACATACATAGATAATTCTGAATGAGTGGCCCTCTAGAAAAGCTGTACCTTTCATCAAAGTCTGTAAAATGTTATCTGTCGCCAATGTCACTGAGCTAGAAGTAAAGAGGGTGAGCAGGGCAAAAAGCGTCCGCCTTCGCCGAGAGCCAGAGCAAAAATAGTTCTCATCATAAAAATAAATGCATCCCAATATATAAAGACACACACTTGTTTGGTGTTAACACTGATGTTGTCTTTCAGATGGCAGGGGAGGCCCAAGAGCTGTTCTCAGTGCGTCATGGCCCAGTGAAAACTGCTCGCATTTTACCAGCTCCACATATCAGTGAGTATCTTTCTTATAATGTTTTTCTGAAGAATGACCCATCTGACTTTGAAGCACATTTAAAATAAATAAATTAATAAATAATAGGCACCGCGGTGGTCGACTGGTTAGCATGTCCTCATCACAGTGCAGAATTGTAGGGTTCAATTCCGGCTCTGGACTTTCTGTGTGGCTTTAGCATGTTCTCCCTATGCTTGCGTGGGTTTTCTCCAGGTACTCCAGTTTCCTCCCACATTCCAAAAACATGCATGGCAGGTGAATGGAACACTCTTCTTAATTGTCCCTAGGTGTGATTGTGATAGCAAGTGGTTGTTCATTTATGTGTGCCCTGCAATTGCCTGGCAACCTGTTCAGGTTGTTCCCCGCCAACTGCACAAAGAGAGAATGGACTCCCCCCTTGTGAAGATCAGCGGATCAGAGGATGGATGGATGGATGGATGGATGGATGGATGGATGGATAATAATAATAACAACGGTGATGATGACAATGATAATACAAATTCTTGTGTCCCAATGATCCTGGGAGATAGATTGTCTGGGGCTTTATGACCCTGGCAGGTTCATCCATGTCAAACAAGTCCTACGTGAGGGACAAGACAAAGTGCGGCTCACAGACCCCTTATGATGAATGTAAAGATCAGAAGATCTGAACTGGGCTGGACTCAAACCAGGACTGTATGATTTTAAATCCCTTTTTGACTCTGTCAACTTCACTGTCAACCTCACCCAGTTGATAAGATCACCAACTCGCTTAAATTATAAAAACCCTGACAGATCAATCTTGATTGATTTTATATTGAGTAATGTTCCTCATAAATTTTCAGCTGTTTTTGTCGTGATTCATGTGACCACTGTGTTGGTGCTGCAACCGAAACACTAAAATACCAACGTTGAAATTCTGTCTGTCTGTCTATCTATACAGTACATACAGTACATACCGTATTTTCGCGACCATTCGGCGCACCGTATTATTGGGCGCAGTCTCAGTAACGGGTGCTATTTCTGTATTTTACACATACACAAAGCGCACCGTATTATTGGGCGCAGCCAGGCATGGCAAAACATACGCCAGCTTAAACATAGGGCATGCATGCACGCACGCTAAAAACACGTTAGCTTGAAGCATACGGTAGCATGCACGCTAAGGCATACGGACACACGCTAAAAACACGTTTTTAAAAAGCCAACGGAAACAAAACTGAGTTTAGTTTAGTTTTAGTTTTAGTTTAATAAAGTTTTACTTTATTTAGCCATTTTACAATGTACTCACGTTTTTGGATCAATCATCACCCACAAATCCATCAAAGTCCTCATCTTCTGTATCCAAATTGAACAATTGTGCAAGTAATCCATAAAAAACGCCGGGTTCCCTCTCGTTGTCTTCAGAGTCACTCTTATTGCCATGTGGCTCCACAAAAATGATGCCGGCTTTGGCAAAAGCTCGAACAATAGTGCAAGCAGACACGTCTTTTTGACTTGGCGAAGCTCGTTCTCCTGCTTCCTCCATTTGCAAACCATGGATTAGTTGATCTTAAATTCCCTCGCGGCTGCTCGATTCCCATGTTCCTCCGCATAACCGATGGCTTGAAGCTTGAACTGAGCTTCGTAAGCGTGTCTCTTTGTAGTTGTCATTTTCGGGGGTCCTTAGAAACCAAACCGAAGTTGTTTTGCAATAATGCACATACCCACACTATATACCGGTGCTGGTACCTAATAGGGGCGTGCCTCTTACACGCCCACCCTTCACTCATTGGCGGACTTCCGCATGCCTGTCCTCACTCACGTCCACCTTTTCTCTATATAACCAGAATGTCGGCCAGACGTGCTCTCAGTCAGGCTTTGGAACTCGGCGCATACACAAGGCGCTCCGCATTATAAGGCGACCTGTCCATTTTGGAGAAATTTTAAGACTTTTAATAGCGCCTTATAGTCATGACAATACGGTACTGTACATATATACAGCAGTGCCTGTGTGGGTTTTCTGCGGGTACTCTGGTTTCCTGCCGCATTACCAGGGTTTACCCCACCTCCTGCCCAGAGATGGCTTGGATAAGCTCCAACAAGCCCGCAACCCTCATGAATTCTATATGGCCTTAATCCTCCATCCTCACCACCATCATCACCGAGTGGTACTCATGTGCCACTGCCATGGACAAGGACAGACTGCAGCACATTGTGCGTGCTGCTGAAGTGATCCCATCCATTCAGGACCTGTACGTCTCCAGGACAGGTTGTGCAAGAGCTAACTCTAATCACTCTGGACAAAGCCTGTTTGGCCGTCTCCTCTTCGGAAGGAGGCTACAGTCCTTTCAAACAATAATGGTGGCAGCATCACATCAAGAGTTTCATCCTCTGTGCTAGCTATCTCTCAGTTCAAATACATCCCTAACTGCAGCTTAAAACTCTTACTATGCAAAGCAAAAGCCATTTATCAACAATACCCATAAATGCCGCCATCTTCTCTGGGCCCGAGCCCATCTAAGATGGACTGATACAAAGTGGAAAACTTTTCTGTGGTCTGACGAGTCCGCGTTTGAAATTGTTTTTGGAAATTGTGGACATTGGGTCGTTCAGGCCAAAGACGCAGAAGACTATCCGGACTGTTGTAGATGCAAAGTTCAAAAGCCAGCATATGGGGCTGTGTTATTGCCAATGGTATAGGTAACTCAGAAATCTGTGACGGCACCATTGAAGTTGAAGTGTACATACAGGTTTGGGAGAAAGATATAATACCATCGAAGCAACATCTTTTACATGGATGCCCCTGCTGATTTCAACAAGACAATGCCAAACCACATTCTACACATGTGACAACAACATGGCTTTGTAGTAAAAGAGTGCAGGTACTAGAATGGCCTGCCTCCCGTTGAAAATGTGCGGCACATTATGAACCGTAAAATATGACAACAGACTTGATTAAAACATTTTTTGCAGGCTTTATAATTCATTTTAATTTAACATTTTGCTCAAAAACATGATTTGTCCTAAAACGCAAGCATTTTTAATTTAAATGGATTTTAATCAATGACTGAATCAATTAATTGACTCAGACTTAAATATTTTTTTAACTTGGCAAAAATACTTTCGATCATGCACAAAAGTTCGGCATTGTTTGGAAAGCAAACTTGGATTAAAAAAAAAAAATTTTGTTCATGCAATGCAATAATTTATTTGTAATTTATTTATTGTAATCACCACGTTAAAGTCCCCATCTCTTTATTTATATTTATTGGTATTATTTCAATTTCTGAAACAAAATGAAATAAAGATTTTTTTATCCATGCAAAGAATATACAGTATATACAGTGGGAGCTATAATGACAACTACAGTGTGTTCTTATGTCAGAGTTACGAACAAACCCAATTTTCTACATAAGTCACCTTCCTTTGCTCACACAGTAGACAGAATCACATTAAAAATTCAATGAAAAACACTCCTCCCATAACAATCAAATCAAAAACAATGTTTATAGTGGTGACGGAGAGTGTTTCATTGTAAGATCTTGTTACCTTAAGATTATTGCCTAAGTCATTTTTTGTATTACTAATTTATTTTCAGGCCTAGAATTGAATGATCTGCTCAAATAAGGATGCAGACGATTTTAGCAGAGGTGGGCAGGATCCTGAGATGTAAAAAATAAACTTTGTCAAAATTTGACTTGGTTCATCATTTTAAGGGGCTGACACTATTATCTGTTGCATGATGTCCGTAACCTCAAAACAGTTTATGTTGGGACCATATAACTGAACACTCCCTGCCCTGCCTGCTGAGAGCATATGATTTTTTGATGACATGTACTTTTGATGTGTACTTGTGTGGCAAAAAAATTCTAATTCATCTTCTCATTCAGGTCCACTGAAGGTGGACGTTTTTTCTGACAAGAGACCTTTGCTCGGAGTTTGCAAGAGCACAGGATCCTCAGGGTGAGTAAAACAGTACATCATATGTTGTATGCCTATTTTCTTCCATTTCTATAGCTTATTTTAACTTGATTCTTATACAGCCACCCCACACATAAATATGGCGGCTATTTGTTGATTGGATTCTTGTCAGAAATTGCGACCCATAACAGGTTGATACGATTCTGTGTTACTGAGAGTATCTTAACATGTACGAATATAGTGCATTTATAGTATGTATCACAATTTTATTGATATTTACCTTTGCGAAAAGAATAGAATATAACTTTATTTTCACTGTCACACAAACAAGGAACATCAGTCAGGCATGTCACAACTTGCAGGGCTGAGATAAAAAAAAAATATACGCACACAATTTACATTCGGAAACTTCTCAAGGTAGGGTACTTCAAAGCATTATAACTCCATCAAGTGTGCTCTGATTTACAATTAACTCTTTCATTCCACAAGACGTACTTGTACGTCTTTTTCAAATTAGGCCCCGCCTACCAAGGACGTACTTGTACGTCTAAGTCTTTTTTTTTTTGCGTCATAGAGAAGAGCAGGGTCTGATGCAACATGTGAATGAGAATAAGCCGTTTGCATTGTAAATCATGTAAAAGCGACCAGTAGGTGACAGTGGTGCCTCACATGCTTGAAATGCATGCTTTTACAAAAAGCTCTTTTTCTCAGTTTTTTTGCCCAGGAATCGCCATTGTCATGAAACTTAGCCATTTTGTAATGCCGATTGCTGAAGAATGGAAAAAGATAGAAACATTTTTTTTTTCGGCTGAAAGAAGAGAGTCCAAACTTTATTTTGGTAGGCTCCATGTTTATATACCATTAGAACCAAATATTTTGTGGGCCTTGCAAGATCAGTCAAAATCCAGCAAAACGCTGGGATTGAGGGGGTTGCTCCAGTGAAAATAGCTGGGATTGAATGAGTTAAATGTGTAACATTTTATTCTCGAGGGTATGCTCTTCCCCACATAGCAAAAATTAATTTTCATTTTTGGAGACATTTGGACGCACTGATTATTATCAAATTACATCACATTTTTGTATGTGCGTGCGTGCGCGCGCGCGTGCGTGTGTGCGTGCGCGCGCGCGTGCGTGCATGCGTGCATGCGGGTGTGTTTGTATGTATAAGAATCCCATATGGTGACATTGCTAAAAAATCCAAAAATTGTCAAGAAAATTCACTGTATGAGAAACACAGATGGAACAAGCTTGCCTCGACTCCTTACTTCCTGGCTTGGGTGACATGATCGCATGCGTACGTCCAGCCTCAAGTCTCTTCCCTCAAATCTCTGATCAAAGCCACACCCCTCACCAACCTGAACTTGCACGAAACATGCACTGTATGAACATGCATCGCAACCAAACCGTCTTTGGCATGGCTGCTACATTGCTAGCATGACTTATTTGTGATGTTTGTTTGTTTGTTTAATTCTCTTGCACTTTATGGCGCGTAGAGCCAACCATAGCAACCAGGTCTCTCCATCTGGATCTGTTCTGGGCAAGGTGTTGACTTTGTTCCAGGGTAACATTGCAGGCCCCAAGGTCCAGGGCTATTACATCCAGCCATCGAGTGCGGGGGGCACCTCTGGGTCGTCTCCAGCCAGCTTTCTGGGGGTTGAAGGCCAAGATGGTGCTGGTTGGGTGTTCCTGGGGCAGGCGGATGACATGGCCATACCATCGCACTCGCCGCATTGCTGCGAGACGGGAGGCTGGTGGCTGTTTGGTTTTGTCTCTTAGAGCCTGATTTGTGATGTGCTCGGTCCACGAGATACCTTCAATCCTCCTGAGGGCCCTGGAGTCAAAGCCATCAAGCCTGGCCGCAAGAGTGTTATTCAGTGGCCAGGTTTCGGAGCCGTACAGGAGGACGGAGATGACTGAGGCATTGTAGACTCTGAGCTTTGTTGCCCGGGATATGTGCCGATGGCGCCACAGTGGTCTCCACAAGGACTGCATGACATTGGCTGCAAGGGCGCGACGACAGTCGATCTCTGTTTTGAGATCTCCGTTGTTGGTCACTGTCGAGCCGAGATATTTGAAGGTGGAGACAAATTGGACAGGGGTGCCATCAAATTCAAAAGGTGGTGGGTCAGGTCCATCGCCAACATGCATCAATTTTGTCTTGGCCCAACTTATCTTTAGGCCAAGCTTTTTGGACTCCTCATCGAACACTCTGAGGGCGTCGCG
This sequence comes from Hippocampus abdominalis, assembly GCA_018466805.1. NCBI lineage: Eukaryota > Metazoa > Chordata > Actinopteri > Syngnathiformes > Syngnathidae > Hippocampus > Hippocampus abdominalis. The sequence goes on along the minus strand of CM031703.1, from coordinate 21,069,071 downwards.
GAGCTGATCAGCAGTCTCGCTGAACAGGACGGTGTCATCAGCATACTCGAGGTCCTTTAGGATGCAGTTGGCGAGTGGCACTCCAGGGATCCGCTCACAAACTCTTGACATCAGATGGTCAATGATGCAGTTAAAGAGCTCTGGAGCGGCGACACATCCCTGCCTTACCCCGCTGTTGATGGGGAACCACTCGGACTCTTGGCCATTCACACGTACACAACTTTCTGCACCTTGGTACAGTTGTTTGAAGAGTGTGGTGATCTTGGTTGGGACTCCGAGTGATTTTAAGATGTTCCAGAGGGACCCGTGGTCCACTGTGTCAAAGGCAGCCTTGAGGTCAATAAAAGCAATAAATAAGTGCCGGTCCTTTCTGAACTCCCGAGCCTTTTCAATCAGGAGTCGGAGAGCAGAGATGTGTTCGGTGGTGGAACGGTTGGGCATGAATCCGGCTTGTTGTTGGCGGCGTCTGCTTCTGGTTGCAGGTAGAGCTCGGGTAAGTAGGATGCGGGTGAAGAGTTTACCGGGAATGGAGAGGAGCGTGATGCCCCTATGGTTACTACAGGTTAGTTGGTCTCCCTTGTGCTTCCAGAAGGGAAGTATGATGCCCCGCCTCCAGTCATCAGGCAATGACTCTGTGACCCACACAAGGTTGATGATCTGTGTGAGCCACAGGATGATATGGTCGCCAGCAGCCTTCAGCATCTCTGCTGTGATTGCACATAGACCTGGTGCTTTACCATTTTTGAGCTTTGTCATGGCTGCTTTGACTTCAGCTGGCAATACTGGGGTGATGGGACAGTCTGGATTCGTGGTGAAGTGTATGGTGTGGGTTGGGTCTTCGGGGACAGGAGGATGATTTAGGAGCTCACTGAAGTGCTCCTTCCAGCGACTGATGCATTCAGTTTCGGTTGATAGAATATTGCCAGCCCTGTCCTTGACTAAGTGACAGCGATGGCGGGGGCCGGCTTTCCCTTTGCGGAGAAGGTTGAAGAGCTGCCGCAGATTGTTGTTTTGGGAAGCGGCCTCCATGGCTGATGCCTGATTGCTCCAGAAGGTTTCTCTGTCATGTCGAAGGGAGATGTTCCGTTGCGTGTTAAGGAGCCGATACAGAGCCATGTCCCCGCACAGCCGAGCATCTCGTCTTTTATTTACGATGTCCAGCGTATCCTGGGATATCCAGGGCTTCTTCGGAGCAGATCTTGTTCGCCCGATGGTCTCTATGGAAGCCTCGATTACGTCAGCTTTAAATTGCGGCCAGTCGAGGGACTGCTCGCTAGTTAGTGTGCTGAATCGATTGGTGATGGAGCATCTGTATAATTCCACGATGGCCGGGTCTTGTAGGCGAGAGGGGTCCAGCCTGGGGGAGGCAGTCTTTCGTGCCCCAGCCTTGAGCTTGAGTTGCATGTCTGCTATGAGCAGGCGGTGATCTGTATTGCCGAGTTGTGCACCTCTGTAGACACGGCAGTTGATGATTGAATTTTTTTTTTTTTGTGATGGAGCGTTGCAAAGCAACAAATGCGACCTGTTTTCGGTTAATTTTTTTAAACCAGTAAATAATCATTGACTGTGGGATCCTCTCAGCTGCATGTTGCCCCTTCTATCTCTGGAAGGCATGAGCAAAAGTGCTGGGGGAGTATGCGATTCTCACTCGTCTATGTGGCGGTGCATGTTCACTGCCCAGCAGCAGTGTGCCCACAAGGTAATGGAGGTGTTCTGACGAGTTCAGGGCAAAACATTCACACCATTTCGTCAGTTCCGCCTTGTGTCTGTGAGAGGTAATTGTTCCCAAGGTATGCTGAGTACGTACTGAGAAAAAAAACCCCACAACAAATAAAACAAACTTCATTCTCCTGTTGTATGAACCGAAGCAATTTACGTTTTATACCAGAAAAGCACCTTATAAAGATGACAAGATGTCAGGCTTTGTCAATGTTGGAATAGGGATTTTTCATAATTAGGTTTAGTGAACGAAGAGATAATAAAACACACGGTCACGTGATCACTTCAAGAGGTACTTTCAGAGTACAATACTACAAAATACAGGCCACCGTACGTGAGAGAAAAAAAAATGGCTGCAAAACTATTTGAAGATATCTGTCATATAAGAATTCAAATCTATTTAAAAGGAAAACAACAGCAATGACAACATTTTTAATTAAAAAAAAATGTTGGACCAGGTTGTCTTGAAAGAGACAGGCCATTTGTGAGTTTTTACAAATTTCCCAATTTTCAATCCGCCCCTGTGACTCGCAGTGTAAAGTTTCTGTCGACTGTCAGTAACCACAAGAACAAACCTCCAACAATCCATAGTAACTGACTGTATTTGATTTTCAGAGTCAAATCCATTGCTTTTTTCCTGTGTTTTCAGAACCAGCCCTCCTTACTGTTGTGCTGACCTGTATTCACTCAGGACAGGGGAACTAGTCAAATCAATCCAGTTCAAGACCCAGATTTATGATCTTCACTGTAACGAGCAGTATGTTGAATCTCTTTCAATTTTATTAATGTTTTGAACTTGTTAGGCACTTTATTAATAAGCTCTCTTTTACAGTATTCTAGCCATCAGCCTGCAAGAGAAGATTGCTGCGTTTGACAGCTGCAATTTAACCAAGAAGTTTTTTGTTACAAGTAAGGAAGTTTTTAGTTTAATCTTGAAAGTCTTTCAAATGCTGATATGTCATAAAGCATGTGAAGTGAAACATTTGTGTGTGTGTGTGTGTGTGTGTGTGTGTGTGTGTGTGTGTGTGTGTGTGTGTGTGTGTGTGTGTGTGTGTGTGTGTGCGTGCGTGTGTATGTGAATGTGTATATAATTATACAGTGATCCCTCGCTATTTCGGGGTTCGTTTATCGCGGCCTCGGTGCATCGTGGATTTTTTCAAACATAAAGTCAGCAAAAGTCCGCAAACGGTCCGCGAGAAGCAGCGAAAGTCAGCAAAACACACATGGAGCAACATATACAGTACATGTGGGGTGAGGGGGGGGGGGGGGCTGAGAAGATGTAAAGCCATGTTGATTGGCTGTGCATCTTCTTTCTGTTTTATCAAGCGGGTTACTCTTTAATCTCAGTGTCTTATCAGACTTATCAGAACAGAAGCAGGTCTGTCTATCCTTAACTGTCTTCACAACCTTAATTGACTAATCATAAACACTGCTGCACGCTGCAGGATCCTGGCCTGTGCGCACGTGCAGGTGTGTATGTGTATGTGTGTGTTTGTTAGTGGCTCTGCTCAACCGCAAAGGCCCACGTGGGGCAATTTTTAAAAATATATATGTTAATTGGTTGCTACTTCGCCGATTTTCGTTTATCGCGGGTGGTTTTGGTCCCCATTATCCGCGATAAACGAGGGATTACTGTATACACACACCAGTGGCGGATCCTGGTCTGTCAAAGAGGGGAAGCTCAATTTTGGCCGACATCATAAAATGTGTCCGTTTATTTATACGTGAATTCTACTCTCCGTTCCTTTTCAAGAAAATGATCTGTGACCCTGTGATACCAACAAGGCGTCTTTTCCAGGGACTTAATTAGTGTCCTACAACTACAAGAACTACAATAAAACCCACCAGAAATAAAAGATTAATTTGTCGCTAGTTGTTTACAACAAAGAGTGTCACTTAGATGATTAGGAGAAGTCTCCAGCTCAACTCAGAACAGAATGCGAATTGAAAAATTGCTCACAAGGATACCTACACTAAAAGGTCATGATTGGCTCATTTCGATGTCAATCAAACTGGCACACAGGCTCAGACAGATCATCCAATCTGATGCAGAAAAGCCTGGCGTCCGGTACCCTCCCACTGCCATCCAGTCCCAGAGACGCCGGGCGTCCGTGGGCAGGACAAAAACCAGCTTGTATCCAATGACTCATCTTTGTTCAACGCATTGGGACAACCTACCCTGAACTCTCCAGAAGCTCGGCGTCCGGGCAGTAGACGCTCTGCGGATGCACAGCGTCCACCGTTTAAAGCACAGCGAAGCTGCGGGAGTGAATGAGAAGGGAGTCACGTCGTAACCAGTAAGAAGAAGCTGATTCGGAACAAAATTTAAGCACGTTGTAGCGCATATTTAGTCAACGACATGTACACACAATGAAATTTACATTCATATATTTGATCACTTATTCTTTGACATTTGAGGGGAAGCCGAGCTTCCCTTGCAGTCCGAGAGCAATCGCCACTGACACACACACAAACACACATTATGCGGTGACTGCCCAAAGACGTTGACAAAGCCTCACATACTTTTTTGCCAACGTAATCTATTGAACTGTTAAGTACAGTGGGAGCACGCGAGTGGTTGCTGCCAGTGTTTTAACTCCTAAAATGCCAAAAAGTTCATTTAAAGTTTAAAATGGATTATTTTAACCACTTAAACCTCTTTCTTCTTTCTTTTTCTTCTGTCTTTTGACACTTTGCAAACAGCTTTTGGTGCTTTAATGCCACCTTCTGAAATGAAGTGTGGGTGTTGATAATATTATTTCACAACCTCCTATTTAACCCCACACTTTTGTAAAATAAGAAATTCAAAACTTAACACACAAGAACTTCTCTGGAAAATGTATCTAGTATTGAAAGTTACTGCCATAGCTCATTAATTAGTTTTTGTCTTACCTGACAATACTTAACACATGATTTTAATACATGCTCTATTATCTCTAAAGTGTGAGGTAAATACTCATTGCAACAGCCACTGACATGTTTCTTCATTAAAAACAACATACTCTTCAAACCATCATCATCATCGGATATTTTGGGACCATTTACAATGGGAATACTATAAAATACCCTTTGTACTAAACCAGTGGTCCACAAACTTTTTCCTGTGAGGCCCACATAACTTTTCGCTTCTCTGATGGGAGGCCGGGGTCAGTTTGTAACAGAAAAACTGTGACTGCAAGAGTACCTAAACGTAAATGTATTGTTTTCCAGAAACCCACACAAAATCAAATCACTTTTTCTGGATTTTTTTTCACAGAACAAAACTCAGGGAATAAATAACAACACCATTAATGAAATAAAGAATAATGAAATAACCCTCCCCGGGTTCTTCACAGGAAAAAAAGGCAGGAAATAAATTACACGATTTCTTAAATAAATAATAATCAACTTTTCTCTGATGAAGTTTATCATGACAACACATCCTTCATGACAGAATCCCAAGTCAATACTTTGCAGCATAGTGCTTGCTGGTGAATTAGGCAGTGATTTTGAAACTCCGTTCTTCCATCTCCTGGTTCATGCATCCTATTAGACCCCCGAGACGCGCCCACCATACTCGGAGCCTCGTCAGTTGTGTTGCTGGCCAGCTTTGACCAGCCCAGCTCCAACTTTTCCATAGTTTGGTGCACTTTGCCCAAAATATCCTCCCCCATCGTAGTCCTTTTGAGACTTCTGAGGGCTGCCAGCTCCTCACATATCTCAAAGTTTGCAGTAACTCCACAAATAAAAATTAGCAGTTGCGCTGTGTCCTGTATGTTCGTGATCTCATCCTGTGTTAATGAAAATGATTAAAATTATTTCGTCTTCTACTGCTACCGTACTACCGCACTACGGTTCACTACATTACGAAATGTCCTTTCATACTTATTTGTCATGTCCTTGTTTATGATGATACTAATGCAGCGTGGCATACCGGAGTCAAATTCCTTGTGTGTTCTACATACTTGGCCAATAAAGATGATTCTGATTCTGAGCTGGACGTATACATTACCTGCGATTTCTTCGATGTCTCTGGTGATTGTACTCGCGGTACTAAAAAGGTCTTTCTTCTTGAGACACACCACCTCTGCGACAGCACTCATGCTTTTCTTGACAAATTCTCCATCAGTAAAAGGTTTAGCGCTGTTTCCTATCAGTTGAGCAAACCGAAAGCTCGCCCGAACAGATGGCTGGTTCAGCTGAGGTTGGCGTACAAATGTATTTTGCTGAGCTAACATTCATCTTTTTAGCATTTCCAGTTTGTCTGCCCGCATTTGGCCATGCAGAATATTGTACTTGTTGTTGTGGCGGGATTCATAGTGTCTCCGCAGATGATATTCTTTGAATCTCGCCACCGCCTCCTAACAGGTGACACAGCCAGCCTGTTCTTTGCATTGAACAAAAAAAACAAAAACGTTTCTCCACTTTGGGTTAAATTCCCTGTATTCTGTATCATTTTTTTCTCTTACCTTACCTTTTCGCCATGATTACGTTCTCTTTGAGAGGGGCGGGTCTAGGATTTTTTTTTCTGGGGTTGCACAGACTGCAGAAGGATGGAACAAATGTCACGTTATATGTGTTTGTGAAATATTTACTAACCAATAGTTAATAATGAAAATAGTTCAGAACTAAGGAATATTTTATTGCAAAAGCCGAACTTTATGATAAAATACAAATAAACCAAGATGAAAAATAAATCAAAAGACTCTGGTATTGTTCAGGGGGGCCGGACCAAATGTGATGACGGGCCGTAGTTTGGGGGACCTCTGTACTAAACTGTACCACCTGGTGGAAATGTGCTTTAAGTGTTTTATTATGTGTTTATCATTTACTTTTACCAGTGTTGAACTCTCACTGTCTCTCTCTCGCTATTTGATATACAGTCAAACCTCGGTTTTCGTACTTAATCCGTTCCAGAAGAAACCGAAACCATGTTTCCCATTGGAATCAATGTAAAATGTTTTAATCCGTTCCAAGTCAAGAAAACAACTTTTTTAAACCACTTTTTTTTTTACAATTTCACACCATAAACTGTACAAATGTAATAGGAGAGCAGGTAATATGTAATATGTTTTATGTTGAGGTGGAAGAAATTTCATCTGTGCTGTATGTTACACATACGTACAGCACATTTGACAATAAAGTTGTATTCAATTCAATATGTAAAATACTGTACAAACAAACTGTAATATGTTTTATTTTCACCAATTTTAACATTTTCACCAACATAAAAATTGAAGGAACATCTCTCTCTCTCTCTCTATCTATCTGTCGTGGGGCGTGCGCCTGTCCCAGCTGTCAGCAGGCAGGAGGCGGGGCGTTTCGGCATCCCGAACTCCTTTGCCAACACAGACACACGCACACCTGACTCATATTTCGCGATTAAATCTTTCTTGAATTCTATAGTTTTGCGCACTATTTTCCTCTTTTCTTCACCGGGTTCACCACTTCCACTTGTTTTCTTTGGTGCCATGATTAGGGACTGATACACGATGCAAAAATAACAGTCCAATATTACGTAGTTCTCACCAAACACGTCTGCTTTTTAAAAATAAATTCTTGATTGAACAATACAAACTCGTCTGCTCACAATGGACGCTACACAAGGAAGCTGTTTCTGTATGATTATTGCATAAAAATGAGACAGCGGACACCAGAGTGTTCATTATGTGCCGCTGCATTGAAAACGGATGGCCGTAAACAAAAGCACGCACACCCACCGTGCTGCTGGGGTAAACCATTCTGAAAAGAGGGGGATTTCTCTCCCGAACAGAAGCGTCTCACCAAAGACGTCTGCTTTTGTTTATTGAACAATACAAACCCGTCTGCTCACAATAGACGCCACACTAGGAAGCGTTTCACCAAACACGTCTGCTTTTTAAAAAAAATCTATTTAACAATACAAAAACGTCTGCTCACAATGGTTGCTTCCTGTGTTGCGACGCAACACAAGGGAGCGCGGCGACATGAGGGAGCGCCGCTACAAAAGGGAGCACGGCTACAGTCACTTCACTCCTCTCGGTTTTGCTACCTCCTCTCGGCTTCGCTCGAGGTAGCGTCGCCACACGAGGTAGCGAAGCCGAGAGGAGTGAAGTGACGCATTCAAGTGCGCTAAGTTAGTTCGAGAACCGAAATTTGTTCGGCATCCGAGGCATAAAAAACTCAAAATTTTAGTTCGAAAACCGAATTGTACGAGAACCGAGACGTCCGAAAACCGAGGTTTGACTGTACATGCTTTATTTCTTACATCTTTGCACAGTTTCCCATCATCTTTACCTTATCATTCACGGTATCTGTAAAAAATATGAATGCAATTCACTTTGGGTCTTTCAGGTTGCTATCCATGTCCTGGACCAAATCTCAATCCAGTAGCATTGGGAAATCGCTGGCTAGTTTATGCTGAGAACAAGGTAATCTGACATGAAGACACACATCACCAAAACATCAATAACCCAGTACTGTAGATGGTTTGGCAATAGAAATGTTAACACAAAGTGATCCCATGAAATTGACTTTTAATGGCTAAGAATGCAGTGATGTATTTCACGGTGGTAAGACACACTCAAACAGATTTGGGAGGAAGTGCCCTCCATAAATATAATTAAAATCCTTAAAAAAGTATATATTTTTTAATTGCAGAAGCATATTCTCTTCCTGAAATTTGTAGAAATGGTTCAACAGTCACAGAATCCCATCGCCATCTCAGTCCCCAGACCTCACTGCCAACGACATAAGTTGTCTCAAGAGGAGAATACAGTGGAAAAACCCCTGGATCGCTGGATGATTGAAATAAACATTAAACCACTATTTACCCTGTTTTTGCAGTTAATCAGATGTCACCAGTCTCGAGGAGGAGCTTGTGATGATAATGCACAATCTTATACGGCAACAGTGATCAATGCTGCCAAGGTATGTAAAAATACCTTTTTACATTTTCTTTGCACAGGAATATTTTTTCCAACTGGCTGTTTATTTATTTTTTTATATATTTTTTTGGAATTCACTTTTTATTAGATTTAAAAAAAAAGAAAATATAAAGTATAATGTAGCATGTTCAGTATGTACCAAAAATTACAGGCTCGTAGAGGTAAATATATGCAATTAAATATTTATTTTGAAAAACATGATCCAAAGACAAATTCACACATATTGTAGCGCCCTAGGATGCGGCATGAGTAACGACTCATGCCGCATCCAAATTCCTATTGAGCGGGTTTTATTCCTGGCAACCCATGAGAACTGGTCCCATGAACATGAAACATCCAAACAAGTGCATTACAAACCAAATAAAAGACCAAACCACGAAGACAATTGATTTAACATAAAATACACACCTCATGGGCTCACACCCATAAGGGGCTAAACCTTTGACGAAATCCTGTTTGTCTTCTTTTTGCTTCGTATAGTTGGTTCTCGGCACTCTCTTGTCTAACAAAATGGCTATACAGTGCTCACAAAACATATCCTTTAATGTACGCTAGTAAATGTGCACGGCAACTTGGGTCGGGTGGAACCTTTCTACCGATAATTTGTTCCGGCCAACAATCGCCACTAGATGACATCAGAACACCAAAAGGTAAAACTGCTTTATTGGAAATATAGACAGTAACACATATCAATACAAGAATTTACATATACTGTAGAGCAGGGGTGCCCATTACATCGATTGCGATCGACCGGTAGATCGCGGACTGGTCCCAAGTCGATTGGAAGGGTGAAGAGGAAAAAACAAACACACATTTGTGTCTCTGTGCATCTTAGTAATATATTTTATATGTTAATGCAAACTGCACCCTAATCATTCTATCAGTCTCACTTTCACAAAAAGTATTTAAAAAAAGAAAATAAAATAAAGCAGGGACATTTTTAACCTACGGTGGCGTGGCTGAGAGAAGCATTTTAAAACGGTACGCGTGAGCAACGATCGTTAACAGGCTGCCCAAGTGCGTGGTATGCCTCAGCGTCAGGCTGTTGCTCATCATGGCGTGCGTGCGTGCATATGCGCGCGTACGCGGTAACAGGTCTCTCGTGGGAGCTTGGTTTATCGAAAAGTAGATCTTCGGTCAAAAAAGTGCGGGCACCCCTGCTGTAGAGCAGTATTTATTCAAACATCCAGTTTACTGTACTTATTCAATTATGTCAGATCTTACTTAGCCAGGCCTCCCCCCCAAGTGTATCGTGAAATATAAAAACACAAGTATATAAATACATTGCACCCCCTAGACCTACACACAATCGCAAACACACGTTTAAAAATTAAGATTCAACGTTATGAAATGGATTTTAAAAAATTGTGACTATACACTGTTCAAGGAAGGGTTAAAGTAGATTGTTCTAGCAAAATATATTAATTTGTATGAATCAGGCATTGACATGAGGATATGTAAAATATTCGGCACAAATTAAAATACAGTCAAAGTTGTCTTACAAACTTATATGAATCAAGCATTAACATGACAGTATGTAGACTATTTCAGAACTAATTGAAGATACATGCACATGATTTAAGAGTTTCGATTCAACAGCCTGACTGCCCAGGGATAGAAAGTGTTTCTGTGTCTGTGGGTACGGCTTCTCATGACTTTATATCTCCTGCCCGAGGGCAGGAGGTTGAAGAGGCACATTCCAGGGTGGGATGATTCAGTCAGGATTTTCTGTGCCCTTTTTAGCCCCCTTGAGTTCGCGATGTCATCCAGGGATGGCAGGGGCCAGCCGATTATTTTTTGTGCCGCCTTATGACTCCTTGCAGAGCATTCCTGTCCTTGGCCGTGCAGCCGGCATACCACGCTGTGATGCCGTACGCCAATACGCTCTCCACTGTGGAGCGGTAGAATGTGTGTAGCGGGTGTGCCCCCGTCTGGCATTTGTTCAGCAATCTTAAGAAGTGCAGCCTCTGTTGCGCTTTCCTGACCAAAGCATCCGAGTTGGTGTGCCATTTGAGGTCATCCGCTACATGCACACCCAGGAACTTGAAAGTTGAGACCTTCTCCACACAGACACCGCCTATCTGTAGTGGAGAGGGGTCTGCTCTCTTCTTCCTCCAGTCCATCACCATCTCCTTTGTTTTGCTGGTGTTCAGTAGCAAGTTGTTTGATAAACACCAGCCTACGAGTCTCTGTACCTCTTCCCTGTATGCCATCGGAAATGAGACCCACCAATGTAGTGTCATCGGCGAATTTCACACTGACATTTGAGTCATACATGGGGGTACAGTCATGTGTGTACAGCGTAAACAGGAAGGGGCTCAGCACACAGCCCTGATGGGAGCCCGTGCTGAGTGTCAGTGTGGAGGATGTGTGGGGCCCCACCCTCACAGTTTGTGGTCGATCTATCAGAAAGCTTCTGATCCATTTGCGGGTGGGGGATGGGTAGTCCAGGTCCTTCAACTTTGTGATGAGAAAGTCGGTCAGGATAGACTGAACCTGAACTAAAATCCACAAAAAGCACCCTGACATAGCTTACTTGCTTTTCTCCATGGCTCGCGGCAGCGTGAACAAAGGTGGAGATGTCGTCAGCTGTTGATCTATTTTGTCTGGAGGCAAACTGATGCTGGTCAAAGTTCTGTGGGAGGCATGCCTTTAGGTGGCGAAGAACTAGCCTCTCAAGACATTTCATGACCACTGGGGTCAGTGCCACTGGTCTGTAATGATTCAGGCTGCTGATGGTATGTTTCTTGGGGACAAGTATGATGGTGGCTGCTTTTAGGCATGATGGGACGGTGGCCTGTGCCAGGGAGGAGTTGAATATCTGTGTTAGGATCCCTGTCAGTTGGTCCGCACAGGCCTTCAGCACTTTCCCCTGTACTCCGTCCGCTCCTTTGGCTTTGTGCGGGTTCACGGCTTTCAGGACTGCTCTCACCTCATGCTCCTTCAGCTGTAGCGACTGCATGCTGAATTGATGTGTAGACAGAGGGGCAGAGTGAGACCTCTCTGCGTCAAAGCGGGTGAAGAAGATGTTTAATTCCCCCGCCAGCGAGGCATCTGCGCTTACCTCTGGTGGACTGCCCTTGTAATTTGTTATGTTTTGTAAGCCCCGCCACACTTGCCTTGCATTTTTGTCCGCCAGTTGTTTCTCTACCTTTTCTTTATAGCTCCTTTTGGCTTGTTTGATCCCTCTTTTCAGGTTTTCCCTGGCCACGGCATACAGCTCCCGGTCTCCGGCCCTGAACGCAGAATCTCGGGCCCTGAGCGGTGTCCGCACTTCCCCGTCATCCATGGTTTTTCATTCAACACTTTGATCTGTTTATCCACTGTGACATTATCAGTGCAGCTCTTAATGTAAAATAAAACAGTCTCAGTGCGTTCATTTAGGTCCAAGTGATCAAAAATAGTCCAGTCCGTATTTTCAAAACAGTCCTGGAGCTGACTAAGTGCATCTGCAGGCCAGGTTTTGACAGCTTTCCTGACTGGTTTGGTTCTTATTCTGATGGGTCTATATGCTGGCACACTGAATAGTGAGATGTGATCAGACATCCCCAGATGAGGAAGGGGTATTGTCCTGTATGCACTCTTTAAGTTGGAATATATTCTGTCTAGTGTGTTACTGCCCTTGGTGGGACCCTTTACATATTGTGCACATTTTGGAAAAACAGTTTTTAAACAAGCCTGATTAAAGTCCCCAGCCACAATAATGGCACCCTCAGGGTACTGCATCTGCTGTCCGGATATTGTGTCGTGAAGTTTGGAAAGAGCTGTGTTTACGTTAGCAGTGGGGGGTATATACACAGCTGTAATTAGCACTGCAGTTAGCTCTCTAGGTAGATAGAATGGCCTGAAGATTACCGTCATCATCTCTAGATCGGGCGAACAATAAGTATTTATTACTCTACTGTTTGTACGCCAGCCTTGATGAACGAAGACGCAAAGGCCCCCTCCTAGTTTCTTTCCGGTGCTGTCGTTCCTATCGAAGCGGTGCGTGGTTCGACGTGACAGCTGCATTGCCTCGTCCGGTATGAGCAAATGTAGCCATGTCTCCGTTATTACAGACACGCTACAGTCCCGGGTGTAGCGATTGTCTGACAACAGCAGCTCCATCCCGGCAATTTTGTTGACGACCAATCTGGCATTCGTCAGGAAGATGCTTGGCAGCGCTGGTCTGAGCGGCTGCTTCCTTAGCCTGGCTAGCAGGCCCGCCCTGCACCCCCGCTTTTGTCTCCGTTCTCTACGCCGCCTCCTCGTCCCGACAACAATCCACGGAGAGCCCGGTGGTCTGGCTATCGCTGGGGGTATATCCCACATATCTTTGAAGTCCGCATTTATCGCGATTTCACTCGCAAGTCCAATGTTTTTTAACTCTGCACTGGTATATGTTTACAGGCCATTCACACACTTGATCACATTCGCACAAGACCACACAGACATAATTAGAAAGAAACTAAATCCACAACGAGGGAGAGAGATCCGAGCCGCTGCGTCCTCGCGCGCAAATGATAATGACAAAAAATGACTCCTACAGGACTAAGACCACAGGCCAATCATTTTCAACAATGCATATTTTGTCAACTGTCTCACACGCGCAAACTCTCAGTTCACCCAAGTCCACAAGTAAAAATATAATCAAGTTTTTCTCTTAATATGCATGTTGTTTCGCACCCTAGTGCAGGGACTTTTGGTATTCCTTCTCTTGAACAATCCTCATCAAATCTGGTTTGTATTCCGTTGTTGCCACTTGAAACAGGTCACTGTCTGTATGCGAGCTGCAGTGGTTACTTACTTGGGTCAGCTTGCTACATATTTGACCGAAGATCAACTTTTGAAGTGACGAACCTCCCGCGATCGACCTGATCGCGCACGTGCTAGCATTTCTCTTGTGCTGCAGTCAATGTAAATAATTTTAAAAAACGCAACATACAAATTTTACAAAAATTGTAAAAGTATTCATTCATTCATCTTCCGAACCGCTTCATCCTCACTAGGGTCGCGGGGGGTGCTGGAGCCTATCCCAGCTGTCTTCGGGCAGTAGGCGGGGGACACCCCGAATTGGTTGCCAGCCAATCGCAGGGCACACAGAGACGAACAACCATGCACGCCCACACTCACACCTAGGGACCATTTAGAGTGATCAATCAGCCTGCCATGCATGTTTTTGGAATGTGGGAGGAAACCGGAGCACCCGGAGAAAACCCACGCATGCCCGGGGAGAACATGCAAACTCCACACAGGGAGGCCGGAGCTGGAATCGAACCCGGTACCTCTGCACTGTGAAGCCGACGTGCTAAACACTGGACTACCGGGCCGCCCTTGTAAAAGTATTATTCCTGAATATTTATTTTACTTTCAACCACTCCAAATGTTCAGTGGCATCAGCGCTATACATACACATATAGTTCTTATGTTTTTCTTTGTGTTTTTGCCCTCTATGGACAATAAAAGTGGTATTGTGCTATGACCAAAAGATATATATATATATATATATATATATATATATATATATATATATATATATATATATATATATATATATATGTATATATATATATATATATATATGTATGTATGTATATCTTTTGGTCATAGCACACAGTCAAACCTCGGATTTCGAACGTCTCTGTTCTCGACCAAATCGGTTTTCGACCAAAAATGTCAAGTTTTTTATGCCTCGGATTCCAGAGAGCTGAGCGTCCGATGGGCGGGACAAAACCAGCATTTATCCAATGACTCTTCTTATTTCAATGCATTGGGACTACTCTCGAGACGCCCAGCGTCCACGCTGTAGACGCTCAGAGTCCACGCAGTTTAAAGCACAGTGAAGCTGCGGGAATGAATGAGAAGAGAGTTGCGTCGTAACCAGTAGTAAAACGCTCTGATTCGGAACAGAAGTTGAGCGCCTCGTAGCGCATATTTAGTCAATGACATGTACACACAATTGTATGTCCACACATATATTTGATCACTTATTATTTGAAATTTTAGGGGAAGCTGAGCTTCCCTTGCAGTCTTAGAGCAATCGCCTCTGACACACACACACACACACACACACACACACACTACTACTATTTCAGTAAATTACTCTACAGTATCAACATTTTCAGCATTTGAATCACTGAACAACCACATATAAATTACACAGATACTTTACTCAACTATCTGTGGTCAGATTGGGATGGTAGGCCTACAGGTAAAATTCACTTAAGATTTCCCCAGCAGTGGACAAGAGGGCAGGTTGGTGTTGAGGTGACTCTTCATGCACACATATCTGACTCGTGGTGGAGCAGTTAGGATGCAAACATTGTTTTATTTTTTATTTTTTGAAAGGGATCAGTGTGGAAGCAAATTGTGAACTGGCTGCTGATTGAAACGTTGATATGGACAACATCACAAGCAATTTATTTTTTAATGTAGTCATGTATTATTAATAGATGCATTGCCCACAATAAGTGTGGCAACTGGGGTGGCATTTGGTGGGGATTTGCTGGGGCGACCAGCACCAGCTGCCAGAGATTCAATCCGACTAAGATATGACTTATTTCTCTGTCCCTGATTTCATACATTTTTCAAATGTAGCTTGCTCAAAATGAGACTAGCAACTCCTGCCCTGTGTCTTGATTCGTCCAAGGAATATAATAGCTGGTTGAATCCTTTTTTTTTTTTTAAGTTCATTTTAATTTAGATGGGTTTTCTGTTAATATGCTACATGGTCTTGTTTTATTCTTATTTTAGCTTGAGTTTTCAATGTTTAGCTGCATTTCATAGCTCAATGAAATGAAAATGAAAAGAAATGTCACTGATTATGAGCATTCACTTGCCATTATGACATTAAGATTGATATGAATCAATCAGCAAATCTACCTTTTTCACCTTATAAATATCTACACTTCTGTCACTCTCAGATTCAATTGCCAATACCCTCATCCATATATTTGTCATATCTGGACTGTTATAACGGAGTCCTTTTTGGGCTACCCAGCAAAGCTCTAGATTGGCTCCAAAAATTTGCCTGTCAGACCTCCACAACCCATACACCTCATCCTGAGACTTTCAGTTCTCAAGGGCAATCAGTTTTGCACGGCAGAATGGTTTCACAAAGACATATTTTGAGGACAATCGTCACCAATGTGTAGCGAGACCCTCAAAGCCCACTGCGCTCTGCCAACGTCCCGCGTGCCACAGTTTGCCAGGGAGTCGGTGACATGTGCGCCCATCTAGGTTCAGCTGACCTGAGAAGGATTAAATCAGTTCATGAAATGATTTCCTTTATTGTGCTCAATCACTAAGTCAATCATAAATGACACAGCAAAACACATGCATTGTCGAAGTCTCTCCTAAAACCCAACCCAACCACCCAAAAAATGCCAGAAGTTATGCCCTCAACATTTATACAATATTCTGTTATACACATCATGCAGCCTCGTGACAACTAGAAATAGAATTTGTCAGGTTTTAATGTCATGCACGGAGCCCGTTGAATGAATCCAACTCAAAATTTGTCAGAAAAGCCATAAGACATTGATCATGCTCTACTGCGAATATTGTGACTTTTCGGCAAAGGGCATGGGCATTACGGGGTCTGATGTTCCATCGTGACAACAAACGTTGCTTGCTGTAACTTGACTTGATTCTATCTTGTTCAAATTTCACTTTATTTGATGAAAGTCTAAGCCTAAAGACATCCAAAGTCATTTTTCACTCCAGTGGTTGTTCCACCTACTGGCTACAGGAAATATATGTTTTATACGTTGACCAGAGTAGGCCAGATTTATCTCAGATTTGCACGGAAGAGTATTCAGGCCTTCACGAAGTTGCAACAAGAAATGTGACATTTCGCGAAAAGCTGTCGCCATGTCAACGCACTGTTTGGCAAGAAAACAACAGTGCTCTAAAGGTTCTACATATGCACAAAAACTCGATATTTGATTAGGTTACTTTGCACTAAAAGTTGGGGGGGGGGGGGGGGGTTGGTGGAAGAAACACATCAGTCCTAGCAACAGAATCGATATTTGATTAGGTTATCAAGGCGACTAGGAAAAACAAAGCTTCTTATTTTGCCGAGCGCTGTTCTGAGCTAATTGGTTTCTTTTAAATTTAAATTAAGTTTTTTGCGCCCGCTACAAATTTTTCCTGGTTAAATTTCAAGATTCCCAAAAATTGGGGGCACAATGTGCCCTAAAAGTTCTGGAACCTTCCTCAAAACTCAAAAGAAATTCAGCCATTTTCCACTTCCTGATAAATTTCACCTAATTTTTGGCATTTATAGAGTTCATATTTGATCAAAATAGCTTTTAATCTGACGTACTTTAATGAAGATGACAAAGTGTCCCCAGGTGTCCCCAGCGGGGATAATAAATTATAATGCCCTTATTTAAGTGCAACTGGTTTTGTTCTGGAGCGCAAAAGCTTTGTCATATTGATAACATTTTCATGTTCTCAGTGCAGTATAGTTTTCCCATAGGATGGTGATAGCTTTAGATTTTTAGATGAATTGGTAGCTTTCACAATAGGAGTGTTCACACAGCAAGGGAGGTCCTTCTCCTTCTCGGTCTCCGTGCCTTCTGCTCGAGAGGCGTTCAATGACCGCCCCGGAAAACGTAAATCAACGATGACTTCAATGACACTCAGAAAAGCAAACATATAATGCACCAAACAGAAAATCAAGAGAGGAAATCACAAAATAAATTCTATGGGGAGGTGTTGTGAACACACAACAAAGGAACAAACTACACAAACAACTCCGAGACAGTCCAGTCTCGTACAAAAGGAAAGATGATGTTTGGGGACTATCCCCCCCGCCCCCCGTTCTAGTTGAGATGGTATATCCAAGAGGCAAGGTGACACTTGCTACTGTTATTGCCAGCCATCATGTCTTGTGTCGTTATTAAACAAACACATGACGGAAGTACAACAGAGCACTAAAGCAATGCATTCTCGCCGTATGTAATCAACTCTTCTCATGCGTAGCGAGGCTACTCCCCCCCCCCCCCCACAAATGAGCATTTGCTCCGGAGCAAATGGTAGCGTTCACACGTACCATTTTACATCGGTGCTGCCCCGCAAATGAGCATTTGCTTCGTAGCAAATTTTTAAACCACCTCTCTGAAGTGGGTTAATTTTGCTCCGGAGTAAGCTGTTTTCAGGGGCTACACCGGTGTAACTTTGCACGTGTGACCGCTCTACTGGGGTAGCACCAGCGCAGCACCGGAGCAAATGTTGCCGTGTGAACACCCCTAATTTGATATCCATCCATCCACCCATCCATTTTCCGAACCGCTTTATCCTCACTAGGGTCGCGGGGGGTGCCGGAGCCTATCCCAGCTGTCTTCGGGCATTAGGCGGGGGACACCCTGAATTGGTTGCCAGCCAATCGCAGGGCACACAGAGACGATCCACGCTCATACTCATACCTAGGGACTAGAGTGCACAATCAGCCTGCCATGCACCGGAGCACCCGGAGAAAACCCACGCAGGCCCGGGGAGATGCAAACTCCACACAGGGAAGCTGGATTTGAACCCGGTACCTCAGCACTGTGAAGCCGACGTGCTAACCACTGGACTACCGGGCCGCCCCCTAATTTGATATGATTTTTGTTTTTCAGCCAGTAGACAAGGTTTGCCTCCTCTGTGTTAATCAATGGTTTTGTTTGGATAACATCTCTGATGTCCACAACTGCAGTTATTAGAAAAACACATTAGTGTTGATCAATCTGGGTCTGAATGCCTTAGTGAATAATTAATGGTTGTGCTAGCAAATTACATGCACACACTGACACATGCAAATATGATTGTACGCACGCAAAAAGCCAACAGATACTTAGTGTGTCTGATGGATTGATGATGAGAGACATGAGGTGATCCACAGACCTAAACAAAAATATGCTTGGCGCCACATTGTATTGACAGTGGCCGCCTGAATGCTTGATTAGACTCTCTAGAGCCTCATTTGGTGTTGGCATGCACATGGTCTCACACATTGGACTCCATTAGGCAAACACAGTGTACTATGCAAGACAGACTCCACTTAAGTAGCACTATCCTATAATAAAGCCACAGAGGTGTTTTTGAGCCAGACACCCTGGCTGGGCTTTAAACAGACTCAGAGGAACATAATGCACACACATTGAGTGAATATACATTCCCTGGTGCACACACACTTAGTCACAACCTTTGCACATCTCTCTGCCTCAAAAGACTCCAATGCAGGAGCTGTGAATTTCAGAAAAATAAGTGCCTAAAATGCTGAACATTCTTTTACAACTGAAGACATCATTCTATTTTCAAACTAAATTTAAGCTTCTTTGTAAACTCACCACTGTTGATTGTTTCTCCCTTTAGACTCTGAAGACAGGTCTCAGCATGGTTGGGAAGGTTGTGACCCAGTTGACTGGTAGTCTGCCAGCATGTACTTCAGAGGAAGAAGGGTCACCTCACAACATGAGTCGTCGTAGCCTCCATAACGCCGGTGTGGTCACAGTCATTGACAGTGATAAAGTTGGCGAGGGACAGGTCTGTCCATTTTTCTTTTGCTTCTGGTCATTGTGAAAGGGTTGATTCAATTTTTTTTTTAATTATGTATTATTGTACAGTCAAACCTCGGTTCTCGTACAATTCGGTTTTTTATGCCTCGGATGACGAACAAATTTCGTTTCTCGAACTAACTGAGCGCACTTGAATGCGTCACTTCACTCCTCTCGGCTTCGCTTCCTCGTGTAGCGACGCTACGTCGTGTAGCGAGGAAGCGACGCTACAGTAGCGTCCATTGTGAGCAGATGTTTTTGTATTGTTCAATAGCTTTTTTTTTTAAAAAGCAGACGTGCAACCCCCCTCCTTTCAGAATGGTTTGCCCCAGCAGCACGGGGGAAGTGCGTGCGTGCGTTTGTCTACGGCCGGCAGTTTTCAATACAGCGGCACATCATCAACACTCTGGTGTCCGGTTTTCGAACAATTCGGTTTTCGAACAGTCTTCTGGAACGGATTAAGTACGAAAACCGAGGTTTGACTGTATTTGTATATTCCGATTATAATTACGGCCCGAGCAGCAACTGCTGCGAGGTCTCTACTGTTTTTCTAGAAATTATTTTCGCCTGAGCAGTGTAGAAATTGTCTTTAGGGCCTGATCAGCGGCTGTTGCAAGAACTCTACTGTTTTTGTCTAAATTATTATTGTTATTATTATTATTATTATTATTATATTTATTATATTTATTATATTTATTATTATTGCCCAAGAAGCAACTGCTGTGAGGACCCTATTTTTTGTTTTTGTAAGAATTTGTTGTTGTTATTCTTCTTCTTCTTATTATTATTATTACTGGTATAATAGTAATAATAATAATAATATGACACATGAGAGGTGAAAAAAGTTGTATAAAAAAAACCTGGCATCTCAGCAAGGGCTGGTTAGACCTGTCCTCTTCCAATGACAAAGTCAAACATTATCGTATTATTTATAGAACATGATTTGGTCTTTTTCGTGCTTATCTGTTGGTTCGTCTCGGGTTTGTTTTTCTTTTTTTTCTTACAAGTAATATTTGTGTCTGCTTGCTGCAGGTCCTGGTGAGCGAGGACTCAGAAAGCGAAGGATTGGTGGCTCATTTTCCAGCTCATGACAAACCTATATCCTGCATGCAGTTCAATTCCAGTGGTAAGACACACCCACAAGCATATGTTTAGTTTCTGATGAAGGGTGTGTGAGCTCACATCGGAGCTGAGTTACAAAGTAGAGTCAAAATCAACTTTATTTGGCATGTATGAAACTGCCTCCTCACTAAACAACCATGTAGTGCAGTTTGCTCTGCTGCAAATAAAAATCCGCAAAACAGATATATCTCTGTGAACTCTGATACGTACTGAAAAAACCTTTTTTCTTAATTTGAGAATGTATACTTTCTTGGGGTTCACATACTAAATAAAGCTTACAATAGGAAATATTTTTTGAAACAGAGCATGTGTTTTATAGTTTTTGCGGGTTCCAAGAATTGCAAAAATAATAAGCAAAAATAGCTTTGCATAAGACAGTTTCCTTCAGAAAGTACACTGAAACCGACCAATTTAGGCGTGTGTGTGTGTGTGTGTGTGTGTGTGTGTGTGTGTGAGAGAGAGAGAATAAACGCATCCAATCCTCCAAACAGTGCAACCTCATGTTGCTCATCTTGTTGTCAACCTAAAAATGTGGTTTGTTTTTGACAGAAAATACATTAGCGAAAACTTCAGTTCATCTTTAAAAACTGTTTTTTGTGTGTCCCAGAAGACCAATGCAAAGCCTTTTCATCATCTTAAACTGAATGTAAACTTTGTCCTTAAACTATTCTCCCGGGAACTAAGGTTATGCTCTCAGTTACCAAGCTCAACATGCCAGTAAAGATGGACCAAAAAAAAAAAAAATGCCATAAGCGTTACGCTGCAGACAAAAACACGAGTCAAACAGTGCCTGGAAATCCGAACACTTTGGCTGGGAACTATTATGTCAGAAACCCATGTGGCTTTTGTGTATTGGAGACTCAACAGAGAGAGTACCAACTGGAAGCCACTTCTGAGTCTGGCAGCTGGCGCTTTGCAGTGATACGGCGGGTCTGTGGATCTATTCCTAGTGGTGTAATTAAAGGGATGAAGAAGTATTGTGGCAAAATGTTCCCTTCAAACAGCTGCATTGTGTGTGCTAGTTTTATCACATCTCCTCTTCATTCGTCCTTAAGATCCTTGACGTAATTATTAGGTACGATGCCAAGGTCAAAATACACTCGTGTTTTCATGAGGATATCTTGTCAAACAATGTGTGCATTTTTAGAATGCGAATGGCAGCCATCAGTGGGGTGAATAGTTCAAGCCACTCTTTTGAGGTACAAATTAAACTGTTAAGTTGGTTTCCAGGTGTTGCCTGTGACCAGTTTAATGACGAATGAACTCGAGCCCTCTCAGCAGGCATATGCTGTTACCAAGTGCAAATCGTCCTGAAGTGGCTACATTTATTTTTACGTGCAGCAGAAATGGAAATGATGTAGAGGTAGTGTTTTTTTTTTCTTTTTTCTTTGAGAGCAATTTTCCAAATACTACCCTAATGAAACAACAAAGACTGAATGTTGGTTGACGTTAGCGTTGAGGACAGATTAGTTTGTTAACTGGAAGACAGGTTGGTTTGTTAACTGATCGCAACTGCAAACATTGTCTGCATCTCCCCTCATTCAGTTTGAATATAACTATGCATATGTGTGTATATATATATACACACATATGCATATGTATATATATATACACAGTCAAACCTCAGTTTTCGAATGTCTCGGTTCTCGACCAAACATTTCGTGTTTTTTATGCTTCAGATGACGAACAAATTTCGGTTTTCGAACAAACTGAGCGCACTTGAATGCGTCACTTCACTCCTCTCGGCTTCGCTTCCTTGTGTAGCCTCCATTGTGAGCAGACGAGTTTGTATTGTTCAATAAAGATTCAAAAAAAAAAAAAGCAGCCGTGTTTGGTGAGACGCTTCTGTTAGGGGGAGTGAAACCCCCCTCTTTTCAGAATGGTTTGCCCCAGCAGCACGGGGGAAGTGCGTGCGTTTGTTGTACGGCCGGCAGTTTTCAATACAGCGGCACATAATGAACATTCTGGTGTCTGGTGTCTCATTATTATGCAATAATCATACAGAAACAGCTTCCTCATGTAGCCTCCATTGTGAGCAGACGAGTTTGTATTGTTCAATAAAGATTTTTTTTTTTAAAAAGCAGACGTGTTTGGTGAGGACTACGTAATATCGGACTGTTATTTTTTCATGTGTATCAGCCACTAATCATGGCACCGAAGAAAGCAAGTGGAAGTGGTAAATGTAATGATGGTCAGCAGGCAAGGTTCACGTTTTATGTGACTTTTAAAAACAATGTGGCAGAGCAGTAAAAAAGTTACTTCCTGGAACTCCCCCTTATAGGCGGGACCTGTCGATTAACTGGAGTATGACGTACACAGTGCAAACTTTCATAAAGCATCCATCCATCCATCCATTTTCCGAACCGCTTTATCCTCACTAGGGTCGCGGGGGGGTGCTGGAGCCTATCCCAGCCGTCTAAAGCATACAGCTTTATGTCATCCATGTAGAGGAGGTGACTGATCGTAGCTCCGTTTCTTGTCTTGGCGATTACTTGGCTTAGGGGGTTCAGTCCTATGCAGAACAGCAGTGGGGAGAGTGCATCACCTTGGTATATGCCACATTTGATGGACACTTGGGTATGTGGCTTGCCATTGGCTTCAAGTGTGGTTTTCCACATCCTCATCGAGTTCGCAACGAAGGCTCTTAGGGTCGTGTTCACCTAATACAACTCCAAGCATTCAGTGATCCATGTATGTGGCATCAAGTCCTAGGCTTTCTTGTAATCAATCCAGGCTGTGCACAGGTTGGTATGTCGGGACCTGCAGTCTTGTGCGACTGTTCTGTCAACCAGGAGCTGATGTTTGCTCCTCTGGTATCTGTGCCAATGCCCTTCTGTGCTTCGCTCATGTATTGATCCACGTGTCCACTTATCTTAGCCACAATGATGCCTGACATGAGCGTCCATGTTGTGGAGGGACAGGTTATTGGCCGATAGTTGGATGGGACTACAACCTTTTGAGGGATCCTTCATGATCAGGATCGTTCGCCCTTTGGTTAGACATC
Source organism: Hippocampus abdominalis (assembly GCA_018466805.1). NCBI lineage: Eukaryota > Metazoa > Chordata > Actinopteri > Syngnathiformes > Syngnathidae > Hippocampus > Hippocampus abdominalis. The sequence continues at coordinate 21,045,801 of CM031703.1, read as the reverse complement.
CTGGGGGAAGTCCCATCCCTCAGCAACCGGTTCATTTGTGCTGCTAGGCGCTCATGGAGTGCTGTGAGTTTCTTTAGCCAGTAGGTGTGGACCATGCCCGGGCCTGGTGCTGTCCAGTTTTTCATATCTGAGACTCTTTCCTGTACGTCTGCCACTGTTATGGTAACTGGGTTCTGTTCAGGGAGGTTGCTGTGCTCCTCTCTCAGGGTCACCAGCCGTTGTGCACTGTTGTTATGTGAGACCTTCTCCCATATGCCTTTCCAGTATCTTTCAGTTTCCAGTCTTGTTGGGTCTGCTCTGCTGTTAGAACCCTGCCATTGAGCGTACACTTTTGCAGGTTGTGTTGCAAACAGCCTGTTTATTCGTCTGGCCTCATTCTCTTTCATGTACCTCTTTAGGCGACTGGACAAGGCTTGGAGCCTTTGTTTAGCAGTTTCGAGTGCTTCGGGTGTGGTCATCTGGATGTTCCTCTCAGGTATCGGCCTTTTCATCACACCGCTCTGGGCCTCCGTCAATTGGCTCACATCTTTCCGAGCCACCTTGATCTTAACCTCCAACCGTCTTTTCCATGGTGGGTAATGTGTCTCATGGCTCCCATGGTTGCTCTTATAGCCAAGCATCTCTAGGATCACTGATGCTGAAGCATATATCAGCTCATTGGTTTCCGTGATCGTTAGGGTAGGGATCACCCTCAGTGCTGCATTCACACTTTCCATGAGACTTTCAGGTGGTACGTCACATTGCCGTTGTAATCGTTTTTTGTATATATATATATATATATATACACATATATATATATATATATATACAGTCAAACCTCGGTTTTCGTACTTAATCCATTCCAGAAGACTGTTCGGAAACCGAAACCATGTTTCCCATTGAAATCAATGTAAAATGTTTTAATCCGTTCCAAGTCAAGAAAACAACTTTTTTAAACCACTTTTTTTTTTTTACAATTTCACACCATAAACTGTACAAATGTAATAGGAGAGCAGGTAATATGTAAAATACTGTACAAACAAACTGTAATATACTTTATTTTCACCAATTTTAACATTAACATAGTAACATAAAAATTGAAGGAACATCTCTCTCTCTCTCTCTGTCTGTCATTGGACGTGCGCCGAACTCCTTCGCCTACACAGACACACGCACACCTGACTCATATATTGCGATTAAATCTTTCTTAAATGCTATAGTTTTGCGCACGATTTTCCTCTTGTCTTCACCAGGTTCACCACTTCCACTTGCTTTCTTCGGTGCCATGATTAGGGGCTGATACACGATGCAAAAATAACAGTCCAATATTACGTAGTTCTCACCAAACACGTCTGCTTTTTAAAAAAAAAAATCTTAATCGAACAATACAAACTCGTCTGCTCACAAGCTGTTTCTGTATGATTATTGCATAATAATGAGACACCGGAAACCAGAGTGTTCATTATGTGCCGCTGCATTGAAAAATGCCGGCCGTAAACAAACGCACGCACCCCTCCCCCCGTGCTGCTAGGGCAAACCATTATGAAAAGAGGGAGATTCCACTCGCCCTAAAAGAGGCGTCTCACCAAACACGTCTGCTTTTTTTTTATTGAACAATACAAACTCACTGCTCACGTCTGCTCACAATGGACGCTACACTAGGAAGCGTTTCACCAAACACGTCTGCTTTTAAAAAGAAATCTATTGAACAATACAAAAACGTCTGCTCACAATGGTCGCTTCCTGTGTTGCGACACAACACAAGGGAAAGCCGCTACAAAAGGGAGCACGGCTACACGAGGTAGCGTCACTTCACTCCTCTCGTCTTTGCTACCTCTCGGCTTCGCTTCCTCCTGTAGCGTCGAGGTAGCGTTGCTACAGGAGGTAGCGAAGCAGAGAGGAGTGAAGTGACGCATTCAAGTGCGCTCAGTTAGTTCGAGAACCGAAATTTGTTCGGCAACCGAGGCATAAAAAACTCGAAATTTTAGTTCGAAAACCGAATTGTGCGAGAACCGAGACGTCCGAAAACCGAGGTTTGACATATATTTTTGTTCGAAAACCGAAACCACGCTCTTTTTAAAATAATAATGTTTATTGAACACGTCTGCTCACAATGGAAAGCAACACGAGGAGTCGTCCCTTCCTCGTCTACCCGAGGAAGCGCCACTTCCTCGTGTAAGGAAGGCGAGAGGAGTCAAATGGTGCATTCAAGTGCGCTCAGTTTGTTCGAGAACCGAAATTTGTTCGTCATCCGAGGCATAAAAAAAAAATCGAAATTTTTGGTCGAAAACCGAATCGGTCGAGAACCGAGACGTTCAAAAACCGAGGTTTGACTGTATACAGTGATCCCTCGCTATTTCGCGGTTCGTTTATCGCGGCTTCGGTGCATCGCGGATTTTATATATTTATAAAAATATATATATATGTATATTAATATTTTAATATTAATATATATTTTTTTGAAGTCTGCAAAAAGTCCGCAAATGGTCCGCGAGAAGCAGCGAAAGTCAGCAAAATAACAGTGAGTCATATAGAGCAACATATACAGTACATGTGGGGTGAGGTCGGGGCTAAGAAGATGTAAAGCCATGTTGATTGGCTGTGCATCTTCTTTCTGTCTTAGCACGTGGGTTACTCTGTGATCTTTAAACAGTGTCTAAGTGTTGTTTACAATGCTGCTAGTGCTGCGTGTGTGTGTGTGTGTGTGTGTGTGTGTGTGTGTCTGTGTGTGTGTGGGAGAGAGAGAGAGAGAGAGACAGAGAGAGAGAGACTTATAAGAACAAAAGCAGGTCTCTTCCATCCTTAATTGTATTAACAACCTTAATTGACCAATCATAAACACGTCTGCTGCATGCCACTGGATCACTGGCCTTTGTGTGTGTGTGTGTTAGTGCGGTCTGCTCAAGCGCAAAGGCCCACGTGGGGCATGTTTTTTTATATATATGTTAATTGGTGGCTACTTCACGGATTTTCGTTTATCGCGGGTGGTTTTGGTCCCCATTAACCACGATAAACGAGGGATTACTTTATATATTTATTAAGGGTGTGGAAAAGAATCGATATTAATCGATGCATCGAGGCGCACGTGCACGATGCGAGTGCATCGGCTCATTCACTGGGTATGACACAATTGACGGGTGAAATCTAGATTCATCACGATGCGTTTGTGGGTCTCGGTAAAATCCGATGCAAGCACCATTTTATTCATGTTAAACGTCACCTATCTGCTATTTCCTAGGCGCAATGAATGCACCATCATTATTTTGCGATTTGTGTTGAATACGGACGGAAGCCGTGAGTCACATACAGTACAGTACACTACTAGCGAAACACGATGGAAGTTCGTGCAAGCAGCAGCGAGGAAACTACTATCTTTAATGCACCCGCAACAATCAGATCTTATGTTTGGAAATACTACGGCTTCGTAAAGAAAGACGGAAAGCTTGATAAAACCTCTGTAATTTGCAAAGAATGTCGCACTAAGAAGCCATACAATGGCAGCAAATTGGCAACCAAGCTCCTCAGTGAGGAAAAGACCCCCACTATCTCCATCGTTTCCCCACTACTGGCTAAACTACGGTCAGAATTTGGAGAAAACCACAGCGATCTAGCTGCAATTGGCAAGATGAAAGAAAATTTCAGGACAGGACTTTGATTCCCGTTACAACTACATCCAAGACTACCTCGACAATGCCTCAGCCCTTGATCCCCGCTTCAAGGACCTGCACTTCATGGATGCTGACGACACTGCAAAGGATGTGATATTCCTGAAGATAGCACAACAAGTGGAGCATCTGGTAAGAAATACAATATTATCAGCAGTTAGTTTTACTCTTAGTATTTTCCATCTCACTTAAGGGTTTTCTCTTTTAGTTCTAATGATATTATATGTATTTATTTTTTTCACATGGAAAATAAATGAACACTTATGCTAGTTTTCAACACTTGTTCAGGTTGGCTTTTCTAGATGATGATAATTTCATCTGCTCTTGCTCTGCTCTGCTGATTGTCAGGCAAGGGCTGATGGTATGCTGGATGATGAGAGCCAGGCAGCTCAGGCAGAAGGTGATGGGAGAGACCCCAGGGAGGAGGAGGAGGACAATGAAAATGATGTGGAGGAGATGGGGGAAGATGAGAGAGGTTTGTTTTGGGACTTGGTTATGTTATCTATAATAGTTCATTGATTTGAAAAGAGGTGTGATGATGGTATTGTAATGCAGTCATATGGTATTTAACTAATAACTAGTTGAATATGCTGATATTATTGGTTCGCACAGCTGTGTGTGAATTAATTTGGAGCATTACAAAGTGAGTTATGAGGCTGCGCTATTGTTTATGATTCCTGTTATTGTATCAGCACCAGGAGGAGGATGTGCATTATACTGTTTTTTTGTAGACATATTGTTTTGACTCATGTTTCTTTTGTCCTGTCTTGCTTTGTCTTGTCTACCCCAGATGATGGGCCAGAGCCTCCCAAGATGAAGTCCGCTATGGACCAGTTCCTTGGAGGTTTCCTTGCTCCTAGAGCACCAGAGAAGACCATAAGGGAGAGAGCTAAGGAAGAAATAACAAAATACAGGAGGAGGGATGGGTTAGATGTCAATGGTTATGTGTTGCAGTGGTGGAAAAAACAAGCAGATCTTCCACTGCTTTCAAAATTGGCCAGGAGCTATTTGTCCGTCCTGCAACAAGTGTTCCCTCTGAACGAGTGTTCAGCACAGCACGTGACATTATTAACAGCAGAGCGCAGTCGGCTTCTTCCTGAACATGCGGACCAACTAATCTCCCTGAAAAAAAACCTGAAGCAGTGCCATATGAAGTACATCACAAAGTGAGATGTTGATAGAGTGGCATTCACAGAAATATCTGTTTTCTTTTTTGACTCTTTTGGACATTTTATTTTGAGACACAGTGAGAGTGGTCTGTGCATGCTACAATACACACAGCAGCTTTGAGCCTGTGACTGCCATATTCTTTAAATTGTATTTTATTGTCTGTCCTATGGAGATGGATATTTCATATAAGACACTCAGTGAGAGTAGTCTATTTGTGTTTACACTACAGCAACAGCTGTGAGTCTCAGGTGCCAAATCGTTTACATTTTCTTTGCACAAAACCCAATTGGGAAAGGACTTAAATAAGTTGTTTTACACGTTCTACTGTTTATAAGGAATAAAGTGGTATCCTTTTTGTAGTACCATACTGAATTCCATCTTTTTTTAAACTTTTTTCTTTGCATCATGTTTAATCGCACAATATCACAACAAATTGCATTGTATCATATTGGATTGCATTGATTTGAACTAAATGTGTATCGCGTCGTATCACATCGTGAAGACGGTGAAACGTATCGCAACGTGTCGCCAGAAAATTCCATGTATCGTTTAAGTATCGCATCGCTGGTAGTGCATCGAGATGTGTATCGAATCATCCTCAGTGCTGAGATTCACATCCCTAATATATATATATATATATATATTTAATGTGTTTGTGTGTGTTTGTGTGTGTTTGTGGTGGCCCGGTGCTCCAGTGGTTAGCGCGTCAAACTCACAGTGCAGAGGTCGTGGGTTCGGTCCTGGCTCCAGCCTTCCTGTGTGGTTGTTGCATGTTCTCCCTGTGCCTGCGTGGGTTTTCTCTGGGTACTACGGTTTCCTCCCACATTCCAAAAACATGCATGGCAGGCTGATTGAATGCTCTAAAATTGTCCCAAGGTGTGAGTGTGTCCTGCGATTGGCTGGCAACCGGTTCAGGGTGTCCCCTGCCTACTGCCCGAAAACATCTGGGATAGGCTCCAGCACCCATGGATGTTTGTGTGTGTATATATATATATATATATATATAAAGTCAAACCTCGGTTTTCGAACGTCTCAGTTTTCGACCAAAAATGTAGAGTTTTTTATGCCTCCGATGACGACCAAATTTGGGTTCTCAAACAAACTGAGCGCACTTGAATGCACCATTTGACTCCTCTCGCCTTCCTTCCATGAGGAAGTGACACTTCCTCGTGTTGCTTTCCATTGTGAGCAGACGTGTTCAGTAAACATTTTTATTTTAAAAAGAGCGTGGTTTCGGTTTTAGAACAATTCGGTTTTCGAACAGCCTTCTGGAATGGATTATGGACAAAAACTGAGGTTTGACTGTATACATATATATATATATATATATATATATATATATATATAGACACAAACACACACCCCTGTCATGAACATGTTAAATTAAAGATCATCCTTTCCAGTTAAGTGCATTTGCCAGCAAGTTTTATACTGAAACCTTGTAAATAACACTGTAACCCCCAGACTTGGTGTTCTAAATAGGACGTGTCAAAGCCTGTCCAAGTAACCCTCTAGTTTCCCCAAACCCTCTCTTTTCACTCGCCAAGTAGCTGTGCTTCTTTGTAATTTGGCCTTCTCGTGGGCTAACCAACTGACGCCTCTCTATTTCAACAAGACCACAAAAGCGCTGGACCTTAGGCACTCACACTCGCAGAGCTTTCCAACATCACTGAGCAATTACGTTTTTGGAGCGTAGACTCTGCCATTAGCAGATGTGAAACGCCAGTTCTGGTCACCGTACTGCAGCCAAGTTTAATCTGTCGGAAAGCCAGGCAGGGGCCAGACTCTCCAGACACCCAGTGGCTAGGACATGACCAAAGGAGCAGAGAAAAAAGAGAGTGTGTGTGTGTGTGTGCTGTGTGGCACAGAGGTTTTGAAAGCAAGAGGAAGCTCCCAGATAAACAGACCACATTGCCTCAGCTCCTAATCACCCCTCACTTCCGTTTCCACACTCTATAATTAGAAGGGCCCCATTTTTTTTCTTAGAATTCCCAGCTGATGCATGTGCTTTTTGTGGCTTCTCAGAGCATGGGCTGAGGCTTTCTGTCTGTCTCATTCTGAATGATACTACACTTTTAATTTTTCAGCTCAGTTTATGTTGAAGTGGGGGAAACAGTTGTTAGGGAGAAGTGGATTTTTGACAGAGATACCTTTTGTTTTTCCTCTTCTATTTTATTCACACATATATATATACATATATATATATATATATATATATATATATATATATATATATATATGCAGTCAAACCTCAGTTTTCGAATGTCTCGGTTCTCGACCAATTCGGTTTTCAACCAAAAATTTCGGATGACATAAAGCTGTATGCTAAGAGCGAAAGGGACATAGACTCCCTGATCCACACAACCAGGATCTACAGCAGTGACATCGGGATGTCATTCGGGCTGGAGAAATGTAGTCGGATGGTGACTAAGAGAGGCAAGGTAGTCCGCACTGAAGGGGTCTCACTCCCAGAAGGAACAATAGCAGACATTGAGGACAGCTACAAGTACCTCGGTATACCACAAGCCAATGGCAACCTCGAACTGGCAACAAGGAAAGCGGCTACGGCCAAGTACCACCAGCGGGTGAGGAAAGTCCTAAGAAGCCAGCTCAATGGCAAGAATAAGACCCGGGCAATAAACAGCTATGCCCTGCCAGTGATCAGATACCCTGCAGGAATAATAAGGTGGCCAAAGGAAGAGATTCAGACCACAGACGTTAAGACCCGAAAGCTCCGAACCATGCATGGAGGGTTCCATCCCAAATCCAGCACCCTGAGACTGTACGCAAGCCGAAAGGAAGGAGGCCGGGGACTAGTGAGTGTGAGAGCCACTGTCCAGGATGAAACATCCAAGCTCCATGAATACATCAAGGAGAAGGCTCCAACGGATGACGTACTCAGAGAATGCCTCAGACAATGGGGAACAGAGGATGAGGTGCCGGAAGAGGGACCATCATGGGAGGACAAGCCCCTACACGGGATGTACCACCGGACCATAACTGAAGTGGCTGATCTCAAGAAGTCCTATCAGTGGCTAGAGAGGGCTGGCCTGAAGGACAGCACAAAGGCACTCATCCTGGCTGCTCAGGAGCAGGCCCTGAGCACCAGAGCCATTGAGGCCCAGATATACCACACCAGACAAGACCCAAGGTGTAGGTTGTGCAAAGAGGCACCTGAGACGATAACTGCAGGGTGTAAGATGCTGGCAGGGAAAGCCTACATGGAACGCCATAACCAGGTGGCTGGCATAGTCTACCGTAACATCTGTGCGCAGTATGGACTGGAAACCCCAAGGTCAAAATGGGAAACACCCCCGAAGGTGGTAGAGAATGACCGAGCAAAGATCCTGTGGGACTTCCAGATCCAGACTGACAAGATGGTAATGGCGAACCAACCAGATATCGTGATCATAGATAAAGGGCAGAGGAAAGCCGTTGTAGTGGATGTAGCGGTCCCAAGTGATGGAAACATCAGAAAGAAGGAACACGAGAAACTCGAGAAATACCAAGGGCTCAGAGAGGAGCTGGAGAGAGCCTGGTAGGTAAAGGTGACAGTCGTGCCTGTGGTGATCGGAGCACTTGGGGCAGTGACCCCCAAACTAGATGAGTGGTTGCAACAGATCCCGGGAACAACATCAGACATCTCAGTCCACAAATGTGCAGTGCTGGGAACAGCAAGGATACTGCGCAGAACCCTCAAGCTTCCTGGCCTCTGGTAGAGGACCCGAGCTGAATGGGGGATGAACACCACCCGAGGGGTGAGACAAGGATTTTTTATATATATATGCCCAGCCTTCATTCTCGCCATGATCATATCTATCAGGTCAGTTGCTGCCTCGCTCAGCATTTGATTTCATTCTTTGGGGCTGGCTTCCCAATCTCATCATCTGCATTCATTGGGGCTCTCCTCCCAATCTCTGGTATGACCTCCTCCTCTGATCTGGCAGCCTGGTGCCCTTCACCATGGAATCTGTGTTGTACCTCATCAATCTCAAACTGCGATAGCAATTGCCATTTGTGGATGTTGGAACACACTACTAGATGTTTCGTGGTCAACCGTGACTGTGGGTTATGAAGTAGCCATTCAGCCCACATTCTCTGCATGTAACCCCTCTGACTAAGGTTGCTTGAGTCGTAACATTCCAACAGAGCCATGTTATCGCATCTCGCCCATCTCCGCTTTGTTCCAGTAGCCCGTTTTTCATCAAGGTGCTCTGACGCAGGTTTTGTTTGGCCGGGCAACGTCTGAGCCGGCACGTCATTCGTTTTATTGTCTCTCATTGTATGAGGTAGGCATTAGCGTGAAGGGTCTTGCCCAAAGACCCACACTGGATGGTGATATGTGCTCACTGTGCCCCAAGCGGGATTCGAACCGTACGATGCATATATATTCATCACACGTTCATAAATCATTTTCACCATCATGTATTATTACAGTAGAGGTAGCATAGGATCCAAAAGCAAACGGAACAGTTGGCAGAGGTTAAAGGGAGTGTTAAGTTAGAGAGAAAGGGTCTGATGATCCAGCACCGGACACAATGGTGGCTCGCAAACAAGAAGGTGAAGCTCCTTCTCTTGGTAGGAGAACTGAGGGCGGGAAGAATGCGTGGCATGAAGGATCAAGTAGTCTGTGGTGGAAAAACGCTGAGCAAGGCTGGATAGGGTGGTACTGGTAAAAAGACAATCGAGATCAAAAGGTTCTGCACCAACGTTCAAAAAGGCAAACGTGCACTCGTAATGGCTGAAATACCACTCACAATGCATGAATCATCTCACACCCGCTTGCAGATCAGCAGGATGATTGCTGATCAGCTGCACGTGTGGGAATCACCTTGCTCAGTCTGAAAATTAAAAGAAAAAGACAAACAGAATGTCCCTGGAAGTGGACTCGCCAAAATAAATGACCAAGTGACAACAAATACACAGAAGGAAGAGGGTCTGTGACAACACATCACAGAACCACTTCTTAATATTTGACAAATTCAAATTAAGTGTACTGAAGGGTTCTGCTTTGAATAACATTTCCTGTTAGTTTGAAAAGGCAAAGAAACGCAAATGAAAAATACATCGTACACATTTGTCATTTGTACAATGGCTACAACTTTTGCATTGCTTAAACATGTTTCTGCTATGTATTCACGTCGTTGGTGTGTGTGTATATATATATAGTCAAACCTCGGTTTTCGACCAAAAATGTCAAATCTTTTGTGTCTCGAATGACGAACAAATTTCGGTTCTGGAACAAACTGAGCGCACTTGAATGCACCATTTGACTCCTCTCGCCTTCCTTACACGAGGAAGTGACGTTTCCTCGGGTAGACGAGGAAGTGACGCTTCCTCGTGTTGCTTTCCATTGTGAGCAGACTTGTTCAGTAAACATTTTTACTTTAAAAAGAGCGTGGTTTCTGTTTTCGAACAATTTCGGTTTTCGAACAGCCTTCTGGAACAGATTATGGACGAAAACCGAGGTTTGACTGTAGCTGTATATATATATATATAATTTTTTTTTTCTCTTTTAGGAATGCTGCTCTTGACTGCTGACACGCTTGGTCATGATTTTCACGTCTTCCAGATCCTCACCCACCCATGGGCATCTTCACAGAGTGCTGTTCACCATCTATATACATTACACCGTGGGGAGACTGAAGCAAGGGTCTGAAAATATACAGTTTTTTTTTCTTTATCCTTGCATCCTTGATAATCACATCACAATCATAATGTGTGCGCTGAAGAAAACTATTGCTTTAAAACGATTGAAACAGGACTTTTAAAATTCACGCAAACATAATCAGACGGTTTCATTTAATTAAAAATCTAAATACATGTTTGAGCACACCCAGATTTATGGATTGGAAACAAAATTCCTCTTGCATGTTTGCAATTTTATCAATTGCACACTGAAACTTGCTTACTGTGCATGCCACAGTCTCTATGGCTGTCCAAACAAATATTCACAATAACATTGTCACGGAGCGAGGTGGTGGTGGACCCCAAAAAAGCAGGCAGGAGGGAGGAGCAGGGTGAACTTGATGAATTGTATTGAAATACAGAAACTAAATCCAGAACAAACAAAGTCACAAAAACAATCCAAAGTAGCAAACAAAACCATGACTGAAGCAAAAACTATCACTAAACGAAACAAGACCGGAACAAACATGACAAACAAACCTGACAGTAGCAACAAACAATGACCCGACACTGAGTGGTCGGGCATCAAGTCTTTTAAAGTGGCACTAATTACAAAACGACCAACAGGTGTACAGCTGCAGGCGGAGCCTCACAGTGCCACCTGTTGGTCACAAACAGATCCATGACAGTACCCCTCCTTCAAGGGACGGATCCCAGACGTCCCAAAATTGTCCAAAGGCTTGCCTCGCCGGGGAACGGGAACTAAAAGCGACGGCAACCCTTGCCTCGCCGGAGAACATGAACAAAAGTGACGGCGACCTTCGCCTCGCCAGGGAACAGGAAAAAAAAAGACGGCGAACTTCGCCTCGCCAGGGAACAGGAACCAAAAGAGACGGCAACCCTTTGGCTGGGCTTGGCCTGATGTGGACGGAGCTCGACGTAGCGGGGACATGGGACAGCCGGACGTGAACAGGGGCTCGGCCTGAAGTGGGCGTGGACGTGGCATAGCTCGTCGTCGACGTGAATGTGACTCAGCTCAAACAGACACGTGACAAGCCTCCGCTCAACGTCGACGCGGACGGGGCTCGGCCCACCGTAGACGCGGCTTGACGAGACAAAAACAGGACAGCCGCATCACCAGCGCTGCCTGAAGGGGAAAAGGGTGTCGGCCGCAGACGTGCTCCGCCAGGCACATGGTGGAATAGGGACCAGTCCTTTGTACCTGCGGGGTCCAGGTGGTCGGGTCATTCTGTCACGGAGCGAGGTGGTGGTGGACCCCAAAAAAGCAGGCAGGAGGGAGGAGCAGGGTGAACTTGACGAATTGTATTGAAATACAGAAACTAAATCCAGAACAAACAAAGTCACAAAAACAAAAACAATCCAAAGTAGCAAACAAAACCATGACTGAAGCAAAAACTATCACTAAACGAAACAAGACCGGAACAAACATGACAAACAAACCTGACAGTAGCACAAGGCAACAAACAATGACCCGTCACTGAGTGGTCGGGCATCAAGTCTTTTAAAGTGGCACTAATTACAAAACGACCAACAGGTGTGCAGCTGCAGGCGGAGCCTCACAGGGCCACCTGTTGGTCACAAACAGATCCATGACAAACATAAGAGAAATTGGCGTGAGGGCCATTCTTGCACAAGGAAATACGCACCTATGACCCAACATCTTAACGTAATTGTTTTGCAGGATATTGATGGAAGAAACCAGATTTAGTGAGCAGCTCAGACGTGCCCTCGCAGCCATGGCCACGTTGGGGTAGTGGTACATTGGGGGTCCGTTTCAAACAAATGGAAATTATATGACAAAAAAGTGTTAATTTGTAACACTTTTCCATACAGTATTTACAAACAGGAATTTAATGGCGAAAAATCAAATGTTGCCACGACAGTAGTAATCCATGAAATAAAACACTTCTGTAACTTTCTTTTACAACATCTTTAGATGAAACACCCAAATTTGAAGACAATTGGCTGAAATTGCCAGGGTGAGTTTGTTCAATTCTGACCTCTATAATAGGCCAAAAAAGGGGGCAAAATTTGGCAAACAACAAATGGCGGACTTCCTGTTGTGTCTCGGGTATGGCTTCACTTTCTCGTAGGGCTTAGGCTGTTATGACCCCCAATTGTCGTGTCCCTAGGTTCAGCTGGGGTTGCTTCATGAATATAATTTTTTTTATGTGGCGCTACTGATCCATTACGTTCAAATCGCATAATGAAAATCTAATAGAGTGATCCCTCGCGACCTCGCGATTCACTTATTGCGGATTCAGTGCATCGCAGATCTTTCCAAAGTACTGTACAGTCAAACCTCGGTTTTCGTACTAAATCCGTTCCAGAAGACTGTTCGAAAACCGAATTGTTCGAAAACCGAAACCATGTTTCCCATTGGAATCAATGTAAAAAATGTTTAATCCGTTCCAAGTCAAGAAAACAACTTTTTAAACCACTTTTTTTTTACAATTTCACACCATGAACTGTACAAATGTAATAGGAGAGCAGGTAATATGTAAAATACTGTGCAAACAAACTAATATGTTTTATTTTCACCAATTTTAACATTAACATAGTGACATGAAAATTGAAGGAACATTCTCTCCCTATCTGTCGTGGGGCGTGCGCCTATCCCAGCTGTCATCAGGCAGAAGGCGGGGCATTTTGGCATCCCGAACTCCTTCGCCAACACAGACACACGCACACCTGATTCATATTACGCGATCAAATCTTTCTTAAATTCTATAGTTTTTCGCACTATTTTCCTCTTTTCTTCACCAGGTTTACCACTTCCACTTGCTTTCTTTGGTGCCATGATTAGGGGCTGATACACGATGCAAAAATAACAGTCCGATATTACGAGGTTCTCACCAAACACGTCTGCTTTAAAAAAAAAAAATCTTTACTGAACAATACAAACTCGTCTGCTCACAATGGACGCTACACGAGGAAGCTGTTTCTGTATGATTATTGCATAATAATGAGACACCGGACATCAGAGTGTTCATTATGTGCCGCTGTATTGAAAACTACCGGCTGGGAACAAACGTACGCACTTTCCACCGTGCTGCTGGGGCAAACCATTCTGAAAAGAGGGGGATTTCACTCCACCTAACAGAAGCGTCTCACCAAACACGTCTGCTTTTTTTTTTTTTAATGAACAATACAAACTCGTCTGCTCACAATGGACGCCACACGAGGAAGCGTTTCACCAAACACGTCTGCTTTTTTTTTTTAAATCTATTGAACAATACAAAAACGTCTGCTCGCAATGGACGCTACCGTAGCGTCGCTTCCTGTGTAGCGTTGCTTCCTGGTTAGCGTCGCTACAGGAGGTAGCGTCGCTACACGAGGTAGCGAAGCCGAGAGGAGTGAACTGACGCATTCAAGTGCGCTCAGTTAGTTCGAGAACCGAAATTTGTTCGTCATCCGAGGCATAAAAAACTCGAAATTTTAGTTCAAAAACCGAATTGTACGAGAACCGAGACGTTCGATAACTGAGGTTTGACTCTATATATATGTATATGTATATATATATATATATATATATATATATATATATATATGGCGTTCTCAGGTCAACTGGAAGACATAGTCTCTCCAGCGTGTCCTGGTCGTCCCCGGGCCTCCTACCTGTGGGACATGCCCGGAACACCTCACCAGTGAGGCATCCAGGAGGCATCCTCATGAGATTCCCAAGCCACCTCATTTGGCTTCTCTCGACGTGGAGAAGTGGCTTGATTCTGAGTCCCTGCCAGATGGCCAAGCTTCTCACCTTATCTCTAAGGGACAGCCTAGACACCCTGCAGAGAAAACTCATTTCGGCCGCTTGTATGTTGTCTTGAGAGGGAAGAAATTTCATCTGTGCTGTTTGTTGCACATACAGCACATTTAACAATAAAGTTGTACTTCATACTTGATACTTGTATCCGGGATCTCGTTCTGTCCGTCACGACCCATAGCTCGTGACCATAGGTGATCTTTTTAACATTTCACCAAGATCTACCCAAACATGGAGGCTTCTGTAACGACCCAAGATGGAGAAAAACTCTACTCTAAACCCAACAAGTTACCCGCCAATTTTAATTTCCTTTCGCATATTAGATCGGCGGCCCGGTAGTCCAGTGGTTAGCACGTCGGCTTCACAGTGCAGAGGTACCGGGTTCGATCCCAGCTCCGGCCTCCCTGTGTGGAGTTTGCATGTTCTCCCCGGGCTTGCGTGGGTTTTCTCCGGGTGCTCCGGTTTCCTCCCACATTCCAAAAACATGCATGGCAGGCTCGTTGGGCACTCTAAATTGTCCCTAGGTGTGAGTGTGAGCGTGGATGGTTGTTCGTCTCTGTGTGCCCTGCGATTGGCTGGCAACCAATTCAGGGTGTCCCCCGCCTACTGCCCGAAGACAGCTGGGATAGGGTCCAGCACCCCCCGCGACCCTAGTGAGGATGAAGCGGTTCGGAAAATGGATGGATGGATATTAGATCATTTTAGGCCTGTTGGAGAGCTCATATTTTGTGGAACTCGTTTTTCATTTGATGTTCTTCATTTTCTACCTTTGCGCCACGATCCCAAGGTACCAATACCTCCAACATTGCCATGGCTGCAAGGGCCCTTGACAGCTGCTCGCAGCTCTAGTTATTATTATTATAATTTATTTTATTATTATAATGATATGCTAGACTTGATGATTCAGTTATCATTTTTCAGCATATTTAGAATCCTGACTTTGTTTGGTGACAGCTATTTCTTGTCTTCTTGTAGGTCCAGGACATGTGTTTCAGCCAGGACAGTCGTTGGGTGGCAATCAGCACCCTTCGTGGTACTACCCACGTATTTCCAATCAACCCCTATGGCGGTGCTCCCTGTTCCCGGACGCATATGTCTCCAAGGGTTGTCAACCGGATGTCACGCTTCCAGAAGAGTGCTGGCTTGGAGGAAATTGAGCAGGAGCTGAACAGAATGTCGACATGTGGAGGTTTAGTAGGAGGCAGTATTGGAGGCGGTGTGTCTGTCCTCGGCGGAGCAGGAGTCATCGGGGGCCGCTGTAGCCCAATACCTGGTCTTTCCAGTAGCCCATCAGGGTCTCCGCATCACGGTGAGAAGCTTGAACGGATGGGGGTTGCATTTTAGTTGAATTTTAGTTGTTTTGGAGGAGCGGGGCCTTTGAAGGGGCTTTTTAAATCTTTAGAGCAGACCAACTAATGAGCCCTCAAATCATCATTCTTCTGCCTCTTGTTTGTTACACTACCCCACTGCATTTTAGTGCTTCTTTTGGAGTTTTTTTTTACATTTTAATTTCTCAGATGAGCAATTACATGAACCTTATTTCATAATACTTTTTTTTTATTATATCATTGGAACAGACTTTATATTAATGCTTTCAAGTGATTAAAAAATAGATGAGATTAATGTATTATGATCTGTAATTAATTGATCTAATTAATCTATATTTTAATCTTTGTTTGTTTGTTTTGTTTATTGAAGATAAACACTTATACAGTAATAAATTGACAGAAAGTAAAGTAAGTAAAATAGTAATAGGAAAGAGAAATCAGTCATCATACAACACAATTATTATGTTCAAAGGAGTAGGAAGAAGTAAAAAACGTATCTAGTCCTACCCCCAGTTATGTATTTATATATAAATAGATCATGTGTATATCAATTAGAAAAGAAAGAAAGGAAGAAGTCTCCATAAAGGCTCATGCTTTTACCCTTAACCGTGATATTTTTACTACCTTTGGTTTTATACATACACACCCTGGCACTATTATATCAATTTTCTTGTATTCATAATGGATATTGCAGTACCTTTCTCTATTTCTCAATGTAATTCTGATTTATTATTATATTTAATTAATGTTTAGAATGTATCACCTTAACTCTGATTGATGTAGGTTTTTTGTACTATTTTCTTGAATTTGTTTTTGAACTCAGCAAGCGATTTACTAATTTTCAGGTCCGTTTCGAAATTATTCCACAGATTAACACCTATGACAGATACACTTCTTTGCTTGATGTTTGTTCTTGTTTTGGATTTTTTTGTATAGGTTGGTACCTCTTAAATCAGAGCAGCTTTCTCGAATTTCGAAAAATTTCAGAATGTTTTGGCACAGCAGGCTATTGTGTGCTTTGTACATTAATTGGGCGATTTTCAAAATCTATCATCTAAAAAGTGCTGAGAAAACCCCAATTTTCATTTTTAATTCATTACATTATTGAGGCAGATCAAAAGACAAAAAAGTGGCATCACAAAGTCTTTCATTGTTTGTAAACAGACTTGAACCGATGCAGTCCTAGCCATTCACTTGCTGCTGTAGTTGAGACTCCAGTGAAACTCCTCTACAACGAAACCTACATGTGCGAAAATCCCCCCTAGTGTGAAAAAATCTTCATGCATTAAAGCCATTCCCTTTTTTCTGCTCCCCCCTGCAACGAAAACCCCCCCTGTTGCGTAATGCGAAATCCTTTTCTCCACCCTTGCCTCGCAATGAGGTTCACTACAACGAAAACAAGCCTACCGCAAAAGTAATCCAACCTCAGCCTGCCACAGCCACTGCTACTGCTTAGCTCGGAAACAGCAACATCAACCACCACACCGGCTTACACATGTTCAGTGATACAGGAAGTATTTGTTATTGTTAGTTTCAGATGCAGCACGAACATGGCATTGCTAAAATGGCTACAAAACAGACCTTTGCTGA
Organism: Hippocampus abdominalis; assembly: GCA_018466805.1. Classification (NCBI taxonomy): domain Eukaryota; kingdom Metazoa; phylum Chordata; class Actinopteri; order Syngnathiformes; family Syngnathidae; genus Hippocampus; species Hippocampus abdominalis. Next base: position 21,028,654 of record CM031703.1, on the reverse strand, counting down.
CTAAGGATTTAAAAAAAGAAAAGCTTTATCACTTGAAGACAGGATTAAAGTACTCTATTTTCCGCACTATATGGCGCACCAAAAAGTCTTAAGAGCGCCTTAAAATCCGGTGCGTCTTGTGAATGGTCATTATGGTAACACATCGACTTCAAGATGTCTCCTTCCTGGAGAGATGCTTTCAATGTTATAACTTGCTGTTTGGTTCAGTGAACTGTGTCGCTGCTTTATTAAATACATTTTTAGTTGCGGCTCCGAAAGAAGGAGAGCTGTGTTGTTGTTTTTTTTAAAACAGTCTCAACAAATGCAGATAAGTCTTTGTCCGTCTCCGTGCCTTCTGTTCTTCAGTTCGACTCGAGAGGCGTTCATGGCCGCCTCTGAAAAATGTTAATTAATGATTACTTCAATGAAACTACGAAAATTGAAAATAATACATCAAAACTGAAAAGTAAGCGAGGATATCACAAAATAAATTCTATAGCCCCCCCCCCTACATAATTTATATTGTGATTTCATCATTTGTGAATACACAACAAAGGAATAAATAACAACTACTGACATCTGATCGTTCTGTAGTTAGAGCTATGATCAAGGAAATGCCATTGTGTTTTTCGGAGGCGGTCATGAACGCCTCTTGAGTTGAACGGTAGAGAAGGCACGCAGACGGACAAAGACTCACCTGTATTTGTTGAAAAAAGGAGAGCTGTGGTTTTATTTTATTTTTTAAACCTAGACTTTATTAATGTTTTTCACAGTCTAAACAAATACAGGTACTGTTCGTCTTTGTCCGTCTCCGTGCCTTCTCTTCTTCTGTTCCACTCGAAAGGCGTTCATGGCCGCCTCCGAAAAATGTAAATTAATGATTACTTCAATGAAACCACAAAGAAAACCAAGCTAGGAAATCACAAAATAAATTATGTAGGGGGGGATATAGAATTTATTTTGTGATTTTCTCGCTTGATTTTCTGTTTTGATGTATTATTTTCAATTTTTGTAGTTATTTAAGTACAGTAATAGTTCATTTACGTTTTTCAGAGACGGTCATGAACGCCTCTCGAGTTGAACGGATACCTCTCGAGTTGAATGGAGGGAGCGTAGCACCATCTAGTGGAGGCATTGTAGATTGCACCTTATCATGCGATGCGTCCAATGTATGAAAAAAATATCAAAATAGCCTTTTAGTGCGGAAAATGCGGTAATAAAAATGAAAGACGGAGGAAGCAAAGTAAAAGACATTATGCAAGAAATTGATGTCAGTGAAAGTGAATGCTGATCGTAAATTTTTCAATTTCTTTCCTGTTTTGTTCTTTCTACACTGGCGATATGAAGTGTCAAATAAGTGTATTCTCATACGTATGCGCTATTGGAATAAAAAAAAAGACTACACATGTACATTTCGTGTGTTTGTGTGTGTGTTTACATCTAGGATCAAATTTGCTACAGTGAAAAACCCCCTTTTTGAAAAAATTCTTGCTGCAAACATGACTTGGTTGTAGAGGAGTTTCACTGTATTTAGCAACATTACAATTTAATCAAATTGTTTTGTTTTAAGAAGTATGTGTTCTTTACCATGCACTGTACCCAGACTGCATGGTTACCCTGCATATAGACTTGAAGATACATTTCCTTTAACTGTGCTTAGATGAGAACAAGTGTTCAAGGGATCATGATCATCAGTCACACTTTTAAAGGAGACCATCAGGGCCACCTTTCAACAATTTGTCCTTGGGGGAATATCTTGCGCAATTGTGTTGATGTGAAACTGGGTTTGTTTGGGAAAAAACAAAATGCTCACGTAAATAACCCAGCACAATTCTTCATGGATTTATTTGCATTTAGTTTACAATTCTTTAAGTCTGCACGATCATGAAAAAACATGATTGTGTCTTCATGAAGTCCATACACCTTCTTGAAATCGACGAATACGTGGTAGAAGTATTGTTGGTGCTGAAGATATCTCTCACAGATTATCCTCAGATTGAAGATCTGTTCTGTGGTGCTTCTCTTTGCTCTGAAACCAGCCTGTTCTTCCACAATAATGCTCTCAGCTTCGGGTTTCAGTCTGTTCAACAGTATCTTAACTTTGCTTGGATGGCTGATCAAGCTGATGGTGCGGTAGTTGTTTCATTGCTGAAGATTCCCTTTCTTGGGCAGAGTGATGATCAATGACTGTGTCCAAGAGGATGGCCATATCACAGTGTTCCAGATGTTGCAAATGATGGTAAGAGCGGTGATGATTGCCTCTCCTCCTGCCTGCACTAATTCTGCAGGTATGTTGTCACTACCTGCTGATTTGCCTTTTTTCAGTGATTTTACTGCTGCTTCGACTTCTTCTCTAAGGATGGATTCTCTAAAGATGGATTGTGAACCCTCTTCTGTTGTTGGCACAGGGCAATTCAGTACCGTTGGGTCTCCGTTGAGCTGGTGGTTATAAAGTTCAAAACAGTATTCTGTCCACCTGTCTAAAATCTCTTTGTCTTCAGTAAGGCATTTACCTGCCTTGTCCTGGATACTCGTAGGTCTTCCTTGCTTCTCAGCAGTAAGGTCTTTTATCACCTGGTAGACCTTCTTGGTGTTGTTCCTTTCTAGGCCCTCCTCTATTTCTGTGCGTTGTTGTTCAATCCAGGACTCCTTTGCTTTCTTCATCTCTCTCTTGACTTTATTCTTTGCTTCCCTGTATTTCTTGGCTCCCTCTGGGTCTTTCTTCTCCTTCTTCAGTTCTCTTCTTTTGTCACACAATGCCAGGATCTCTGTTGTGACCCAGGGTTTCTTGGGGCGCTGGTGTTTTCCTAAGATTTTGCTTGCAGTTTCAACTACTATTGAGTTGAATGCCTCCACAGTTGCTTCTAGGTCGAGATCGTTCTCATTAAGGATCGTCAATGGTGCAAACTTCCCTCCAATCATTGCCTGGAACTCCTCTTTTACTGTTGGGTCCTTCAGTTTCTCTAGGTTGAACCGCAGCCTTGTGAATTTGGGCTTGTTGATCTTTTTCAAGCGCACTTTGAATGTCATCATTACCAGATCGTGGTCACTTCCAATGTCAGCACCTGGGAAAGTATGAGTGCGAGCGATGTTCACTCCCGTTCAAAAGGGTTTGGAGACCAGGATGTAGTCAATCTGGTTATGATATTGGCCACCCGGGCTGTGCCAGGTCCATCTTCTAGAAAGCTTGTGCTTACCAAGTGTGTTTGTTATGACCAGTTGGTTGGCAGCCGCAAACTCTAGGAGTCGGAGACCTCTGTCATTTGTCAGCTGGTTGCATGAGGGTCCGCATGTGCCCCTCCAGTTTATGTGTGCGTCTTCTCCAATTTTGGCATTCCAGTCAATTTGAACCACTTGGATGTCCTTTTTAGGTGTTTTATCAATGATTTCCTGTAGCTGGTTGTAGAAGTTTTCAATAACTTCATCACTGTGGTCCATAGTAGGTGCGTATGCTTGAATAACCGTGATGTTAAAGCGGGATGCCCTTAGCCGGATGGTGATCAGTCTGCTTGAAACTGGGCGGCAACCCAAAACAGTGTTCACAATGTCTTTGTGAACAAGGAAGCAGACGCCTTCTTCGTGTTTGTCTTGTTTTCCACTGTAGTACCGCTTGTTACCTTCCATTATAGTTGTTTCGCCTATGCCTGTCCATTGTGTTTCGCAGAGGCCCAGAAGGTTCCAGTGGTATCTGCTCATCTCATGAGTGAGTTCTTCAAGTTTACCAGTTTGCCAGAGTGTTCTGGTGTTACATGTGCCAATGACAATGTTCTCTTGGGCACGTATCTTTGTTTTCGCAGCACCAGTAGCATATTTATCACCTCTGCCCTGGTGTACAGCAGTTGGCGCGGTCCTTGTTGACCCGGGCGATGACCGAGCCGGTATGGGGTCTTTGGTGGTCTTCTTCATCATGGCGAGTCTTGGGCATTCTGACCCGGCGGAGCCCATCCCTCTCCAGGTCGTAAGCCACGGCCGAGGTCACCCGTAACTGAGTGGTCGCCCTAGCCCCGGACACTAGGCCGTTGAGTTTGCTAGAAACCCTTCCGTCCTGGCCGTTGGCTGGAGATGCAGCTCATCCGCCCGAATGGTGCAGTGACGACACCATCCCCTCACGTGGTTTAGCCCGCCAGCTGAGACGGTGTACCGGGGTGTGGCGCTTGGAGCCAGCACGTGATAGCTTTAGGAGATGGATGAAGACCAGTGATGCCCGTCTACTCCCGAAGGAGCACAGCTGCAGACACCAAAGATATTGCCTCTATCCAAACCCCCTACACCCCGGTCCATAAATAGAAGTTCAGAAAAAACAGCACTTCTTCTCGAGATGGCAAGCAGTCTAAACTGAGCAATAGGGGGAGAAGGTCAATAGTCAGGGAGGTCACGTTGAACCCATGATCACTCTGTCAGAGTTTCAGCTTTCTTCTGTTGCAAAGCGTGGGGAAGTACAATCCCCCATTCAAGCTTGTATGGCAGAGGGGCCAGAGAGAAGCCACCGCCTAAACCTCAAATCCTCTCCGGACAGTATTGACAGTCACACCATTTTCCACTTCTGTCAAGGTTCTAAGGGGGTTATGGATGGTCCATTGTGCTAAATTATCTGCAAAATACAGCTTGTTCTTTTGGGTGAAATGCTTCAAGTTGACTGTTGATATAAAGGTCAAGCAATTCTGCAAAAGTCTGTAATATTTTGTGTCGGCTTGTGGTAATTGGCCATCTGCATTTTCAATCTCTTCCTTGTGTGACAGATTAAACTCATTCACTCCCAAATATGTTTTTATATGTCTTTTCAGACTTTGTTTAGAATTGGCTGGTACTGAATGAGTGAATACTCGTCTGGGCTTTCTGATACCCTGTGTTTTCTGAGTGAAACCCAAAAGATATACAGCGACCCCCCCCCCCCCATATAGGTACTTATACATGTGTATGAGTATAAAAAATATTTATAAGGCCAGGTTTAATGGTATACATGCATGTAGAAGTCAATTTTGTTGTAATTAACATTAATTAATGCTGTTTTCTAAGATATTTAAACATGTATAAGTTAGCTTAGGATAGTGCGGGGGTCGGCAACACGCGGCTCCAGAGCCGCATGCGGCTCTTTAGCGACATCTATTGGCTCCCTGGAGCTTTATTAAAAAAATGTTTGGAAATGGAAAAAGATTTTGATAGTAGGCTAATATAGCTCAAATAGATATAGGTACATGTTGCAGCTCCGAAAAAGGAGAGCTGTGGCGTTGGTTTGTTAAAACGTACACTTTATTTATGCTTTTAACAGTCTCGACAAACACAGACACGTCTGCGTCCGTGCCTTCTCTCTTCTCGTTCGACTCAAGAGGCGTTCAGAGACAGCCTCCAAAAAATCTGAAATTCATCATCACCTCACTGACACTAAGAAAAGCGAAAATAATGCACCAAAACAAAAAATCAAGCGAGGAAATCACAAAATAAATTCTATGGGGGCGATTGTGAACACACATCAAAGGAATGAATACAGTGAAACTCCTCTAGAACGAAACCTACATGGGCGAAAATACCCCCTAATGTGAAAAAAACATTCCCATTCTCCTGCCCCCCATACGACAAAAAAAAGCCCTGTATATTCACTACAACAAAGTTTAATCCAACAACGACCTGTACTGCTTCGTTCGGAAACGGCAAAAGCAGCCACCACACTGGTTTACACAGCTCCAACTTTCCTGAACGCAACATACAGCTGCTCTTGCCATTGCCTTACCGAGCATCATCCTGGCCTCCCATTGGCCAAGAGGGACCTCACTGTCTATGTGTGTAGATACTGTAGCTTGATCCGTGGAAGATAGCGTGGAATGCATCCGATTAGCTGCTCAGAGTAAATTGCTTATGGCTCGACGGACATTCAAATAAACGAACGTTTCCTGGAATGCTTTACTTGTTATCATGCTAAAAAGCTTACGCTAACTGGAGCGCTAATTAGAGAGAAGGCGAGTTCCATCGCGCTAACTATGGCCATCGAGGACTACGAAGCGTCCTTTGGCTGGCTTAAAAGTTCATTGCATGACATCAGCGGAGCAACGCTGTCTTGCGTGGCGATCGAGGAGAGGTCGAGTTAGAGACAGTGAGACAGTGGATAGAAAAGCCACCGGGTCCAGGAAGTATCTGTTATTTTTCGATTCAGACGCAGCATGAACGTTGCATTGCTAAAATGGCTACAAAACGGACCTTTGGATGTCAAGCAGACAAGACAAGAAGCGCTCTGACGCTGGAAGAGAGCGTAAAAGTGATCAAAATGAAAGAGAGGAAGCAAAATAAAAGACATTATCCAAGAAATTGATGTAAGTGAAAGTGAATGCTGATCGTAAAATTCACAATTTCTTTCCCTTTTTTTTTTTCTACACTGACTATATGAAGTGTCAAATAAGTGTGTGCTCATACTTATGCACTATTGGAATAAAAATAAAGAGTACACATACGATTGTGTGTGCGTGTACACATACGTTTGTGTGTTCATCTGAGATCAAATTTGCTACAGTGAAAAACCCCCAGTTGTGAAAAAATTATTGCTGCAAACATGACTTCGTTGTAGAGGAGTTTCACTGTAACATAAACAATTCTGAGACAGTCCAGTCTCCTACATACATACAGCATGTGTTTCCTTCACTGTATGTTTTATAGAAGGCTTTCATTTTTTGGATTTTGGAACAAAATACAGTAAACATATACAGTAAATATTCTCTAGTACGGACTCATGTTTGCGCTGTCCAATCTGTCCTGATAACAGAAATTCCTCTTTTGGGAAATGAGCATGGTACATGTCCTTTATGAACCTGCAAGTATGTTGAAAACTGCATGTGTAACAACACAAGCAATAAAATGCAAAAATATACTGTCCAAAATCTGTTTATATAACAAAAACAGCAGTACAGTATACAGTACAGGTGTAGATTTAAAAAACCACAACACAGTATAGTATGTACAGTATTTTAATGTTGATTTTTTTCAGTCTTGGGAAAAAATGAGTCTATTTTGGGTTGTTTTGTTTTGTTGGGTTCTTCCTCGTTTTCTATGCCATGATCTACAGGACGAAGTAAATAAAGTTAAAATCGTTCGCAATTACAGTAAAACGCACGCCAATAAAAAGTCACTGACACATAGTCGTTTCGAATTCGATGACATAAACGGCGAAGCAAACACGTTTCTTCCATCTTCTCCAATTGTGTTGAGTGGGCGTTGCTTTATAAGCTCGTGCCGCGATCAACAGGACGTAAGTGAATAAAGTTAGAAATCGTTCGCAATTACAGTAAAACGCACACCAATAAAAACTCACTTACACGTCGTCGTTTCGAATCTGATTATCAAAAAATGCGAAGTGAAAAGGTGTCTCCGTTGGTGTGTTTCCGCGTATCGGGTGGAGCGTTGCGTGTATTTAAACTCCCGCCGCATGACGTCTCCATCCGGGTTACGGATAGTGGAATTTCCGCTTACGTAGTTCCGGTAACATGTAATATCGTAGTCAAAATGTTAATGCATAGGTTTTTATTACGGGTGAAGGATATTCCTTTTCATAGAATTCCGGGAATGGGAATGTTTACTGTACATGTAGTACTGTATATGTTGCTCTATGTGACTCGCTGTTGTTTTGCTGCTTCTCGTGGACTTTTTGCGTTTTTTTTTTCTTTTTTTCTTTTGAATATGTTTGAAAAAATCCACGATGCACTGGAGCCGCGATAAATAAACCACGAAATAGCGAGGGATCACTGTGTATAGTTTAGTTTACATAAAAGTTTCCCTCCCTGTCGTTCAGATCCGATGACTAAAATTCAATTTTGTCCTGGTTAAGATGGAGAACGTTTTGACTGACGTTAAGGATATGACATCTAAGGTACAGTTACAGTCAAACCTCGGTTTTCGTACTTAATCCGTTCCAGAAGACTGTTCGAAAACAGAATTGTTCGAAAACCGAAACCATGTTTCCCATTGGAATCAATGTAAAAAAAATTAATCCGTTGCAAGTCAAGAAAACCACTTTTTTAAACCACTTTTTTTTATTTACAATTTCACACCGTAAACTGTACACATGTAATAGGAGAGCAGGTAATATGTAAAATACTGTACAAACAAACTAATATGTTTTATTTTCACCAATTTTAACATTAACATAGTAACATAAAAATTGAAGGAACATCTCTCTCTCTCTATCTGTCGTGGGGCGTGCACCTATCCCAGCTGTCAGCAGGCAGTAGGCGGGGCATTTCGGCATCCCGAACTTTCTTTGGTGCCATGATTAGGGGCTGATACACGATGCAAAAATAACAGTCCGATATTACGTAGTTCTCACCAAACACGTCTGCTTTTTAAAAAAAAAAAAATCTTTATTGAACAATACAAACTCGTCTGCTCACAATGGACGCTACTGTAGCGTCGCTTCACGAGGAAGCAAAGCCCAGAGGAGTGAAGTGACGCATTCAAGTGCGCTCAGTTAGTTCGAGAACCGAATTTTGTTCGTCATCCGAGGCATAAAAAACTCAAAATTTTTGTTCGAAAACCGAATTGTACGAGAACCGAGACGTTCGAAAACCGAGGTTTGACTGTACTAAGTCCATCCATTGGCTATCGGTGGTTTTATTGTTTTGCTCTTGATTGTCAAGTGCCCTTGAGTGTTGTGAAAGGCGCTTATACTGTAAATAAAATGTACAGTGAAACTCATCTACAACAAAATCATGTTTGCAGCAAGAAATTTTTCACAACAGGGGGCTTTTAACTGTAGCAAATTTTATCTCAGACGTAAACATGAACACACAAAAAACGTAAATGTGTACTTTATATTTTTATTCCAATAGTGCATAAGTATGAGCATACACTTATTTGACACTTCATATAGCCAGCATAGAAAGAAAAAAAGCGAAATAAATTGCAGAATTTACGATCAGCATTTACTTTGACTTACATCAATTTATTGCATAATGTCTTTTATTCTGCTTCCTCCATCTTACATTTGTATTACGTTTATCCTGTCTTCACGCGTTAAAGCTTTTCTTTTCTTAACTCCTTGGTATGCAAAGGCGGACCTTTCTGTCGCCATTCTAGCAATGTAACGTTCGTAACGAAAACAAATACTTCCTGTATTACTGCACGTGTAAAGCAGTGTGGTGGTTGCTGTTGCCATTTCCGAACGAAGCAGTAGAGGTCACTGTGGCATGCTGAGGTTGGATTAGACTTCTGCGGAAGGCTTGTTTTCGTTGCAGTAATCTCGTTGCAAGGCAAGAGCAGTTAGTCAATTAGTGCACCACGAAGTTTAAATCTACAAGCATTGCACTTCAATTTTTATGTGGCTGTTTGGATAATGGGTGGATGGAGGAAATTGGGGTTGACAGTGTAACTACCAGATTTGCAAAAAACACTTTTGAAAACTCAGAGGTCCAAGCTAACTATCACTGTTGACTTGTTGGTAAGGTACAATCGTTGAGGATATTGACTGGAATTAGTTTTGAAAAGGAATTTTTTCAGGTCATCTATAAGGGTGTTCACACGGCAACTTTTACACATACAGTTATACTGGTGTAGCCCCTGAAAACAGCTTAAACTGGAGCAAATTTAACCCTGCTCAGAAGGTGGTTTAAAAATGTAAATGCTAGTTTGCGAGGGAGCATCGGTATAAAACGGTACGTGTGAACGCTACAGGGGTAGACTCGCGAAGCACGAGAAGAGTTGATTACATACGGGTAGAATGTGTTGCTTTTGTGCTCTGTTTTACCTCTTATCATCTTTCCTTTTGTAGGAGACTGGACTGTCTCAGAGTTGTTTGTGTAGTTTGCTCCTTTGTTGTGTGTTCACAACCCCCCCCCCCCCCCCCCCCCAGGGAATTCCCCATATAATTTATTTTGTAAGTTCCTCTCTTGATTTTCTGTTTGGCGCATTGTGTTTGCTTTTCTGAGTGTCATTGAAGTCATCGTTAATTTACGTTTTCGGGGGCGGTCATTGAATGCCTCTCGAGCAGAAGGCACGGAGAAGGAGAAGGATGTGTCTGTAGTTGCTTGAGTTAATTAAATTAATAAAGTATATGTTTTAAAAAGAACCAACACGACAGCTCTCTTCGTTTCGGAGCAGCAACACTTTCTCTCTCTCATCCTTTTACAGTGTCTGATAGACCACAGCGTTGATTTGTCCGGAGAAGTATAAACCATGATTATTCGATATTTCACAAACAAGGCGGTGAAAAGGAAGTACACTTTACGTACGCGCATGTTTATATGTCCGTATTATTACTTACTTATTATTATCGTATTGCACGGCTGCAGAAACTGCCCGTGTGAACGCAAGTGGGGCTGCACCGGGGTTAACGTGCTTCTCTTTAGTAAGCAGCTTTTTACGTTGGAACGTTCCACAAAATTTACACCGGTGTAAGATATATCACAACAAAATACGTGGGTGCAGCACTGATGCAAATGTGTGCCGTGTGAACACCCCTTGTGTGTGTAATTAAGCAATGGTTAGGCACTCTGATTGACCTTGATTAACACATGGCCAGACACTGGAAAGCAAAGCACTGACCATCAATGGTGCCACAGTGGAGAGAGTGAGCAACACCAAGTTCCTGGGAGTGCACATCTCGGAAGACCTGTCCTGGAGCCACAATACATCATCACTGGCCAAAAAAGCCAACCAGCGCCTGTACTTCCTCCGCAAACTGAGGAGAGCAAGAGCCCCTCCCCCCATCATGCAGACATTTTATACAGGCACCATTGAGAGCATCCTGTCCAGCTGCATCACTGTGTGGTATGGTGCTTGCACTGTGTCCTGCCAAAAGACTTTGCAGCGCACCGTGAGAGCAGCTGAGAAGATCATTGGTGTCTCTCTCCCCCCACTCGTGGACATCTACCACTCCCGTCTGACCCGCCAAGCCATCCAGATCGCAGGTGACCCCACCCACCCATCCCACAGCCTCTTCAGCCTGCTGCCGTCGGGAAGGAGATTGCAAAGTCTCCGTGCCAGAACCAGCAGGCTCAAAAACAGTTTCTTCCACCGGGCGGTCAGGAGACTCAACTCCCTCCCTGCTCTGCCCGCTCTCCCCACCCTCTGCCTCTGCCCAACCCCTGCCTCCTGTCACAGACTATGACTATGACCCTCCCCTCATTATCCATTATCCATCATCTGCACATTGCGAATTGCGTATTGCACAACGCACTACCTCACTTTACTTTGTCCATATTGTCCATATCCATATTGTCTATATTGTCTATATTGTTTATACCGCTCAGATTGTACATTATGTCCTTTATACAGTGTAGCTGCTATCTTCTCAGCTGTGTGTTTAATGCACAGCATGTTTGCATGCATATTGCACGGAGGAGTGAGAGAAAGAAATTTAATCTATGCTGCATGTCACATGTAAGCATATTTGACAATAAAGATGACCTTGATTCCTTGACCTTGACCTTGATCTTGCAGTGCTTATTCCGAATTCCACAGGAAGGCTTTTATGTTTTCTGTGGCCTTTGGAGAGCTGAGAACTCCCAGAATTTAGTATTATGTGCTATACTAAAATATACTACTATATTACAATAGTTTGTTAATCATATTTTGGCTGCAATAGGAAACCACCTATTATTTTAAGTCTTATTTTTGTCTTGTGTAGCTTTACTGTATTTGAACCTTTTCTATACAGACTCATCGCAGAACATATATGAATTACCTTTTTTTTTTCTTCTTTTTCTCAGCCAAGCTAAGCAGCCAAGAATTGTACAACAACTTCACCAATAACAACATGGCAAATCCACGATTGTCTCCTTTGCCTAACCTCACCGTTGTCCTACCTCTGGCTCAGATCAAACAACCCATGTCCCTCGGGACGATCACTAAACGCACTGGGTATGTAACATGCACGCACACACAGACACACACACACACACACACACACACACACACACACACACACACACACACTCACCTAATTTTATATATATATATATATATATATATATACAGTAAATATTCTCTAGTACGGACTCATGTTTGCGCTGTCCAATCTGTCCTTATAACAGAAATTCCTCTTTTGGGAAATGAGCATGGTACATGTCCTTTATGAACCTGCAAGTATGTTGAAAACTGCATGTGTAACAACACAAGCAATAAAATGCAAAAATATACTGTCCAAAAACTGTTTATATAACAAAAACAGCAGTACAGTATACAGTACAGGTGTAGATTTAAAAAACCACAACACAGTATAGTATGTACAGTATTTTAATGTTGATTTTTTTCAGTCTTGGGAAAAAATGAGTCTATTTTGGGTTGTTTTGTTTTGTTGGGTTCTTCCTCGTTTTCTATGCCATGATCTACAGGACGAAAGTAAATAAAGTTAAAATAGTTCGCAATTACAGTAAAACGCACGCCAATAAAAAGTCACTGACACATAGTCGTTTCGAATTCGATGACATAAACGGCGAAGCAAACACGTTTCTTCCATCTTCTCCAGTTGTGTTGAGTGGGCGTTGCTTTTTAAGCTCGTGCCGCGATCAACAGGACGTAAGTGAATAAAGTTAGAAATCGTTCGCAATTACAGTAAAACGCACGCCAATAAAAACTCACTTACACGTCGTCGTTTCGAATCTGATTATCAAAAAATGCGAAGTGAAAAGGTGTCTCCGTTGGTGTCTTTCCGCGTATCGGGTGGAGCGTTGCGTGTATTTAAGCTCCCGCTGCATGACGTCTCCATCCGGGTTACGGCTAGTGGAATTTCCGCTTACGTAGTTCCGGTAACATGTAATATCGTAGTCAAAATGTTAATGCATAGGTTTTTATTACGGGTGAAGGATATTCCTTTTCATAGAATTCCGGGGATGGGAATGTTTACTGTATATATATATATACAGTCAAACCTCGGTTTTCGGACGTCTCGGTTCTCGTACAATTCGGTTTTTGAACTAAAATTTTGAGTTTTTTATGCCTCGGATGACGAACAAATTTTGGTTCTCGAACTAACTGAGCGCACTTGAATGCGTCACTTTTCTCCTCTTGGCTTCGCTACCTCGTGTAGCAACGCTACCTCGTGTAGCTTCACGAGGTAGCGAAGCCGAGAGGAGGTAGCAAAGCCGAGAGGAGTGAAGTGACGCTGCCTCCTGTCGCGGCGCTCCCCCCTGTCGCGGCGCTCCCTCGTGTCGCGGCGCTACACAGGAAGCGACCATTGTGAGCACACGTTTTTGTATTGTTCAATAAAAAAAAAGCAGACGTGTTTGGTGAGACGCTTCTGTTAGCGCGAGTGAAATCCCCCTCTTTTCATAATGGTTTGCCCTGGCAGCACGGGAGAAGGGGGGGGGGGGGGCGTGCGTTTGTTTACGGCCGGCATTTTTCAATGCAGCAGCACATAATGAACACTCTGGTGTCCGGTGTCTCATTATTATGCAATAATCGTACAGAAACAGCTTGTGAGCAGACGAGTTTGTATTTTCGATTAAGATTTTTTTTTTTTTTAAAAAGCAGACATGTTTGGTGAGAACTACGTTATATTGGACTGTTATTTTTGCATCGTGTATCAGCCCCTAATCATGGCACCAAAGAAAGCAAGTGGAAGTGGTGAACCTGGTGAAGAAAAGAGGAAAATAGGGCGCAAAATTATAGAATTTAAGAAAGATTTAATCGCAAAATATGAGTCAGGTGTGCGTGTGTCTGTGTTGGCGAAGGAGTTTGGGATGCCGAAATGCCCCGCCTACTGCCTGCTGACAGCTGGGAGAGGCGCACGCCCCACGACAGATAGAGAGAGATGTTCCTTAAATTTTTATGTTACTATGTTAATGTTAAAATTGGTCATCTCCCATTACATTTGTACAGTTTATGGTGTGAAATTGTAAAAAAAAAAAAGGTGTTTTCTTGACTTGGAACGGATTAAAACATTTTACATTGATTTCAATGGGAAACATGGTTTCGGTTTCCGAACAATTCGGTTTCCGAACAGTCTTCTGGAATGGATTAAGTACGAAAACAGAGGTTTGACTTTATATATATATATATATATATATATATATATATATATAGTATATATATATATATATATATATATATATAGTTATATATATATATATATATATATATATATATATATATATATCTATATATATATATAGTTATATATATATATATATATATATATATATATATATATATATATATATATATATATATATACAGAGAGAGAGAGAGAGAGAGAGAGAGAGATGTGTGTGTGTATATATGTCCTATTTCTAATACATGGTAATTTTGTTCTTTCAATGATAACGTTTTTTCAAATCAGATATATTGGCAGTGGTTGGTTCTCAATATCACAGACTGCACAGGTAAAAGACAATATTTACAGGAAATGTGCCTCCCAAAATTATATATGTAAGAAAGAAATGTAATGGAGCAGTAAGGGCCTGCCAGTCAAGTGATGAATGTGATGTGTGACGGTGCAAAATTGTTAGTGCATATACGTGACATTATTTGTTTGGCACAAATGTCACCTTCACCTGACTAGATGAATATATCTATTTTTAAAAATTTTGAGAGAAAATTGTATGGAAGACCAAACTCCTTGCCCCGTGATTCAAGACGGATCAGGTGGGCTACCGACATTGCTATGGATCCTTGACGACCCGCTTGTGAGGCCCTCCTGGCCTGGGCTGCGCTACATGGTGGGCAACCACTGAGATCAATCCGCGCATGGGGCAAGGGGCCCCCATCCGAGCAATTTACCGCGGCCCTGGTGAAAGCAGCACGGTCTAAGCGGGGGAGCGCTGTGGAACAAGGGGGCGCTGGGACACCAAAGCCCCGCGTGCCCGCATAGGGCACTGTTACAGGGGAAGTGAGCCCAGGGGGGGATTCCACGCTCCACCGGGTTGCTACCGTGCTCCGCCACGTTGAATCCCCAGCGCGGGTCCCATCCCTTTTGGTTTCATGCCCTTTTGAGAGCAGTGCAGAATTGGTGGATTATTTTCTTTTTTTTGGAACGTTTGTCGGGCGGCCCGGTGGTTGAATGGTTAGCGCGTCAGCCTCAGAGTGTAGAGGTGCAGCTTCCGATGTCGGCTTCACAGTGTAGAAGTGCGGGGTTCGATTCCGGCTCTGGCTTCCCTGTATGGAGTTTGCATGTTCTCCCCGGGCCTGTGTGGCCTTTCTCCGGGCACTCCGGTTTCCTCCCACATTCCAAAAACATGCATGGCAGGTTAATAGAAGACTCTAAATTGTCCCTACGTGTGAGTGTGAGCAAGGATGGTTGTTTGTCTATTTGTGCCCTGCGATTGTCTGGCAACCGGTTCAGGGTGTCCCCCGCCTCTAGCCCGAAGACAGGTGGGATAGGCTCCAGCACGCCCCGCGACTCTTGTGAGGATAAGCGGATCAAAAAATGGATGGGATTGAATGTTTGGCTTTACATGGTACAGTGATCCCTCGCTATATTGCGCTTCATTTATCGCTGCTCCAATACGTGTCTTTTTTTTTCCCCAAAGTACTGTTTTCAGAAAAAAATGGCGAATGACTCAGAGGTTATGTACATGGCTGTATGCATGACTGGTTCCCGGCGCAACGTCGACCAATGACAGCATGAGTGGATTTATCCCGTGAGCTGATTGGCTGTGCATCTTCACAGCCCCGCCCAGCACCTTCCCTTTTGTCTCATCGTGTGAGTTACTCACTGATCAGTCTCTCATTCCATGGTTGCCTCTGATCAGTTTCTAGTCACACTGTTGTGTTTGCTACGTGTGTGGCTGGGGTGGTGGTGGTGGTGGGGGGTGCATATGCGAGAGAGAGAGAGCATGTGTGAGACCGAAAGCGAAAGTGAGTGCAAGCAAGCTACTTAGAGAGAAAGAGAGGGGGTGATTGGGCTTGTCTGAAAAAAAGCAGCACTTCTCTCGTCGCCTCCTCCTCATCAATACAGATTACTTGTCTTATCATAAACGCATCGGCTGTGCGGGTATAGCTGTCCAGCAGCTAGTTGGAGGCTAACGGCAGCTACACTTTCAGAGCGGCGTAATATGAAACGAACACGAGTCTCTTTGTCTCTCTCAAAAGGCAATGCTGATGAATATTAATTACTGTATAAGGTTTTATAGTCAAAGATGTAAGTAAATATGTGTTCTGCTGTAGTCTTTGTCTCAAATGTGTAAAGTATAAATACTGTTTACATATTTTAAACATACTGGTACCCGCATACAGTTACCCAAAATTCCTAGGGGGGTGGGCAACGCTACATCACGGTTTTTCACTTATCGCAGCAGAGTCCCTGTCCCTATCAACCGCGATAAGTGAGGGAACACTGTATTTTGTCTTAAACCCCTACAAATACAAATAGGAATGATTTCCCTCAGTAGGATGTCATTATCATTTTCTGCATCGGTGCATCACCATTCACTCAGGGGAGGCCTTATTTTTAATGTATTTGTATATGTAGCTGGGCAGCATTTTGTCATGCACGTTGATGCTATTTACATAATACAATCAAACATAAGTCCTAAATTAATAAAGTGTGAGGCAGCAGCTTTGTACCCAAGTTATTTTTGATATCACAAGTTTCAATTCCCACCACTCTGGCAAGAAAGAAACCATATGTCCATCTGTTCATTCTGGCACCTCTTACTCTGGCACCCAAGTAATCCAAACTTTAACAGGCCAACCTGATTGACTCTGTGGATGAGTGTATGTGACAGAGAGAAAATGATCCAGCAGCTGTAGTTACATCTGTATGAGCACATCCTTTTGGCAGGGCAGCAGAAAAACACGCCAGCTGCTTGACCTACATTCTGAACCAAATGTACTCTTTGTACCCTGTGCTATGCTCCCAACCCCACACAGTCTCAGATGTTTTGCTCTTTTCACGCCAAGATCAATGTCAAAGAGTTAGATGAGTGTAGGCAAACTACGGCTCCTTGAAATCCAATAAAACATTGTGTTTTCTGTTTGCAAAATTTGGCAGTATTAGTCCGAGCCAAATAGAGCTGTTGATGAAAACGCACAGGTCACAAAAGTTGACATTGTCACAACTTGGTATTTTTTTTGATTAGTTGCAATGGCCATTTCATCTGAGAAAAATCAACTTGTACAGTTTTAACATGCCAAAATGTCTGCCTGTGTCAAATTGGGGATTTTGCAAGCAGACAAACAACTAGATACTCATCCCATCTGCACCCAGGAATGATGTTAAGACAAATGAAAATCCAAATGGAAAGATTGTCACACACAAAAACAAAACACACTCCCCACGTAATCCAGTTGGAGACATTTTTACGCAAATACAGAAAGAGTGCAGCCAAGTTAATGAGAAAGACAACAGAGAGAGGATGAATGAGACCTTTTGACCTCATGCAGATGTGCCCTGAGATTACTCTAATACATATATGACAGCCAAACACGTACCAGTGCAATTGCCGTTCAGAGCCCCAGAGACCTGGGCTGCAAAGGGGCTTTAAAGCTGGTGCGACAGCACATGGCAGAAACACTGTTTTTTTTTTTTTTGCAAATCACCTCACTTTCCTTTTTCTTTAATGGCCTAGGCTGAGCTGCTATTAGGGGAAACGGTTTAAAAGATGAATGTGTGAACTGTTATTCTTTGGGAGTGGGGTCATCACCCTCACAAGTCAATTACATGCGCTTTTTTTAAAACCATTTTCTACTTGCATTCTCCCTCCCTCACCCTCTGTAGCACTCACTAATGCACCCAGTCATAGTCTTGATTCCTTTTCAGTCGAAATGACCCGTGCTCTGACTCAACATGCGTCGTCTTTCTCAGCTCACTTTACACAAACCATTGAATAAATATTTATTGATGTATTCATCCATTCATTCGTTCATCTGCGAATGACTGGCAACCATTTCAGGCTGTGCCCCGCCTACTGGCCGAAGTCAGCTTGGATAGCCTCCAGCACGCCAATGACCCTCATGATGATAACATTATTTGTTTGTTTATTTATGCGCCGCCCCGCTGGCCGAATGGTGCAGGTTTCGATTCTGTCTCCGGCCTTCCTGGGTGTAGTTTGCATGTTCTCCCCGTGCCTGCGTGGGTTTTCTCCGGGTACTTTGGTTTCCACGCACATTACAGAAACATAAGTGGCAGGTTAATGGAATACTCAAAATTATCCATAGGTGTGAGTGTGAGCACGGACTGTTGTTCATCGATATGTGCCCTGCAATTGGCTGGCAACCAGTTCAGGGTGTCCCCTGCCTACTGGCCAGACAGCTGGGATAGGCTCTTATGAGGATCTGAAAATGGATGGACAGATGGATCCATCCATCCATTTTCTGAACCGCTTGATCCTCACTAGGGTCGCGGGGGGTGCCGGAGCCTATCCCAGCTGTCTTCGGGCAGTAGGCGGGGGACACCCTGAATTGGTTGCCAGCCAATCGCAGGGCACACAGAGACGAACAACCATCCACGCTCACACTCACACCGAGGGACGATTGAGAGTGTCCAATCAGCCTGCCATGCATGTTTTTGGAACGTGGGAGGAAACCGGAGCACCCGGAGAAAACCCACGCAGGCCCGGGGAGAACATGCAAACTCCACACAGGGAGGCCGGAGCTGGATTTGAACCCGGTACCTCAGCACTGTGAAGCCGACGTGCTAACCACTGGACTACCGGGCCGCCCTGGACAGATGGATGGATGTTTATTAATGTATCGAACAGACATTCACTCAGGAAAAAAAACATTTGAAAGTGCAAGGGAGGTAATTTAATATAGGAAGAGCAAAAACTGCAATGCGATATTAACAACTAGGAGCCAGTAGTCTGTACAGTGGTTCCTTAAAGTATGACCACAGTTTGTTGTGTTACGCTTGTTGGAACCTCAGTGTTGGTTGTCTTCCAAAACAAAACCCTAACTAACCCTAACCCTAATCCTTTTGAGATTATGAGGCCGGATTGTCACCATCAGAAATTATAAATTAATATCCAACACAGCAAATGTTTTAAAACATTTCAACTTGTGCAAGCAGACATTAACGAACCAAATATCATGATGTTAAAAATAATACTGTAAAACACCATTCTAGCATGATTTTGTTGTCTGCAGCTCTGGAACCACAGGCACATACGAGAGTAGAGTGAATGTGAATAGTGGATATCTTAATGATAAGAATCAAAAACCGGTGGTTCCCAGTCAATATCAACTTGTTAGTTTGCTTCCCTGAAAATTACGAGTTTCGAGTCCTCTTACTTCGTGTTAGGGTGGTTATGTTTGTGATCAACAGGTGGCACTGTAGGGCTCCCCTTGCAGTGGCAAACCTGTTGGTCATTGTATCATTTGTTAGTGTTTGGTTAAAAGGACTAGCTTGCCCGACCAGTCAGTGTCGGATCATTGTGTGTGTGTGTTTCTGTGCATGTGTCATGTTTTGTTTTTTGCCTGTTTGTTACTTTGTGTTCTTGTGGTTTTCAGGACTTTAAGTTAGTTTCTCCAGTGTGGTCCTCTGTGTATTTTTGTTAAATACATTTTGGTGTGTCCACCCTGCTCCTCCCTGCCTCCCTGCTTTCTGGGGTCCTCTACTCCACCATCATGCAAAACGTGACAATTAGCAAATGAGAAATGACATCCCATGTGAGAAATGAATGACAATTAACATTTCCAGCATTGTGTTATAAGACAATGTAGTCCTCTGGTGTTTATGTTAGTATTTAATATCTGGGTTTTAGCGCTATTGTTCCACGAGTGCCGCCTCAGAGATGGCAACACAACGACAGTCAGATTTCTGTTGTTTGGACATCATTCTCAAGGCCTGACCAACAAGCAACTCATGCTTAATCCATCTCTTACATCGGTGTAACAGTTGGATTGCATGTAAATTACATTACTATCCCGATAGTCACTTGTGAACTGACTGTGACGCTGACTCGTGTTCTGCAAAAGTACGTTCATTCAACATCACTCCTCAAAAAGCTTAGATTTAGCGGCAGGTGGGTGAGCAGTCTGGGCTCTTATCCTGCTGTTTTGCGCATTTGATACTCAATTCAGGGGAAGGTCGTAACCAACGTTCCCTCTAATTTTCCATGCACCTGAGCTTTCCTTGGACCACAGTGAGCAACATCAGATATTCACACGGTGGCTAAACCACTATCACACGTGTCTAAAACCTGAGATCAGAATAAGTCAACCCGTAAAGGTATGTTACAAAAAATATGTAACAAAATAGAACAAATGACTGAATAGAGATTTGTGGCACAGATAAAATGCGCCAAAATCTTTAAGAGTTGGCTTGAATTGGCCGTAAATAATGAAAGTAAATTCTGTAATCATCATAGTCTTTTGCATAAATTGTGGAATCGAATTGATATGTTTCATCCTTCCATCCATTGTCTGCTCCACTTATCCTCATGAGGGTCTTGGATCCTATTGCTGCCGTCCTCGGGCAGTAGGCGGAGTACACCATGAACTGTTACCAGCCATTCACAGGCCACAGGAGTACAACCATTTACACGCACAATCACACCTACAAGGATAATTTAGTCACGTCAAGTACAGTCAAACCTCGGTTTTCGAACGTCTCTGTTCTAGACCAAATCAGTTTTTGACCCAAAAAGTTTTTTTTTAAATTCGGTTCTCGACCAAACTGAGCGCACTTGAATGCGCCACTTGACTTCTCTCGACTTCCTTACTCGAGGAAATGATGCTTCCTCGGGTTGACGAAGAAGTGACGCCTCCGTTGTGAGCAGACATCTTCAATAAAGATTTTTTTTTTAAAAGAAAGAGCGTCCATTGTGAGCAGACGTGTTCAAAGATTAAAAAAAAAAAGAGCATCCATTGTGCGTCCATTGTGAGCAGACGTGTTCAAAAAGATTTTTTTAAAAAGCAGACGTGTTTGTTGAGTCTATCTGTTATTTATGCATGGCACCAAAGAAAGCAAGTGGAAGTAGGAAAGCTGCTGAAAAAAAGAGAAAAATAGTGCGCACAACTATTGAATTTAAGAAAGATTTGAAAGTGAAATATGAATCAGGTGTGCATGTGTCTGTGTTGGCTCAGGAGTTTGGCATGCCAAAATCAGCAGCATCCTAAAAAAGAAAGACCAGTGACGTAGCTAAAGGATCTTGTGTGTTTAGTGAACAAAGGCCACAAATATTAGGTAAGTGGAGAAACGTTTGCTTATTTTCATAAATGACAAACAGCAAGCAGGGGACAGTCCTAGCCAAGATTCAATTTGTGGCAATTTAATAAAAAAGGATCCTGGCATTGCTCCTGAAGAGTTTGATTTTAAAGCAAGCAGAGGATGGTTTGAAAAGTTGAGGAAAAGAAGTGATTCGTCATGGGGAGGCAGCCAGTTCAGACAAGGAAGCTGCCGAAAAGTTTAAAGTTGAGTTTGAAAATCTCATCAAGGCCGAGGAATGTCTTCCCCAGCAAACTTTTAATATGGACGAGACTGGACTTGTGTGGATAAAGCGGTTGAGAAAATGGATGGAGGGATGTTACCTCGTACCGTAGTGTAGGACTGTGTCACGATTCGGACAAACGGAATCAAGTTTTGGGACACCAAAAGTGTAGACGCCAAACAAGGTCTCCATAGTAAAAACAAATGTTTTAATGTACACAGATCGCACCGACAAAGTAGTAACATAAAGCGCTGGTCACAACAGGGACTAGAGAGCACAAAAACGAATAACAAAAAGCGCTTGCACAAAAGGCAAGGGGTGAAAACAAGAACCGAGAATACAAACGGAAAACAGTGCATCAAAATACACGCAAGCAAAAGCCGAATCACAAAATAAAAGCCATACAGAACCAATGGTACCGAGAGTACAAAAGTGAAAAAACGACGAGGTCTATAGCAAGAAAAGGTCTATGAGCAAGGAAGCAGCAAGGCATAAACAATACTCAGCCAACCAGCAGACTGAAGATGGGTCCTTACGTACAGTCCCTTGATAGATTGATTGGCAGCAGGTGTGCAGTCAGAAAGTCGTTCAGGCTGCCACCTGCTGGCCAGGCCGAAAACAGAAACGTGACAGGATTGCAGACAGAGCGTCCATAGTTACTGCCATTACTTGATGTTGATTGAGATGTTCAATTTTTATGTTACAATGTCAATGTCTATGTTGAAATTGGTAAAAATAAAACATATACAATGTTTGTAGTTTGTTGTTATCTGCTCTCTTATTACACGTGTATACAGTTTATGGTGTAAAATAGTTGAAAAAATGTTTTTTAAAAAGTTGTTTTCTGGAATTGGAACAGATACATTTTTTTTACATTGATTCTAATGGGAAACTGGTTTCGGTTTTCGAACAATTCGGTTTTCGAACAGCCTTCTGGAACTGATTATGGTCGAAAACCGAGGTTTGACTGTATATATATATACGGTTTTCAAACGTCTCGGTTCTCGACCAATTCGGTTTTCGATCAAAAATGTCTAGTTTTTTATGCCTCGGATGATGAACACATTTCGGTTCTCGAACAAACTGAGCGCACTTGAATGCGTCACTTCACTCCTCTCGGCTTCACTTTCTTGTGTAGCGTCCATTGTGAGCACACGAGTTTGTATTGTTCAATAAATATTTTTTTTAAAAAGCAGACGTGTTTGGTGAGACGCTTCTGTTAGGGGGAGTGAAACCCCCCTCTTTTCAGAATGGTTTGCCCCAGCAGCACGGGGGAAGTGCGTGCGTTTGTTGTACGGCCGGCAGTTTTCAATACAGCGGCACATAATGAACACTGTGGTGTCCGGTGTCTCATTATTATGCAATAATCATACAGAAACAGCTTCCGCGTGTAGCGTCCATTGTGAGCAGACGAGTTTGTATTGTTCAATAAAGATTTTTTTTTTTAAAAAGCAGACGTGTTTGGTGAGAACTACGTAATATCGGACTGTTATTTTTGCATCGTGTATCAGCCCCTAATCATGGCACCAAAGAACGTTCGGGATGCCGAAATGCCCCGCCTACTGCCTGCTGACAGCTGGGATAGGTGCACGCCCCACGACAGATAGAGAGAGAGAGATGTTCCTTCAATTTTTATGTTACTATGTTAATGTTAAAATTGGTGAAAATAAAACATATTAGTTTGTTTGTACAGTATTTTACATATTACCTGCTCTCCTATTACATGTGTACAGTTTACGGTGTGAAATTGTAAATAAAAAAAAGTGGTTTAAAAAAGTTGTTTTCTTGACTTGCAACGGATTAATTTTTTTTACATTGATTCCAATGGGAAACATGGTTTCGGTTTTCGAACAATTCTGTTTTCGAACAGTCTTCTGGAACGGATTAAGTATGAAAACCGAGGTTTGACTGTAACTGTACCTTAGATGTCATATCCTTAACGTCAGTCAAAACGTTCTCCATCTTAACCAGGACAAAATTGAATTTTAGTCATCGTGTATCAGCCCCTAATCATGGCACCAAAGAAAGCAAGTGGAAGTGGTAAATGTAATGATGGTCAGCAGGCAAGGTTCACGTTTTATTTGACTTTTAATAACAATGTGGCAGAGCAGTAAAACAGTTACTTCCTGGAACTCCCCCTTATAGGCGGGACCTGTCGATTAACTGGAATATGACATACACAGTGCACACTTTCATAAAGCACTACTCATATAGTAATAGCCTATTATGTGACAGTAAACCTGGTGAAGAAAAGAGGAAAATAGTGCGCAAAACTATAAATTTAAGATTTGATCGCGAAATAAAAGCTGTTTTTCTTTTTTGTTGGTTGTTTGTGTTTTTGTAATAATGTTTGCAATTTAAAGAATGGAATAATGGAAGTGGTCTCCAAATGAATAGGGATGGTGTCTGCCAAAGCCAATGGAGATCCTAATGAGTGAAATGAAATACAGTATAATTTAATTATATAAATGCATGAGATCATATCATATCATAACATATCATATATAGCATATGATTCCTCACCCAATAAGAATCGATAAGGAATTGTATCGATAAGCAATGCAGATAAAGGAATTGGAATCTGGAAATCCTTATCAATTCCTATCCCGAAGAGAGACAAGGATTTTAATTACCAATCATTCCCATGACTTCCCTACGTCATCCAAAAGTTTCTTCAACAGCACAAGAAACTGATGAGCAAACAGTGTGACATCTTGTAAATCATAAAGCCTCTGAGATTCCACCAAAGCCTTCTACTTTTTATACGTCCATGTCTGTCCATTTACTCAGCCGGGGGCCTGGGAGGCATCAGAGTTTCAACAGGCTCAATATAGCCGAGGGTCACTGTTAGGGGTAGTCCACCCGCGACTGCCATTTCTATCAGTTTTCTAAATGCATCCATCACACTGACCATTGTGTTCATTTGTCAACTTGCACTCCAGGGGTAACCATTCCAGGGCAAAATGTTGTTCCCTACCACCGGAAGGAACATTTTTCCAAATGATATGTAACAAGACCAATCGAAGCACTATCATTGGGAGGGCTCAGTGAAATGCAGTAAAATTGTCAAATTAAGAAGTCTTGCTGAGTGTTTGCTTTGCGAGGCTTTTAGGGACAGAGTTCACTCTCAGTGGACCATAATTGCTGCTGGGAAAAGTCCCATTTACTCTCGATTGTTTATAGAGCACGATGACTATATCTGGATACGCACAATAAACACGGGAACACGCTTCCAATGTATTGTACGAAGCCACTTCCACTGAAGTTGGAAAGTTGTGTTCAATATAAATAAAAAACAGAATACAGTGGTACCTCTACTTATGAAATCAATTGGTTCTGGAAGAAATTTCTTAACTAGAAAATTTTGGAAGTAGAGATGTGTTTTCCATGTAAATGCCTGAATCCATTCCAGGCGCCCCAAAATTCAGAAATAAATATTTTTTTAAAGCAGACAAAATGCATCAAAATATGTAACAAATACATGGTACAATTAGATTATTGCACAATAAATGAGAGTTCTGTATAATGTAAAAAACAAAGCATAAAGAGTAAAAATGAAGATCATTTAACTTTTAACTGCGTCCTCATCGTTTTTTGCTCTCTTTAGTTCATGTTCTCTCTCAGAAGTGTTTTTTGCTTGGTCTTTTGTAAAGAACTGATCCAAGGACGTTTTCTTTTGTCGGCTTTTAACAATCCTTCGCAAATGTCCAGGGCAAACATCAGCATAGTGAGCAATTGCCCGACTGGGGAACACTTTTTCTGGGTGATTCACATTTCCGTAAAACTATCGGAACACCTCATGGCCCGAGGGGCGAATGACGAGGACCCTGCAAAGATACATATCTATCTATTTATCTATCTACACACATAGAAACATATGGTAGAGGTCCCTCTTAGCCAATGGGATGCCAGGATGATGCTCGGGAATAACCAATGGCAGAGCAGCTATAAGTATGTTGCCTTCAGGAAACTCAGAGCTCCGAGTATGATGGAAAATAGACAAACTCAAAGTTATCATCTATAAAAGTTTCATTTTGTTGTATGCTTGGTTCACCTCGGGCGTGTGTGCTCTCGCAGCTTGTACACAATGGAGCACAGAGAATCAAGGCCAAATTGAAGGTGCTTGTTAACTGATAACACAGTGAACTGATAATACAGTGGGGGCACACTGTGATGAGAATGTCCTTGAATAAAGTTACAATTGTCTCAGTTCGTGGAGAAATAACAAAGAACCTATTGTTTGTACAGGGAGTTTTCTTGGTCTAAAAATGTCTACTGAGGGGCGTATCGGAGGGTAGGCCGAAAGCGCGGCATGCAAACGAGGGAGAATTTTGTCTGATATAGTAACTTGAAATTTGCGTATGTTCCCAATCAAATCGGCATGGAGCACAGAAAGTTGAGTTTCAGTTGGAGAAGTGAACACTGATTGGCTTCATCAATAACTGAGCTCCCTGCTGGCAGCAAAGACAATCTCTTCCTGATTCTGTTTGTTCAACTTGTCCGAGGCATATCTCTGACAGAGTAGCAGCCCGGACTGTATTTTTTACCTTTCATATCTTGAAATTTATTTTGCAACATGAGGCAATATTTTCCTGTTGATGCATTTAGTAACTTGAACATTTCATATGAAGAGACGTTCGTAAGTCGAGGTACTACTGTACAATGTTTTACAACCCATTTTCAACCTATATTCAACTGAAGGCACTACAACGACAATAAATTTTATGTTCAAACTGATTGACATTATTGTTTTGGGCAAATCCTTAACTGACAATTTTAAGGTTGCAACACGTTGCCAAAAAAGCTGGGATAGTAATCCTACAGCTGGAAAACAGAATGTATTGGAAATATGTGCTGTTTGCTTTATCCATCCATCCATCCATTTTCCGAACCGCTTCATCCTCACTAGGGTCGCGGGGGGTGCTGGAGCCTATCCCAGCAGTCTTCGGGCAGTAGGCGGGGGACACCCTGAATTGGTTGCCAACCAATCGCAGGGCACACAGAGACGAACAATCATCCACGCTCACACTCATACCTAGGGACAATTTAGAGTGCCCAACGAGCCTGCCATGCATGTTTTTGGAATGTGGGAGGAAACCGGAGCACCCGGAGAAAACCCACGCAAGCCCGGGGAGAACATGCAAACTCCACACAGGGAGGCCGGAGCTGGGATCGAACCCGGTACCTCTGCACTGTGAAGCCGACGTGCTAACCACTGGACTACCGGGCCGCCCCCTGTTTGCTTTATATAACAGTCAAACCATTAACAGTTGACAATGTCATGTTAAATTAAATTGTAATGCATGCCATGCATACTGATATTCCATACACAGACCTGTAAAATTGAACAAAACTGGACCTCCTGGACTTTTACTGCAGGAGTACTATATGAGAACATTCAGTACCAGGAATCTATGTGTTTATCCATTTTGAAATTCATTGCAACAAAAGTAGAATATTTACTTCTAGGCATTCATGTTATTGATTTCCCTCCACTATTCTTTGTGCTCCTCCCAAAGCAAAAGTAAGCCACCCCCTCAGATGTCCCCAAGCAAGTCCAGTGGAGGGGAGTTCTGTATCGCTGCCATCTTCGCCTCTTCCCGATCATGGTTCATCACAAACCCCAACATCAAAAGAGAAAAAGGTTAGGTTTACTCTTGACTCAGAAGCACACTTATCAAAAGTGATGTTGTGCCTCTTACAGTACATGTAATATGAATAGAAAACATCAAGATAGCAGAAAGCTCTCACTTTTTTTTTTTTTTTAACTGCACTGCATTCCACATTATTATATCATAGATACCTTCATAGATATTTTCTCAGAGTTCCCTAAATAGTACCACAAATAACAAAATAATAATTTTCAAGTCATCAACCACGAGAGCAGGGGTGTACGATTCTGGTCCTCAAGGGCCGCTGTGCTGCATGTTTTAAATGTCTCTCTCCTCTGTCACAGCAGTCCCCAACCCCCGGGCCGCAGACCGGTATCTGTCTGTGGGTCATTTGATACTGGGCCGCACAGAAAGAATACATTCATTTATTACTTCTGTTTTATTCATTTCGGAATCTGAAAGATGTTTTATTTTACCGAATTCTCTGTTATATCCGTCGACAGTATGTCACTCTTGCCGCACGTCAAGGCACGCCTCTCGATCACATGACAGGTTACCCCTAAAATCAAACCCAGGAGATAGCAAAATGAGTAAAAAACAAAGGTCTCTGGGAAGGGAAAAAGGCCCAGCCAGGAGACAGAGAAGGAGCCTATGACTTTCAAGAAAAAGGCTACAGTTAATAGACAGTATCAGGAGTTCTACTTAAAATACGGATTTATCTCAACGGGAGATTCCCACGCATCAAGCCCACTCTGCATAATGTGTGGCGATGGTAAGTTATATTTTTCATGCACTTTGTATTTGCAGAGTATCTTATTTTGAAGGCACGTTTATAAGTTAACAGATAGGGCCAGATAGGACGTTCGTCGTGTCATGATTCGTGTTTCTTATGTTTTCAAAATAACAGTTTTCATGCAGGTCTATAATATTATGTTCTTGGATTTATCCCGCCTTAAAGGCCGGTCCCTGAAAATATTGTCATTACACCGGTCCGTGGGACAAAAAAAACATGTGTAATTTAAATGTATAATTTAATGATAATTTATATGTAGTTGAAATATGTTTTAAACAAACCTCTCCATAATAACCGTGTTTAAAAAACTGTCATAAAAATATAAACTACAGGTTCATCTCAGATTTTTATAAATGGCAATTTTCAAGTTTCAGGATTTTCAAGTCGGGGGGAATTATTTGAAAGTTTTTAAACAAAGCTGCCAAAGATAACTATTGTTTTTTAAATAAAAAATAAAAATGCAGTTTTCGTTAAAATTCACTGTTGCAAAATATTATGGAAACCAGTTTCAAAATGTTTTATAGATTGCAAAGAACTGAAAATAGTCATTGGTTGAATTTGTTACATTAGGAGGTCATGTTTACTGAAATCTAAAGCAACCGCAATGAAAAACGTAAATGCGTTTAATTACATTTTAACATAGAACCCCTTAATTTCCCCCAAAAATGATTCCGAAAAGTATCCTCCCAGAACTCCCTTAGGTTCCCAACTCTTTTATAAACCATGATGTATAAATATGTCTTGAAAAAACACTATGGCCGTAAAGCATGACTGTGTACCAGATTGTATGCGAGAAGCTGGAAAAGTATAAAATTATGTGTTTAGAAATGCAGTCATCACAGGAAGAGAAAATGCACGATAATGTATAATGTGAAACTATATCAGTAAAATATTGCAATTGTAGTTACTATTTGTGAGCAGCCAACAAAATTACCACATCCGGCGATGCTACACTGCAAGTGGCCCAAAAGATCATTGAAACCTGGGCCCAGCATGAAGAGTAAACATGCACTGTTAAACACAGAAGTGTGTGCCCAAGAACCCCTTTACGTCCCCTCGACACCAGAATATACAGTATGTGGCGGGTGTGCGTGTGTGTGCGTGTGCGTGTGTGTGTGTGTAGTGGGGCTGACACAGTTTTTCTTGAACGGTCTATTTCATGCAAAAATTGTGAAAAAGAAAACCGTGAATCACGAAAAATGCATGCACAAGGCAAGGAAAAAATTAACAACATCGTCTGTCAAAAGGACAGGGAAATCCAATGGTGAGAGAAACACAAAACAAACTACACAATAACTATAACTATGAAACTTAACTATACAACAACAAACTAAGGCTATGGCAAAAAACGGAGAACAAGAACTTCAGCGTCGAGAGAATTGGACTTGGTACGTGTAACATGAGCAAGGTGAATAATCAGACAGCAACATTACTTAAGTAGTCCCAGAAATTGATTACAAAGCAAAACAGCTGCATTGCTGGAGGGAACGCCGTGCACTCCTGCTGGAAACCAAACACGAAGAGAAAAAAAAAAAAATGATGAAGACATGACACATTGCTTTTTATGTTTTTTTTCATCTTGTTTTCAGATCAGTCAAGGCAAAGCATTGTCGACTCACTGTACATCATCAGTTGCTATGGTAACTTGGTAGAGCATGTTCTCGAACCTCGGCCAATAAGCACTGCTCAAAAGATAAGCGATGACACTGCTTTGGAACTTTGTACTTCCCCGAGGGCATGCTGGACTTTAGCAAGGTGACACTATTTAGTTTTCAATGTATTTATTTATTTACTTTAATTTTCTTAGTCTTAAGAAAATATAAAATAAGACAGCCATGTTCGTTGTGTTGTTTTTTTTTGTATTCCAAACAGAACCCTACAGTGGAATGAGCTGCAGCCACCCTTCAACTCCAATCATCCATTAGTTTTGGCCTGCAATAAAGTGCAATACTTTCAGTCCCTTTTGGCAGGTAAGACTGATTATGGTGGCATATTATCCTAAAAATTCAGAGATTGCACTGGTACTTTGTTTATAAACTTCACTCCGAAATTATTGGAACAGTGAGGTCAACATAGTCTGTGGTACCGAAAACATTTGGTTTTTACATCTAAAATGAACGATGAGATCAGAGATTAACATTGAAACAAAAATACCATGGAAAATCGAAACAATGACCTTGTCCCAGTTTAGTCACACATTTGCTTCCTCTGGTCTTAAATTAAAAACATGGCTCATATATATGAAAGCAACCACAACTTATTCTTTTGTATGAATGCCAACATTTGGGTGCACGTGTTAATTGTGCTTTTTGCCATCCAATGGGAGAACATTTCCATTTTTTGCCTGAAACTATATGTTGCTGGCAAAGATAGGAAACATGTCTGATCAATACAAATTAATAAAAAAAATGACAAGAAAAACAATAATAATTCTGTGAACATACTTCTTGAATTCTGTTAGAGGTGGGTGTGTCAGTGAATGTTGCCACTCCTTCTTTCGAAATTTTGCAGCCTTCGAGGCACCCGTCCATCATTTTCAGTCCGTGGTTATTTGAAGCCAATCCAAAAGTGTAATGCCAGTGTGTCATTGTTGTTTTAAACACTCTTGGATCACAGCTATTGTAGGACCGTCAGCCAGCCCGTCTGTCCATCGTTGTTATTTTAACCAGCCTTCCGTCATCACTAAATTACAGTTCGTCACCGCTATTTTAGGACCATCAACTAGTCCTCCAGTCCGTCATTGTTATTCTAACTGCACATCGATCATCGCTAGATTAGTTTGTCACCACAACTTTAGGATCGTCAGATCTTCTTCTTCTTGTTCTTCACAGCGGTGACAGCCAAAGGCCGTCAAGAACATGTCACATCACACATTTGTGATGTCGACAATCGTTTTTGATTGCTAGTCAATTATAGAACACTTCTGAAAAATAAAAATATATGTCATAGTATTTGCAATCAATATTTACAATCACGTATTTGATTCCTGCATTTAATAAATAAACAAAACATACCGTGTGCCCCTTAAAACCTGGTAGTAGATAAGTTGAAGATAATAAAGGTTCATCACACAACATAAGGAATTTGCCTAATATTTGTTAGTTGCTCCATGTACAGCACTTTGTATGCAGCGATGTCTGTTTGAAAGTGCTCTATGAATACAGTTGAGTTGATAGTTGAGTTGAGAACATAACGCTATTGTCTCTCTCTCCAGCGGTCTGACTCTCCATTCGGGTTATGTGACCCAAACCGGAAGTACCTGTTTATAAAATATTCTCAAAGTAAATAATTCCACAGAGATTTGCTAGAAAAAACATTCCCATAAATGTTTATTTGCAAATAAACACACATACATAGCGGGTGACGTAGCTCAGTCGTGTTTGTCTCCCAACCCAGAGGTTGGGGGTTTGATATTGCAACCATGTCAAGGTGTCCATGAGCAAGATGCTGAGCCCTCAGTTGCTCTTAATGCAGCGCCATCAGTAGATAAATGAGAAAACAGTGTGAAGCGCTTTGAGTACCAAAGGTCGCTATACAAGAGACAGCCCATTAACCACATAACCTATTAGACTGTAGATTTCTGTCATGGCAACCAGTTGCAGGTTTTATGATCACTAGCACATCTGCAAAGTTATACATTTTGTATATATGTATAAAAATAACATGTTATCTGATGTTGATTCAATTCCACTTCAAACATAGAGTATTAATAGAACATTTATGCTGATAGCAATAACGAGCAGACGGTGCATTTGTGACACACGTTCATGACGTGACGTCATCGTTCGCAGACGTCTCCATCAAATGATGGCATAGAGGCAACTATTATACAGGTTGTTGCTTGGCCTGATGATTTCAATTTCATGCATTTTCCTGTTGTATCCTCCCAGTCAAAGGTGTTTTAGATGGTTAAACCTTTTTCTTCAAGATCAGGCTGTCTTAAAGATCAGAGAGCAGGTATCCTCACATCCTTTTAAATCTCCATCTGAAATGCCACATTACAAATGCAGAACAAGCTTCCATAATATCAAAAAGTCCATCCCCTGAAAGGATATTGCCCTGTAATTATACACAATATGTGTGATTAGCTTTACAGAAGTTTCAGAGCAAATGATAGCTGTGCTTACTCCAGTCTTTGTGGTCATCCTGACCAACTTCTGTCTGATTTAGGTGTAACTGGTATTTTTTTTTTTCTTCCTGCTACATGTGTGCTAATATTCTCTACAGATGTCAGAGTAATGAGGCCAAGTTTGAGTGACGTTCACGTGCGTTATATTTCACCATTTTGTCTACCAAAATGGGCATTGGAACTGAACACATAATAAATAGTTCACATTGCGTTTGAATCCGATTATTTGCCACATAACAGCCATGTTTTTTTTTTCATTTTCCAATCTCGTCAAATGTAACCAAGTAAGGCATAACTTTTGGCTCCAAATTCATTGGTGTATCCTTGCCATCTTCCTTCTGGGACAGCGTTCTTTAAACAGTACTGTACCACTTTTAACCTGACCTTTGTATTGGCCGTCTTTCTTTGTCGTGTGATGCATCTCAAGCACATTCTTAACATTCAGTTTCTTAGCATGATCCCTTTGCCAGCCTTATTTTTGGTTGTGTCCTGCGGGGCTAGGCAGTGCAATGAAGAAGTCATTCTGGGAGAACAACAACAACCAAATAAAAAATAACAGCCCAGTCATGCACCCCTTGTCCAATTGCATTTTTCAAACCATTGCAGTAAAACTGGGCCTGTTGAAAACTAACGATAGATTGTTCTTATATAACTAGGTTGAGTTTATATTGTGTTATGCAATGGGAACGGCATAACAGTATTATTAAGTGATGGGCAAAGGTTGGTCGAGTATTGTAATTTCCGGACTATAAGCCGCAACTTTTGCCACACACTTTCAACTCTTCGCCTTATTTAATGAAGCGGCCTGGATAAAAATGTTTCTATTGGCCGCCGGGGAGCACTCGAGCATAAAAGGTAAGAGTGAGACAAGTGTCTTTGTACGTGTCGAGGAAGACACTAACATCTGTCACACTGAAAACAACCAGCCATGACAGTGCAGGTTTGACCTGTTTTAGGCTGGACTGCACCTGCCCAAAAAAAAAAAAAAACACTCCCAAAAGACATTGTCATGAAAGTTGACAAGCGTGGATGGTAGAAAGCTTTAAAAAGGAATGGTTGACCGAGTGTTATGGCAAGCGCTGATTTTTTTTCATAGAAAAAAAAGCATCCGTTGGCAGTGAACAGTGACTTTTTATATTTTTGTTTGTTTTTTTTTAAACCAAAAACTAAAAAAAAACACCTACCTGCCCTGAAGAGAAAAGGTCATTGCCGCCGCTTGTTAAGTCACAAAGTAACTGTGAATCATGACAGTTTTGGGAAAGCTGAGTTCGATTTCACAGGCAACACACTAGCACCACATTTGTTGAATATAAACAAAATAAAAAAATCATAACTAGAATCTGTTAGTCAAAGTGATGTAGGCTAGAAAATCTCAAGAAACAAACACATCATGCCACCATCCAAAGAAATTCTAGAGGAAATTAGAAAAAAAATATTAAACTCTATCAGCCAGGAAAAGCCATTTCCAAGACTCTGGGTACAACCAGGAGTGGTTGACCAGCTAAAATTACTCCAAGAGTGTGATGACGACGCATCTATGAAGTTGTAAAACAACCTAGAACAATCGACAAAAATATTCCAGAACTCGCTGACCTCAGTTCAAGTCAGTGTTCATGACTCTAGCATAAGAAAGACACTGGCCAAAAATGGCCTCCAGCAGAGAGTTCCAAGGCAAAAACCACTGCTGTCCAAAATGAACACAAGGCTTATCTCACATTTGCCAAAATACATCTTGATGATCCTCAAGGCTTTTGGAAAAACATTCTGTGGACCGATGAGTCAAAAATTTAACCTCTTGGGAGATGTGCAGCCTGTTACGTCTGGATTGAAAATGGCACGGCGTTGGATAAAAAGGACAACATGCCAACAGTGAAACATGGTGGGGGCAGTGTGATTGATGGGACAGTGAATTTTGCTGTCTACCAGAAAATCCCGAAGGATAACGTCTGATAAACACTTTCACACAGCCTTCAAACACAAGCACTCTAGGATCATGCAGCAGGACAATGAGCCGAAACACACCAGCAAGTCCACCTTCTGAATGGCTAAAAAAATAAATAAATAAAGGTTTTCTGGTGGCCACGTCAAAGTCCTGATTTGGATCAAATTGAGATGCTGCGGTGTGATCTTAACAGGCACTTAATGCTGGAAAACCCTCCAATATGGCGGAGTTGAAGCAATTCTGTGAAGAAGAGCAGGCCAAAATCACTCTACAGCGATGTGAAAGACTGATCACCAATTATCACAAATACCATGATTTCAGTTATTGCTGCCAAGGGTGGCACACCCATTAGTCGGTTAAGGGAGCAATTACTTTTTCACCGGGACAGGTAGGTTTGGATTTTTTGGTTTGTTTGTTTGTGCCTTAATGAGCTGCATTGCATTTTTTATTTCATTGGGTTGTCTCTGTGTGATATTAAAATTGGTTTGATGAATTGAAACCTTTGTGTGTGAAAATTCTGCAAAGACCTAAAAAATCAGGAAGGGGACAAATACTTTTCCACGGCACTGTTTTGTTGGCTAACTTATTGTTTTTACATGCAAAACTTTACAAAATGGACTTCAGCTGCAAATATTGCAGAATATCTGAATTCATTAGACCAAATTTTACCCTGAGATCATGACAGTTAAGCATTTCTCAGCTATTCTTAAGTGTGTGACCCAGTTCAGCAATATTTTCCCTCACTATGCCTCATTGTTGATTGGATTCCCACCAGCCATGAATAATAAACTTCTTCATAAAGGGCAGGAAGTTGTCTGTGTATTACGCTAGCTATTTTACATGAGAATAATATAACGAGGTTTTTATATGCCTAACAGATTTAGGGTGATGCCAAAAAGAAGTTAAGGAAACATTTTTGCATCTCTCAATCACAATGTCCTGCTCCAGCCATCTCCAACCACCTAAATCTACTTCATCACTCTTATAAGCCCAGGACAGCGGGTATACACCATTATATGCAAACTAATATGCACTGTGAAGCCTATATAATGTCAGCTTCACAGTGTAGAAGTGCGGGGTTCGATTCCGGCTCTGGCTTCCCTGTGTGGGGTTTGCATGTCCTCATTGTGCCCGCGTGTGTTTTCTCCACGTACTCCAGATTCCTCCCACATTCCAAAAACATGCATGGCAGGCTGATTGACCACTCAAAATTGTCCCTAGGTGTGAGTGTGAGAGCAGATGGTTATCCGTCTGTGTGAGCCCTGCGATTGGCTGGCAATTAGTTCAGTGTGCCTGCCTACTGCCGGAACACAGCTGGGATAGGCTCCAGCATGCCCGCGACCCTTGTGAGGATAATCCATCCATCCATCCATTTTCTGTTCCGCTTTATCAAACAAACTATGTTCAGTCAGCCTGCCATGCATGTTTTTGGAATGTGGGAGGAAACCGGAGTACCCGGAGAAAACCCACGTAGGCCCGGGGAGAACATGCAAACTCCACACAGGGAGGCTGGAGCCGGGATCAAACCCACGACCTCTGTACTGTGAGGTCAACGCGCTAACTTGGATAAGCAGGTGACAAAACGTGTGTGTGTGTGTGTGTGTGTGTTTATATATATCTATATCTATATCTCTATATATCTATACACACACACACAGGCGTGTGTGTACGTGTGTGTGTGATGCCATATCATTGTGACATCATAGGGCATAACAGATAGAGCACAAATATATACAGCATTTTCAATATTAGGACATTTTTCCAGCAAATAGTTAAGGATAAGGTTCCACAAGGGATCAAAATAATAATAATTCAATACATTCATACATCTTACCTGTCTTGAATATGTTCAGACACCTCTTCAAGCATGGTCAATGACTGGCCACCTGTCTTTCCATTGAAGTTCCACTAAGAATAATTGTGGGAGCAAAATAAGGTATATTTTTTTAGCCTGTTTTCAATTGTGGAAACTGACTGAACTCTCTGGAGTTTTGGACCTCTAAAAAGGCAGTTACAGATGACTCATCAATATTTCTTCTTTACTCTTGTTAAAGGGGCCACGGTGAGGGCTTTCGCCATGACTGGTTCAGTAATGAAGGTGAAGTCCAGAAAGCATCTGGTAATTGTAGCCCGAATTGTAGCCCTGAATGAAGGAGCTGCCAATCTAATCCGCCCCTAATGATTTCTTAACTGAGCTGATCCAATTTGCCAAAATATATCTTCCACAGAACCAATCAAAAGGAAAAAACAGAAAGAATGGTTGAAAGTGAGATAAAAGACAAATGGACCAGCCCATAACAATCCTAGCAGATTCATTTTCTCGAAACTATTTATCTAATTATGCAGTGCAGCTGATGGAAAATGAGAAACAACACCCTCCCTCTCCCCCAAAACAAAAAGAACAAACAAACAAATGTTTCCCTTTACTACACTATGCAGTCAACTATCAAATTCTATGAGCCCCTTATTTTTCTTTGGAGATCAGCCTGTTCAGCCACTGGCTATGGGCCCCAAGCCCCGTGAGACTCAGCTTCATGAGTACCCAGGCACCCTTTGTTCTTGTGCTGACTGCCTGCTTCATTGCTCAGACAAGGAGTCATTCAGGACATCAAAATACCACTCCCCCCACATTTAATAAGTATGGACACTGCAGTATATTCCATGGTGTTTAGCAGTTTACATGTCACAAGTCTTGAAATTAAGTCTTCAAATTTCAAGCAAAGCATGGTCTGGGACTGCATGAGTGCTGCCAGTGCTGAGGAGTTACAGTTCATTGAGGGAATGAGGGAATGATGACTGTTGACGTGCGCCGAGATATACAAAATCAAAACATGGCAAATTGCGGCTAGATGAAGTCAACAGAACCACACCACATGCACGAAGCAGAGACGTAATATTGAGGTGATCTAATTGGGCCCCCACAACACCCTATCCAATAAATTAAGGTCTAAAGCTTGATAAAGGTTATACATGTTATGAACAGAATCAGTTACAAAGGACAGAATCAAACTCTGACTTACTGACAGCAATGCAGACTAAACTCTGACACTGAACATGCAGGGACTGAACAGCTTGTATCAGGGGTTGCAGACACTCAGGACACCCAAGATACTTGAATTCCTCCATTTGGGGCAGAATCTCATCCCCGACCTCGACTCCAGTCTTTTCTGACTGTTGACCATGGTCTCAGATTTGGAGATGCTGATTAGGATCGGGATGCCAACCGGTTCACACAAGGCTGTGGACTGCTCTAGTGAGAGTTGAAAATCACAGCTTGAAGAAGCCAACAGTACCACATCATCTGCAAAAAGCAAAGATGCAATACTGAGGGCATCAAACCGGACTTATGTCAACGCCATGGCTACATAAAAGTTCAGAACTGAGTCAGTGAAAAAAGGTTTCCTTGCCAGAGTACAACATTCATGGGAAACAAATCTGCCTACAATGCAGACCAAGCTCTGACATCTGTGACGCGAGAATTAAATAGCTCATATTGGGTGCTCACTACCCCATCCTCCTGAAACACCCCCACCCTCCAAGCTCAAAAAACACATGTAGACTGGTTGGGCGAACTCCCATGCACCCTCGTGGACCCTGCCAAGGGTGTACAGTTGGTCCACTGTTAACAGCTGGGATGAAAACTACGTTGCTCCTCCTGAATCCAAGATTCGATCTCCCAACGGACCCTCCTCCCCAGCACCGCTGAATAGACCTCACCAAGAGGTTAAGGAGTGTGACTCCTCTGTCAGAGGAACAGACTCTCCATCTCGCCTCATAAAATTGGGGACCACCACCCTTGACTGCCAATCCAAAGACGCAGTCTCCAATTTCCACAATATGTCAAAGAGGACAGCCCCCAAAAATCCAGAGCCTTTAGGGACTCAGGGCATATCTCATGCACCCCTGAGACTTTGCCACTGAGGAGCGTTTTAACCTATTCGGTGATTTCAACCCCAGAGATAGGAGAGCTCCGCTCAGAGTCTCCAGCCTCTGCCTCCTCAATAAAAGGTATGTTGGTGGCACTTAATCTCCATTATACACTGTTTTGATGGTACACTGCTTCCCCCTCCTGAGATTCCGGGTGGTGGACCCGAATTTCCTTGAAGCCAGAGCCTTGGTGAACTCCCACACATTTCTGCCTCACTGACCGCCGGAGCTGTATTTTGCTTGGCCAGCCGGTATCTGTCAGCTACCTCCTGTGCCAAAAAGTCCTGATAGGACTCTTTTTATTTCAGCTTGATGGCATCCCTTACACCCGGTGTCACTAGCGGGTTCAGGGATTGCTGCCACAACAGGTACCGACCACTTTACGGCCAGATCTCCTATTCGCCGTCTCAATGAAACACGGTGTCCACCACCTCCTTCAGGACATGGGCAAAGATTTGCCGGAGGTAGAACCTGAATTTCTTTCTGAAAGGAGATTCTGAACGATGTGCCCAGCTAACCCTGACAATACATTTGAGTCTGCCAGGTTGACCAACATCTTCCTTTACCATCAGAGCCAACACACCATCAGGTGATGATCAGTTGACAGCTCTGCCCCTCTCTTTACCTGTGTGTCCAAAAAGAGTGGCCGCAAATCCGATGAAACGACGACACAGTCAACCATTGAACTGCGGCTTAGGGTGTCCAGTTGCCAAGTGCACAGATGGATATCCTTATGTTTGAACACGGTGTTCCTTATGGACAATCTGTGATGAGCACGTCCAGCAACAGAACAAAACTGGGGTTCAGATCAGAGGGCTGCTCCTCCCAATCATACCCTTCCAGTCTCACTATCATTGCCCACGTGAGCATTGGAATGCCCCCCAGCTGAACGATGGGGTCCTCAGGGGGATGGCTCTCCAACACGCACTCCAAGGCCTTCAAAAAGGGTGGGTACACTGAACTGCTGTTTGGTGCATAGGCACAGACAGCAGTCAGGACCCATACCCCATCTGAAGGCGGAGGGAGGCTGCCCTCATATTCAATGTTGTGAACCCCAATGTACAGTAGTTACCCCTCCAAGAGCTGTCTCCTTATTGTGGTGGAGGGGTTTGCGTGTCCCACTGATCGGAACACCAAGGTTGTTTGGGGCACGGACACGGCTCACCAGACCCCCTCTTTGGAGCCATGTGGTGGGGTTAACTGGCAAGTGCCTGGTGGCCCGGGTGGCACCCGTAGGGCCCAGCCGCTCCTCAGCCTAAAAAGGCCACATGGGTCCCCCTTCTCATGGGCTCACCACCTTTGTGAGGGAACAATGGGGTCAGGTGCCTTGGCCGCTGGGTGGCAACAAGAGGCTGGGATCTTGACGGTCCAATCCTCGGCTAAAACTCGCTCTAGTGACATGGAATGTAACATCTCTGACAGAAAAGGAGCCCAAGCTGGTGTGCGAGGTACATACTTACCAACTTGATATTGTTGGGAGGTCCTGAGGTAAAGTCTTTTTTTAAATACATACAGGCAGAAAAACTAACAAGAAACAATCCAGGTAAATGAAGCGTCATCCTCACTTGAGATGTAAAAAGGGTTTTATGGCTCTTTTTTTTTCCTGTGATAGTCGGTCAAAATGGTTCTTTGAGCAGCCATCTCGTACCTCTGCGTCCCGCGTCCTAGACGCATAATTTTCCCGCGGGACGCACAGTTCCAAATAATGTGCGCTTTTGGGACGCAAGGACATTTCTCAGTCAAAACAACAACAAAAAAACTACGGCAGGCCTGAGGATTTCACGGTGACGATCGCGACCGGTAGCGTGTCGTTTCCGTGGCGTCACCGCACACGAGTTGACTGTATGCGATCGAATCTCTCCTCTGTGATCAATGCGATTTCACTGTGTGAATGTGTGTTTGTGGTGTGGTGCGTGTTAGTGTTTCTTTGAATTTACTTTCGTTTTGTTTTGTTTTCAGTGTTGTCGGGGTGGGACAGATAATGTTATGTGCGCATGCGGGTTGCTATTTTAGTCCGCAAACTGAGGAATCGCGCGGATGACAGTTTGAGATGGCTGCGAAAAAAACACACCAAGGTCTACTAATTACGACATTTAAGAAATGGGAATGCCAGTCTAATTTTTCGTATGAATCATCCGGAGGGCGTATCACTAAACTCACCCGTGACGTATGCACAGAACACGAGTGGGAAATACGACGGGAGGCACGATTCCGAGGCAAGTTGGTCATTAGATCTATAGGCTAATCGCTATGAAAAATAATATGAAACAGTCTTGGTTATTCTATAATTTACTGGTTATAGCATGGTGACTTTAGGAATAAAACATTCGTCACAAGGTGTATTAATGTTAATGTTAACTGTCAGTAGAACTAACGATGATGTGTGGTAGATTATTTCGTCAAATTGATAGATTACACATGCATCGTCTTGGGAAGAGGATGTCAAGCCACATCAATACTTACCTGTATTAATGATTACCAGTAAATTAATCTTTGCAGTGTGAGACTGGATAAAATACTCTGATTTTGTGTTATGTTGTATTCATGATGCCATATGAATACAACATATTTTGATCCATTTATTTTGTTGAATAAACCTGGAGTACACAGCTGCTGATGTTCATTGTTAATCTTGTATGCCTGAATTATTTACATTTTTGCAGCATTTGTTTATAAGAAATAAACCTATTATCAATGTACTGTATATTTTTGTTGTTTGTGATATTATCATAGGCAATTGAATAAGTAGACCATTTCAGAATTTGAAATTTGGGACTCTCTAAATGCATAATGGGACTCACACTTTTCTGATCAGCGAGTCACTAGGACTCGCTGGGTGTAAACTGTAAAATGATCACTGTTTGAGTATTTAAGGTTGCCGACCTCTGGGTTAGGAGATTATCAATCATCGTATAGCCACAACTCTGGTTGGCTGAGTCACATTGGTGACTCAAAAATGGCACTCAAAAAATGTTCTGACTTATGTAATGCGTGTTATGAAAACATTGGGACAAGTGGGCAGTTTAGCTGCAATCCATTGAGAGATATTTTACAGACTGGGTCTGTCTGGCCCCCGACTACCTACAAACACACAACATGCTCACCGACCAAACACACATAGGATTGTCTCTTTGCCTGCTCCATGGCGATGACCATATCCACACATGCACACACAGGAAACTGGATCTGGCTACTTCATGACATCAATAATTAAAAATAGAACAACAATTGGTCCCTTGGATCAGAGAGGAGGACAGAGAATTGTAGGAACTATGTATGCAGAAAGTAGTTGTTTCAGGGAATTTTATCAGGAGAAAGTTTTGAACCCTTTGGAAATACAGTGTGCATAAATTGGTGCGCAAATGTGATCTGATCTTCATTAAAGTCATAACTAAAGCCTTAAACTAATACCACTGAAACGTTCTTTAATTTTTTTTTATTCTGGCGATATACGAGGAGACTCTATATTCTCACTTGAACTACTGAATGGATGCCAGAAAGATCAAGACACTGCTGTGGTGCCAGATGTGGAAGACAGTCTGTCTGATTTAAAATGTTCCATATTATTATACTGCCTTAGCCGCACGCATGCAGGTGCATAGCTAATCTAAACAATGTTTTGGTGTCTTTCAACGTGTGACACAATGGCAGCCATTTCGTTACCTCTGCGTCCCGCGTCCTCGACGCATAATTTTCCCACGGGACGCACAGTTCCAAATAATGTGCGTTTTTGGGACGCAAGGAAATTTCTCAGTCAAAAAAAACAACAAAAAACCTAAGGCAGGCCTGAGGATTTCACGCTAACGATTGTTACCGGTAGCGTGTCGTCATTTTGACGGTACCGAAAAATATTTTCCCATAAAAGTCACCGCACACGAGTTGACTGTACGCGATCGAATCTCTCGTGTGATCAACGCGATTTTACTGTGCTTGTATGTGTGTTTGTGGTGTGGTGTGTGAGTGTGTTTCTTCTAATTTACTTTCGTTTTGTTTTGTTTTCAGTGTGTGTGTGTGTATGGGAGGGGGGGACAGATAACGTTATGTGCGCATGCGGGTTGCTATTTTAGTCCGCAAATTGAGGAATCGCACGGATGAAAGTTTGAGATGGCGGCGAAAAAAAACTTACAAAGGTCTACTAATTACGACATTTAAGAAATGGGAATGCCAGTCTGATTTTTCGTATGAATCGTCCGACGGACGTATCACTCAACTCACCTGTGATGTATGCACAGAACACAAGAGCGAGATACGACGCGGGGCACGATTACGAGTAAAGTTGGTTGTTAGATCTATAGGCTAATCGCTGTGAAAAATATTATGATACAGTATTGGTTATTCTATTAATTACTGGATGTAGCATGGTAACTTGAGGAATAAAACATTCGTCACAAGGTGTAGTAATGCTAATGTTAACTGTCGGCAGTATCAGAGTTCTATTAAGGATTCCAAAAACAAGAAAGCTGTTGAGACTCTGGCTATATGCTCCTTATTTGAAATTTTTGTTTAAAAATCCCCTGGCTTCTCCTTTTATTTAAATGTTTGTAATAAGTACATGTATTAATAACGCGTGCGTTTTGTTTTGTATTTACTGAGAATTGTATTATGACTTGTTCAATAAAGATTGTTAAAAAAAAAATGCCGGTAGAACTAATGATG
The DNA here is from genome assembly GCA_018466805.1 of Hippocampus abdominalis. NCBI lineage: Eukaryota > Metazoa > Chordata > Actinopteri > Syngnathiformes > Syngnathidae > Hippocampus > Hippocampus abdominalis. The sequence goes on along the minus strand of CM031703.1, from coordinate 20,986,329 downwards.
ACGTGTGGTAGATTTTTCCGTCAAATTGATTGCATCGTTTTGGGAAGAGGATGTCAAGCCACATCAATACTTACCTGTATTAATGATTACCAGTAAAATGATATTTGCAGTGTGAGATTGTAAAAAATACTCTGATTTTGTGGTATGCTGTATTCATGATGCCATTTAAGTGCACCCTATTTTGATCCTTTTTTTTTTTTTAATAAACCTGGAGTACGCAGCTGCTGATGTAATGCTCATTGTGAATGCATAGTCTTCAAACATTTCCCTTGAAACATTATACTTTTGAGTTTCTGAATTCTTGATTATGAATATCAGTCAAAATGAAAAATGGGTTCCCATGATGAACGTTTACGGAACCCAAAATTAGATATCGCGGTTTCCCATTGCGTAATCCGACTGAACCGAAAAACGGTTACCGTGAATTTCCGAAATCCTCAGGCCTGCGACTGAATTATTTACATTTTTGCAGCATTTGTTTACAATTGTATGTATATGTTGTTTTTTGTGTTATAATCATATGCAATTGAATAGGTAGACCATTTCAGAATTCGAAATTTGGGACTCTCTAAATGCATAAGGGGACTCATACTTTTCTGATCAGCGAGTCCCTGGGACTCGCTGGCGGTAAACTGTAAAATTATCACTGCAATGTTCTTACTTGGTTTCTACTGCTAAGTGTGCAAGGGTGCAGATAGGAAGATGCGGAGCTTGGAAAATGATAACAACAACACAACTGCCTAGCTCAAATTACTATTATCTACTTACGTGCCAAAGAGGCCTGATCTACTAATCTAGCAACACACCAAATTTATTTTTGTGAAACCCTGAGCCCATTGACTTGGATCAGGAGTCAACCAAGCTAGAGTCCAATTATGTGACAAGATTAGAGATGTTGTTGACAAGCTTTCTGTATGATCAATCAATCATGAACAAAAATGGATGTAATTAGAGAGTGCGATAGAGGAAGCCACTGTTGCCCCCCCCCCCCCAAAACAAAACAAAAACAAAACAAAAAAACATTGCTGTGTTTGAAGTTTGAATGTTCCACAGTGCTTTTGGAACACAATTGTGTGATGAATGAAACCATAATTGAGTTATTTGGAACACAAAACTGGCGGTCCAGTGGTTAGCGCGTCAACCTCACAGTGCAGAGGCCGTGGAATCGATCCCGGCTCCGACCTTCCTGTGTGGAGTTGGCATGTTCTCTCTGTGCCTTCATGGGTTTTCTCTGGGTCCTCCGGTTTCCTCCCACATTCTGAAAACATGCATGGCAGGCTAACACGCTATATCAGAGGTGTCAAACATCCGGCCCGCGGGCCGTATTCGGCCCGCGGCGAGCTTTGATCAGGCCCGCAGGATAATTTAAAAGTGAGAAAATGCATAAAAGACACGGAATGAATATTTTTTGATACGTTGCAATTCATAGAATATCCGCTAGGGGAACCCACTGTTTTGATCAGAGTAAAAGACAACATTGTTTCGATCAGAGAAGAAGACAGCAGCCTCAGTCTGTCACTGAGACCGACCCAACACAGCAGACACTATCAAGGACACGTGAATACTTTATTCTTTACACATGAAATAGCACTCCTAAGTTTGTAAGGTCTAGGCATGGATTACATTTAGATTTTATATGCTTGTGTAAATGGTTTAAAAAGTCCTTTCTTTATAAATCTCGTTTAATCTTAAAAGTGCATTACTATATTTTTCAATACCAATTACTTGTTAAAGTTGTGTGCCTTTGTGCAATCAGTGGGATCAGTTACAATACATATATGTGAATGATAAAAGTAAATTGCACATTTGTCTATGGAAATCTAAGGAGCTTTCATGAAATGTTTTGTAAAAGATCTGTTTATTAAATTTAAACATGTTCTTGTGCTTCTTTAGACCAAAACAAAGGAAATACATTATGTTGGTTATTTATAGCAGAGTATGGTATAATTTTAATGGTCCGGCCCACTTTACATCTACCGAGGCCGTATGTGGCCCACAATGTGAAATGAGTTTGACACCCCTGCTCTATATTGTCCCGAGGTGTGAGGGTGCGCTCAGATGGTTGTTCGTCTCTGTGTACTCTGCGTTTGGCTGGCAACCGGTTCCGCCTACTACCGGAAGACAGCTGGGATAGGCCCCAGCATGCCCTGCGACACTTGTGAGGATAAAGCGGATTGGAAAATGGATGGATAGATGGATGGAAGAGTTGCAGCTGTGCCAGAGCCTATCCCAGCTGTCTTTGGGCAGTAGGCAGGGTACACCCTAAACTAGTTGCTAGATAATCGCAGAATTCACCATTAGATGGCACTAAATTCTACACACTACCTTTAAGCTGATTATTTTCTATAGTTTGACTATATTTTTTGGCTCAGCATTAGAAATAAAATAACAGTACAATGAGCATGTTCAGTAAAATGACTAACAATTGAATCATTCATTCTAATTCGAAGCTCCGATTGGTGACATGGGAAAAAAAAATGCATTCCCTCGCAAAGATTGTGAGATATCAATAAAAAAAAATGGAGCGTTCTCACCCATTGGCGACTTGAATTGAATTTTAATTTGAAATTGGTATGAAATACAATTAAATCTGTTCTTGATCTAAAATACAGTTTCCAAATAAGCGAAAGACATCTGAAGCGAGCGTATGAGAGCCTACAGTCACCAAACTGACACCAAAGTACATAAATGTGCATTTTAAAAAATGTATCCCCCCTTGCAGAAAAAAAAAAAAAAAGGTTTCCATTATCTCGCAATCTTTGCAAGGAATGCAACGTTGGGTTTTTCTTGCATATATTTGTTCAGTATAGCATTGAAATGTCTATTCTGTCCCCACACCAATTTAGCATTATTTTCCCTATGATGGTTCTTTTCAAATTGAAGACTAAATGCAAATTGATTATTTCAGGGATGTACCCAGGGAGCCAAAGCAAGCATCATGAGTCATCAGACAGCCTTTCATCTGATCACATTGGGCAGGATGATGAGGAGTGGCTCTCTCAGGTAAGGCCCCTGTCTTTGCTAACTGAGCTGTGACATTGTGACACAACCAAGCAGACATAATCTCCATCATTCACCCAGAGCTTTCTTGTTCTCATCCCATTGCTGTCTTCTATAAATACTTTATGTGAATGTTATTGCATGCTTGAGCACATTTACCATTCTGTCTTTGTCTTATGCGATTTGTTTTCAGAGGCCATCAATTTTGAATTACACAACACTTTGTTCCAGTAAACGTTTCATACAATAAATCCAGTTGTGGCATGGCTGAAGTTGATATGTAAACATGATCCGATTGTTAGCCTTTTGTTTTCAAAAACTAGGCCAATTAAACAGTTGTGTGCAGCAAAAATGTCAGAATAAGGTGTTTTTGTTAAAATGGTCGTTCTCAGCACCTGAAAAAAAAGGATGGCAAAGAGTTCTTGTTTGTGTTCAGGCAACCAAAACTTTGATTGCGCACCACTTTTTGCCCCCGGCCATCTCCCACACCAATGTTTCTGTTCCCATTGCGTGGAAGGGTTGAAACAGACCCAGAGAAAAAAGGCTGAATTTAGTTTTTTCTCATATAGATAAAATTAGAGGTGTGAAACGATTAAAATATTTAATCGAATTAAAAACACAACTGTCATAATTAACTCCAATTAACTCAAAATTAATCGTGATTACTCACTCATTTTTTATCATTTCTGAATTTCCTTTTATATTTTTTTGGTCCCATTTTTTCCCGTTTTAATGCTCTCATTAACATGGAATCATGGATCAGTTTTCTATGTGCAAAATGCAAATATTTACTGAAACAGCAATTTCGATTTTGAATATTACATGAACATTTTTCACACATAATCTCTCACACAATATTACTGTCTATCAACAACAGTGAAAAACATATTTTGCCACACAACAGCTCCTTTAACAGCTCTTTTTAGGAAATTAAAACAGAGCAATATAAAATTATAAAGTGCACATCTAAGGTAAACTAGTACTCAGCCTATGGTGGATTTAAGCCATGGTTGCATATTTTGTTTTTCTCAAGTTTGCTCTGAACACAGCAGTCAGGCTATGTTGATTCTATTGGTCCTTCTTGCGCGTAAGACTCTCTCTGGTTTTGTGTAGACATCATTTCGGATGACACACAACACTGGAGACGTTTCATTTTCAGTGTGGTCGCTACGACCGCACGCACCTCTGAACTCTCGACGTGCCTCAGCGCACCGTCACTGTCAGAAGAACACAGAGAAGCTCTGCCCCCTTTATTTATATGGACACGGAACACGGTAACCTTCCACACAAAATAGTTCCAAACAAGTAACAATCGCGTTCCAAACAAGTAACAATCGTGTCAGTGGCATACATTGTACTCAACAGGCTACCTGCTCTTTACTCACCAGAGAGAGGCTCATAAACCTAGTCTCTTATTTCGATCCCGAAACAGTGCCTTCTCCCGCTTGGTGTACCTTAGCCTTCTCCGCTACGTACAATCTCATAGCTTGTAATGGAGGCTCTTGCTGGCAATCCGTAGTGGAGTCGTTAAATGCAATGCGAATGATTTCAGCTTGAGTCGAGCTGTGGACAATGTTGGACAGGCTTGCATGCAGTAGCCATACATCTAGCTATGGCTGCAGCAAATTTGTTCTTCGTTGTGTTATCCAGTTTCTTCACTTTGAAATGATCCATCGCTGTCTGTCTCAGACGAGAGGGCGGAGTACTCACATCAGCTGTGTGCTTGGCCATTAAGTGGTATTTCAGACTCGACGTGCTTTGATGATAGCTCAGTTTATGACTGCAAAACAGGTAACTTTGGTCTTGTCAGTGGAACAATCTGGCAACTTTTTAAAAGTAAACTTTCCATTCATAAACTCTTTAAGTGCCCGTTTTCGATGTCTCGCGCTGCCATGGCTGGTAATACAGACATGGGCGTGGACTTCTGCAGCGTGCTTGTTGTTTTGTTTCCCGTTTATTTATAGAGCAACGTAAAATCCGCTGTGACGTGTGCCTCATTAATCCCGCGAGAAAAAATGTTATCATGTTGAAATTCATTTAAATTAATGCCGATAATAATGCGGTAACAGCTGACAGTTCTGATATATGTTGGGTTTTTTTTGTCACGTAATATTTCACCCTTAATGAGAAGTCAACGCAACTATGACCAATACTAAACAAACTAGTCGATATAGAGATTAACGAACACCTTTTCAAACCTAATGTGCTCATTATATTAGGGCTGGCCGTTAATTTTTCCCCACCCCGTTTAAAATAAGAAAACAAAATACATTTATATAAGATATCATTAAAAACTATTCAATTGATTAAAGATACAATGAAATGAAGCACAACTATTTAGAGGAAAACAGTTCAAAATATCTGGCAGTAAAACTACAGTCAAACCGTGGTTTTCGTACTTAATCCGTTCCAGAAGACTGTTCGGAAACCGAATTGTTCGGAAACCGAAACCATGTTTCCCATTGAAATCAATGTAACATGTTTTAATCCGTTCCAAGTCAAGAAAACAACTTTTTTAAACCACTTTTTTTTTACAATTTCACACCATAAACTGTACAAATGTAATGGGAGATGACCAATTTTAACATTAACATAGTAACATAAAAATTGAAGGAACATCTCTCTCTCTCGGCGGCCCGGTAGTCCAGTGGTTAGCACGTCGGCTTCACAGTGCAGAGGTACCGGGTTCGATCCCAGCTCCGGCCTCCCTGTGTGGAGTTTGCATGTTCTCCCCGGGCTTGCGTGGGTTTTCTCCGGGTGCTCCGGTTTCCTCCCACATTCCAAAAACATGCATGGCAGGCTGATTGATCACTCTACATTGTCCCTAGGTATGAGTGTGAGCGTGGATGGTTGTTCGTCTCTGTGTGCCCTGCGATTGGCTGGCAACCAATTCATGGTGTCCCCCGCCTACTGCCCGAAGACTGCTGGGATAGGCTCCAGCACCCCCCCGCGACCCTAGTGAGGATGAAGCGGTCCGGAAAATGGATGGATGGATGGATCTCTCTCTCTCTATCTGTCGTGGGGCATGCGCCTCTCCCAGCTGTCAGCAGGCAGTAGGCGGGGCATTTCGGCATCCCGAACTCCTTCGCCAACACAGACACACGCAGACCTGACTCATATTTTGCGATTAAATCTTTCTTAAATTCTATAGTTTTGTGCACTATTTTCCTCTTTTCTTCACCAGGTTCACCACTTCCACTTGCTTTCTTTGGTGCCATGATTAGGGGCTGATACATGATGCAAAAATAACAGTCCAATATTGCGTAGTTCTCAGCAAACACGTCTGCTTTTGAAAAATAAGTTCTTAATCGAACAATACAAACTCGTCTGCTCACAAGCTGTTTCTGTACGATTATTGCTTAATAATGAGACACCGGACACCAGAGTGTTCATTATGTGCCGCTGCATTGAAAAATGTAAACAAACGCACGCACCCTTCCCCCTCACCCCTTGCTGCTAGGGCAAACCATTATGAAAATAGGGGGATTTCACTCGGCCTAACAGAAGCGTCTCACCAAACACGTCTGCTTTTTTTTATTGAACAATACAAACTCGTCTGCTCACAATAGTCGCTTCCTGTGTTGCGACGAAACTCAAGGGAGCTCGGCGACATGAGGGAGCGCCGCTACAAAAGGGAGCACGGCTACACGAGGTGGCGTCACTTCACTCCTCTCGGCTTTGCTACCTCCTCTCGGCTTCGCTTCCACACGAGGAAGCGAAGCCGAGAGGAGTGAAGTGACGCATTCAAGTGCGCTCAGTTAGTTCGAGAACCGAAATTTGTTCGGCATCCGAGGCATAAAAAACTCGAAATTTTAGTTCGAAAACCGAATTGTACGAGAACCGAGACGTCCGAAAACCGAGGTTTGACTGTAATTTGAAACCAACAACAGTTAACATAAAATAACAAAATAATACAACACAACACATAAGATTCGGCTTTCTTCTCAAAATTTCACTGATTTTATCAGTGCAGACCGGAAGACATTTACCAACATGATTTTCATCCAAGTATTTGTGCCAGCCACCGGCAAAATGAAATACAAATTTTGTTCTTTGATGATTTACTTCGAGTGGATTAACCAGAACAAACTCATATTTTTCAGAAAGATTGTTAAGGTCTTCATGATATTTAAACATGACGTTTGGGGGTTTGGCCAAATGCGATTGCTGTAGCAGTGTCCTGTTCGCCAAGAAAGCAACACTGTTCTGGAGGGTCAAAGTTCATGCACACACAAAAAAGCAATGTTTTAGAGGTTTATTGTGATTTATTTTATTTCCTTTTTGCAAATGTCTCCATTATGGGACAAATCAAGGATTTCTTATTTTCTTATTCTTTTTTTTTGTTTCATGTCTCAGCAATGCCACCCTACAAATGACAAGAGAAGCCGCCCCAATTGTATGTTTCACTTTCATCTATGAAAATTCTGAAGCATATATAACGGCCTTAGACCAACTCAGAATTAACTTGGAGCCTTACAATAAACAGCAAATCTGTTATTTTGAATTTACTTGCAAACTTGGCCACATTTTAGTTTATGAAAGAGGACGTCCCTTACGAAAGGAAAATATATTTTCTAATATATTAACTGTAATATATTCTAATATATTTTAATATATTGTCAATACATATATTTTACAAGATATTATATATTGTTCATAATATATTTTTATATATTGTAATATATTGCAAAATATACAAATGATTGCCGCTTTTCATATATTGCAATATATTGCAAAATAACTTATAATATATGCATTTATATAGTACAAAATATATGTAATTTTGTATTTATAAATAACTAATCATATATTGCAATTTGTATTGGACAATACATTAGTGATATATGTAAAGATATATTGATCAATATATGATAAAATGTATGAATATTATACAGGAATATATGTCACCACTTTATACAGATACATGTTTAATTAATATATGATACAGTACATTGTAAATATATGTGAATTGTATGGAAACATTCTAAAAATATCTGAGCAATATTTTTAAATTAAACACAAAACACAAACTAACGGGTATATCAAAAGTCACCATATATTTGTCATCAGCTCAAAAACAAATTCTGACAATGCAGAGGTAGAGGGGTAAATCTTTTCAGTGCAACATTAAATGTTGAAGATTCTTAATAGAGGTTCTACACCTTTTGCATCACTACAACACCCTTAACAAAATAACTGAGTGGATAACTAACATGACAACATAAATAGCTGCGTTTTGATTAAAATGTCCAAATTATGCATTGAGGAGATTCCACACAGACAAAAATCTTGCTAGTAATCCTTTATCCACTTATTGATAATCCATTTAGTGTAAACTTTAACAACATGCACATAAACATACACACAAACCGTGCAAAATAAGTACAAAATGTGAATAACCACTACAGTCAAACCTCGGTTTGCGAACGTCTCTTTTCTCGAACAAATAGGTTTTCGACCAAAAATTTCGAGTTTTTTATACCTTGGTTGAAGACCGAATTTCGGTTCTTGAACAAACTGAGCGAACTTGAATGTGTCACTTGACTCCTCTCGCCTTCCTTACACGAGGAAGTGACGCTTCCTCGGGTATCGAGGAAGTGACGCTTCCTCCATTTGCGTTCCCTGGTGAACAGACGTGTTCAATAAAGATTTTTTTTTTTTCAAGAGCGTGGTTTCGGTTTTCGAAAAAATCAGTTTTCGACAGCCTTCTTGAACTGATTATGGTCTAAAACCAAGGTATGACTGTAATTCCAAGTTTTGTTCTTCATCTGGTGTCGAAGCTTGCACATTCGGCTGTTGATGGATTTTCTCACATCAGCTTCCTTAGCCGTTGGAAACTGTGCTACAACAGCATTTGTGGAAAAGAACAACATTATGCATAGATGAGGGAAAAAAAGCTTCAAAGAAATTTGATGCCAATAATATGTTAGGTTTAATAATAAACAAATACATACTTGTGAAGGTCTGACGGCTGTGCAAAGTGGTGTTTCACCCGGGCCATCACTCTCATCATCAGGTCCATCAGCAGGTTTGTCAGGATGGCTGTCAACTTCTGTGTTGGTGGTGTTAATGGAGACAAGTTTTTTCACCTCCATCAACAATGTAGGAATTTCTGAGAAAAAAAAAAAAGAATACATACTTATACAGATGGCAGCTATAATGGGGATATTACACAGTCACCATGAAGACCAAAATCCTCCAAGAAGTTAGGGTTAGGGTTAGGTTAGGGGCCTATCATTAAAATTCTAATAACAGTAACATTTTATGGGATTGACAGAGACTTTATGTACCTATATCATGCTTGCTAACCTTGGGCTCATTTACAGTTTTCCAACAACCAAACATCAAATAACATGGAATGGAATGGAATGGAATACAACTTTATTGTCAAATGTGCTGTACGTATGTGTAACATACAGCACAGATGAAATTTCTTCCCCCTCAACATAAAACAAGAGGAGCCGCTGCGGGTGTCCGCGCCGCCATCAAAAGAAAAGTTGACCAAAAAAATGACAAAATAATACAAGACAACACATTAGACACAGACAATCGTGCAATCTTAACCACTTTCCTGCATACATTCCTGTTGTCTGAAGCAGTTATAGATGAAAGAGGAGCAATCAAAGTGTCCTTTTCACCAGTGGATCAAAGACGTCATGCGGCAATGTGCACACGTCTGCTACAAGCTAAGCTGTAGCAACAAGAAGCTGTAACATCCATTAACGAAAAAAAGAGATTGGCTCTCTTCTCCTGTCCCATGTAAATCCGCTTCAATTCCAAGCCGCGACTCCCAGTTCCACATATGCATCGGCGCTCTGCGCTGACGCTCCTTTCTTCTCATCGTCGGCTCCTCAATCCATGCATCCATCCAATCCATGCAGACTGTCCATCAGCACCGACCTTTTCGCTGAACAAAGCAGGGCTGTGAAAATGCTGCCTACTTCAGGCGCAAGACACAAGCGCCCCGGGGATGTCCAGCAATGACAGTCAAATGGCGCCGACATTCCTCCCAATCAAAAAAATCAGTGCTGGTATGCGTGTGCTGCCGAGAAGGCGCAACCACCAAGCACAGATTCTTCTTCTTTGACGAATGACGTGGCCAAAAATGCTGAACATGTTAGTTAGAGTTATGGCAGTGCACAATAATCAGTCACTTATTTAATTTAATTAATTTGGAAAATATTGAGTAATTTTAAGTACAATTATCTCCCAATGGAATGAATATTTTTGGGCAAGTAAAAATTACATACAAAACAGAATAAATATTAATTAACAGGAAGTACAATGTTTTTTTTCTGATCTAAAATGTGAGCATACTTATTTCACTGACATTTAAGGCTACTAAAAGGTACTCAAAATAGGTTAAATATTCTAAATTCAGGTCATTTTAACTTTATAAATCACACAAAACCTGTGCAAACATTTTCAAAACCTACCCCATCAGATTTGAGACTTTTTATACAACTTAGATAGGTATTTAAAAATGTTAGACATGTATGTACTTATGAACTGGCAGATAATACTACATGATGTACACTGTCATATTTGATTACACAATATTCAATACTTGCCCTTAACGACCATGTGCCGCAGTTTGGCCTTTTCTTTGTGTAAGGTCTTGATCTGGCTCTGCAGATCTTTGGTCAAATCACAGCTTTCCTGGCTCGATGATTCTTCAGGACCAGAGCTGGAATGACTGCCCCCTCAGAGTAATTCCTCTTCCATTCGTCTTTGAGCTGCTGCTATGGCTTTTTTCTAAAGGGCAGACAATCTATTTATTATTATTATTACGGCATGAATAATCCAATACAGAAATGATACATAATGTGACAAATCTATATTACCTGTTTTGGACATCTACTGCCAGAGGCTGTGTTACTGGCACGAAAATATTCTTCACCAAAGTCCAGGCGTTTTCCTTTTCTCATTCTGTTCGGTATACTGTATCCCCACTGAATTCTGGCACTTGTGGCTCTCAGTGTAGCCTTCTCATTCTACATGAATTTAGAAGGATATATTTAATATCGAACTTGACTTCTAATACTGCAGAACAAATAATTATATGCCAATTTTACACCGCAAAATAGTCAAATATGGGATACACATTTTAACAAGCAAAACTATCTAGGAAATAAGTGAAAAGCCAAGTTTGCGAGTGTGTAAGACAGACTTACCTGCTAACTGTAGAATTACAGCCTATTCGACGGGCCATCCATTCGCTTGTTTCTTGGCGTTTGTCGTTCGACATTCAACCAGATATTTCTTATCAGTGGCGGCAATGTGTCACTTCCTTCTTCTTGTCTGATTATTGCGCCGAAATAAATACATTGAGATGAAGTTGTACCGCTCCTTTTCCGCGCCTCTACTAACCGACGTGTTCACCACAGCACGGGCGCGAAATACAGCGCTATGATTGGTTGATTGGTTTGGGATGACTGTTGTGCGCATGCGCTAAGCATTCTGGTAAAAGTAGTTTTGATCTAATTTATCATGTTTCAAATCACAACGTGCCATTAACGAAAGCGAGCTAGTGCCAATTCATGGCGATTAGGGTCAAACAAACGTAGAAAATGGACCGATTTCGACTGAAAAGGAAATATATCCTCCGGGTGCTGATAATACGGATATTCCAAGAAGAAAATGTATGCTCATTGATCTGCCAAAATATGCAAGCCTCTATGCATGCATACCTCCAAGATCCAGTGTGGAGGATTGAAAATATATGGCAAAGTACATGCCAATTTTGTAGACTCCCAAAATAAATTGTATTTTTGTAATACTATTTTTTTGTCATCATTGTATTTTCTTCAAAGGATATACTATTTTATACACTTATTGTATTTATTTGAGCATGAGAACAATAGACATAGAACAATAAAAGGAAAACATGAATTTCAAAACATTTATGTTTACTAATAAAACACATGTGGGGGTAGGATGAAGTCTATCCTACTATCATTGTCATTAAAATATATAGATGATTATATATTGCAATATGTTGTAAAATATAAAGACAGACTATTATATGTGAAAAATATACTGTAGTACCCTTTTTGGTCTCAATTGCAACACTTTTTTAATATATTTATCGATATATATACTTACAGTAATCCCTCCTTTATCGCGGTTAATGGGGACCAAAACCACCCGCGATAAACGAAAATCCGCGAAGTCGCGACCAATTAACATATACAGGTTAAAAAAAAGTCAGCAAACAGTCCGTGAGAAGCTGCAAAACAACAGCGCGTCACATAGAGCAAGATATACAGTATATATATATATATATATAAAAAAAAATATATATATATATATATATATATATATATATTATTTTTTTTAAAATTTATTTAATGAATATGTTTGAAAAAATCCGCGATGCACCGAATCCGCGATAAACGAACCGCTAAATAGCGAGGGATCACTGTATATGGTCTAAGCCAGGGGTGCCCAAACCTTTTGGACCAAAGATCGACTTTTCGTTCAACCAACCTCCCGGGATCGCCCGCACGCGCACATGGACGCACGCACGCATGCGCGCCATGATGAGAAGCCAAACACGTAAAGAAGCAAGCGATGCACTTTTGCAGCCTGTTGACTATCGTAGCTCATACGTACCGTTTTAAAGTGCTTCCCTCAGCCCTCTAGATTCCTATTCTTTGCCCATGCCCTCGGTGAATTGTACACGAAGCAAACTCTGAATGAGAATAATGACGATCAAAGATATAGCGCAACAGCTCTGATCACAAGCTGCAATTGCAGACTGCTGAGCGCTAAGAACTTCCGCTGATGTAGGTCACGCGGGACCGTAGGTTAAAGTTTTACCTGCTTTATTTTATTTTATTTTTAAAATAATTTTGGGGGAAAATGAGACTGATAGGATGATTATGGTGCGGTGTACATTAACACAAAATATATATTACTAACATGTACAAAGACACACAAATGTGTGTTTTTTTTCTCCTCTACACTTTTCGGATCTAATTGGGACGAGTCCTAGATCTGCCGGTCTATCAGGATCGACGTAATGGGCATCCCTGGTCTATGCATATATTGAAGTATGTTAGAAAATATAAATACAAAATCTCATATAATACAATATATTACTTAATGTATTGCATGATGTTCCAATATATTACAATATATTTTCCTTTCGTAAGGGGTAGTTGAATAAACCCCTTATACAGATGTAATCAGATTGACTTAAATTTTTGGGTGCGTCATCTGATATGATATTGCAGATGAAGAGCCTATCCCAGCTTTCTTCGGGCAGTTAGCAGGATACACCCTGAACTGGTTTCCAGCAAATAACAGGGCACGCATAGACAAACAACCATTTACACTCACAATGACACCGAGGGACAATTGAGAGTGTTCCATTAACCTGCCACACATGTTTTTGGAATATGAGAGAAAACCGGAGTACCCGGAAAAAAGCCACGCAGGCACAGGGACAACATGCAAACTCCATACAGGAAGGCCAGAGCCGTAATTGAACCCTCTCGATTGTGAAGTGGTCATGCTAACCAGTCATCCACCGTACCGCCTGTGCCATTTTCCAATTCCGGTGTGCCACTAACCCCAACATGCCAGTACCACTATGTGGCTCAAGCTGCATGGTCTCTTTATAGCTGCTCACCAGTTTAGTTACCATTTATGTTATACCATCGAGCTTAAAGAAAAAAAACAAACTCTTGAATGCACATTTCACAGACAATCAAATGTATTCTGATTTTGAAGTAAACATCACCACTTTGTTCCTCGCTCTCTGTCCTTACCGGAACTTGTTTGTGTTTGAACTTGCTTATTAACTTCAAAAATCTTTGTTTTGCCCAATCAAATCATTTCCCCCTAATACCTTACCTAATGATTTTGTCATGAACAACACTTTAATCTGTCCTCTGTTCTTACATTATTTACATTTCTATTCACAGGTGGAGATTGTGACACATACAGGTCCGCATCGTCGGCTGTGGATGGGACCCCAATTTCAGTTTAAGACCATTCATCCCTCAGGCCAGACTACAGTCATCTCATCTTCCTCCTCAGTACTTCAGTCTCAGGGTCCATCTGATGCACAGCAGCCTCTCCTGGACTTTGACACAGATGACCTGGACCTACATAGCCTGAGGTATCGTTAAAAATAAATAAATACAGTATATAGTTGATTAGAATGTGAAGTCAAATTCTGTTTTCTATTAAAGCATATGGGACACAATTTTTACAAATGCGTTTACAGTATATTCTATTAAACAATATAATATCCATACTGCGACGAACGGTTTCACAATTATTTTTTTTTCTCCGAAGTTTTTCATGGATTTAGCATTACACTTTGAAAATCTTGCCTGAAGTGCCACAACAAAATCTTGAAGAAGGCGGATAAGACATCATTTAGCCATGTCTTTGACTTGCTGGCTACAAATTGTTCTTGTGGTTTTACTTCTGATTTGTTTCATGTTTGGCATTTGGAATTCACTTGGATTGTGCTGCCATGGAGCACTGCTGGCTTTTGTTCGAACTGATGGAAGGATAGCGTGAGCCTGTTTCAGTTCCTCAAAGATGGGTTTTTACACAAAAAAGTCATCCAACAGCACCTGCTGGAAAGGAGCATTAATTGAAAAACATTCAGAAAAGAGAAAGAGACAGGTCAATTATCTCAAACAATATACTTTGCATGACAAAAATTTGTGGAAAGTTATGTCCAGGATGAGCTTTGGTGACTGTGACCACTCTGACCGCGCATTGCTGGGAGGAAGTGGAACTGCAAGTCATTGTCTGAGACACAGTCCAAGTGGGCTGAAGAGGCCGCAGAGTCGGAGATGGAGATGGACATGCAGCTATGAAATGAATGAAAGGACTTGACAAAAACATGAGTACTAAATTGCATGGATGTGTACCCCAAGTCAGGTCAAGCTTTATTGTCAAATATGCTCTATGTGCAACATACAGCACAGATTAAATTACTTTCCTCTCTCAACCACAGTGCAAACATGCAGTGCATTGAAACACACACAGCTAAAAATAAGGGCAGCAAACTGAACTGCGTAAAGATACATAAAGACATACATATATAAATATGAACAAATAAAATAATGAATAATAAACAATATACAACCAAGGACACTTGTGATTATTGCAGGTTAAAGCTTAGGTAGTGAATTGTTTAAGTGCAATAATCAGATGTCAGATGCTGAGGGAGGGCCGCTGTCTGTGGCTGGAGGCAGGGGTCGAGGAGGTGGGGGGAGTGCAGGCAGAACATGGAGGGAGTTGAGTCTCCTGACCGCCTGGTGGAATAAACTGTTCTTAGGCCTGCTGGTTCTAGCACAGAGACATTGCAGTCTCCTCCCCGACGTCAGCAGGTCAAAGAGGCTTTGAGATGGATGGGTGAGGTCACCTGCGATCTGGATGGCTTTGCGGGTCAGACGAGAATTGTAAATGTCCACGAATGGGGGGAAAAGAGACACCAATGATCTTCTCAGCTGCTTTCACAATGCGCTGCAGACTCTTTCGGCAGGACACGGTGCAAGCGCCATACCACACGGTGATGCAGCTGGTCAAGATGCTCTCAATGGTGCATCTATAGAATGTCTGCATCAGGGGGGGTGGGGCTCTTGCTCTCCTCAGTTTGCGGAGGAAGTATAGGCGCGTATGGGCTTTTTTGGCAATTGATGCGGCATTATGGCTCCAAGGTAGGTCTTCAGAGATGTATGTGCACACCAAGGAACTTGGTGCTACTCACCCTCTCCACTGCAGCACCATTGATGGTCAGCGGAGCATGCTATGTTTGCGTTCTCCTGAAGTCCACGTCAATGTCCTTCGTCTTCTCCACATTCAGGTGGAGATTGTTGTCTTTGCATCATAGCCTTTTTTAGACTTATTTTCTTGTCCCATGCACCGTCAAAAAGTCACTTTCTTGAGCCGTCACCTTTTTGTGGTGTGTCCCAATGGGCCTCGGTGCTAAATTGTCTGGGGCTTTATATAAGTGGCACTGTCACCCATGGCAAATGGGTCGAGATGAGGGACGAGATAAAGCATCACTTAAAGACTCCTTATGCTGAATACAAACTTTGGACTCGGTTTTCCCTCAGCCAGATACAGGTCACAAGGGCCCCTGAAGCTGGGGCCTGCTGGTGAGAGCCACTTGCTTGGGGCCTGCATCCATGGGGCACAGCCCGAAGAGGCAACGTGAGTCCGACTTTCCATGGTCTTACCACCTGTGGGAGGGGCCAAGGGGGTCAGGTGTAGTGTGTGCTGGGTGGGGACATTAGTGGCCTGATCCCTGATTGCAGAAGCTGGTTTGAGGGACATGGAACATCAGCTCTTCTTGATGGCAATTCCCAAAGGGTGGGTGACACCACCATCATCACATCCAAGAGGAAGCAAAATCTGGGATCTCTGATTCGGGTTCTCCTATTTCCGGGACTGAAATCGCCGAGGTGCTTTTAAAGCTCCACAGTGGCAGGGCTCCTTGGGTGGGGAAACTCTGGATGTGGTGGGGCTGTTCTGGTTGACAACACCTTCACACGTAGGCTACATCTGGTACAGTGTCTCTGGATTGGCAGACATTAGGCCATTCAAAAGTTTACTTGCTGATGTGTTTTGGATCATTGTCCTGCTGCATAACCGTAGTCTGCTTGGGCTTGAGATCACAAAACTGATAACTACTCATTGTAACTCAGTATTTTCTGGTACAAAGCAGAATTCATCGTTCCATCAATCACAGCAAGTTGCCCGGGTCCTGCAAAAGAAAAGCTGCTCCAGACCGCCACACTACGACCACATTGTTGGATTAGGGTTAGGGTTAGGGTTAGGTTCTTTTTCTAAAATACTGTGATACACACCTTCTAAAAAGTTCAACTTTTGTCTCTCAGAACATTCTCCAAATCGTCTTTGAAATCATTCAGATCTTTGTTTTTTTTTTAACAAAAGATGAGACTTTATTTTTGGTCAGCAGGGGTTTTCACATTGGAACTTTACCATGGATGCCTCTTTCACCCATTCTCTTGTTGAGTCATAACCCTAACTGAGGCACGAGAGACCTGCACCTGCGGTTCTTAAGATGTTGTCCTGGGTTCCTATGTGACCTTGCCATCTCTTGGCAGTGTTACCACAACTATTCAACCTTTTCTGATTGCTTGATTTCAGATTTAACTAAGATTAGTAGTTACTTCTTTATTTACATTGGTCAGATGGCGACAGCCTCAACACAAAAATGTGTTTTGCCATTAATTAATTTTATTTTTAACAATAATGTTTCATATTGTAGGTTTTTAAAAATATAATCCGCCTTGACTAAAATACTTCTTAAAAGAAATAATGTATTTCTTGAACTCACCTAATATAAGGAGGCTAATCGTTTTTATGATAAATTAAGACAATTTTTCAAGACTTTACAAATTATTTTCATCCATCCATCTATTTTCTGAGCCACTTATCCTCACGAGGGTCGCACGCATTCTGGAGCCTCTCCCGGCTGTATTCATGCAGTTGGCAGAGTACACCCTGGATTGGTTGCCAGCCAATCGCAGGGCCCGCATAGACGAACAAGCATTCACACTCACAGTCACACCTAGGGACAGTTGTTCAGTTAACCTGCCATACATGTTTTTTGGAATGAGGGAGCAAAACGGAGTACCCAGAGATAACCCAGGCAGGCACGGAGAACATGCAAGCGCCACACAGGGAGGCTGGGGCTGCATTCGAACCCAAGACCTCTGCATTGTGAGGCGGACAAATCGCCCACCATAAAATAAAGTATTTTTGACCTGACATATTTAACTGAATATTGTCTTGAAAAAAATGATTATCTGCTATCATAACATTAATAATGTACTTTGTAAGTACAGTCAAACCTCGGTTTTCGTACTAAATCCGTTCCAGAAGACTGTTCGAAAACCGAATTGTTCGAAACCATGTTTCCCATTAGAATCCATCCATCCATCCATTTTCCGAACCGCTTCATCCTCACTAGGGTCGCGGGGGGTGCTGGAGCCTATCCCAGCAGTCTTCGGGCAGTAGGCGGGGGACACCATGAATTGGTTGCCAGCCAATCGCAGGGCACACAGAGACGAACAACCATCCACGCTCACACTCATACCTAGGGACAATTTAGAGTGCCCAACGAGCCTGCCATGCATGTTTTTGGAATGTGGGAGGAAACCGGAGCACCCGGAGAAAACCCACGCAAGCCCGGGGAGAACATGCAAACTCCACACAGGGAGGCCGGAGCTGGGATCGAACCCGGTACCTCTGCACTGTGAAGCCGACGTGCTATCCACTGGACTACCGGGCCGCCCCCATTAGAATCAATGTAAAAAAAAAAGATCCGTTCAAAGTCAAGAAAACAACTTTTTTAAACCACTTTTTTTACAATTTCACACCATAAACTGTACACATGTAATAGGAGAGCAGGTAATATGTAAAATACTGCACAAACAAATTGTAATATGTTTTATTTTCACCAATTTTAACATTAATATAGTAACATAAAAATTGAAGGAACATCGCTCTCTCTCTCTCTCTCTCTCTCTCTCTCTCTCTCTCTCTCTCTCGCTCTCTCTCTCTCTCTGTCGTGGGGCATGCGCCTATCTCAGCTGTCATCAGGCAGTAGGCGGGGCATTTCGGCATCCCGAACTCCTTTGCCAACACAGACACACACACACACACCTGACTCATATTTCACGATCAAATCTTTCTTAAATTCTATAGTTTTGCGCACTATTTTCCTCTTTTCTTCACCAGGTTTACCACTTCCACTTGCTTTCTTTGGTGCCATGATTAGGGGCTGATACACGATGCAAAAATTACAGTCCGATATTACGTAGTTCTCACCAAACACGTCTGCTTTAAAAAAAAAAAAAATCTTTATTGAACAATACAAACTCTTCTGCTCACAATGGACACTACAGAAGGAAGCTGTTCTGTATGATTATTGCATAATAATTAGACACCGGACACCAGAGTGTTGATTATGTACCGCTGCATTGAAAACTGCCGGCCGTAAACAAACCCACGCACTCCCCCCGTGCTGCTGGGGCAAACCATTCTGAAAAGAAGGGGGTTTTTCACTCCCCCTAACAGAAGCGTCTCACCAAACACGTCTGCTTTTTTTTATTTAACAATACAAACTCGTCTGCTCACAATGGACGCTACACGAGGAAGCGTTTCACCAAACACGTCTGCTTTTTTTTTTTAAATCGAGTGAAGTGGCGCATTCAAGTGCGCTCAGTTAGTTCGAGAACTGAAATTTGTTCGTCATTCGAGGCATAAAAAACTCGAAATTTTTGTTCAAAAACCGAATTGTACCAGAACCGAGACGTTTGAAAACCGAGGTTTGACTGTACAACTATTAAAAGTGTTTTTAACATATTTTCAGCACACCAAACAAGTTAATTCACAGCATTAGTGCAGTAATGGAAGGTTTTCTAATACATTTGAATCAAATGTATTAATCTTCTTAATATGATCAAATTATTTGATCATATTAAGAAGATTAATGAAAAACCTTTGATAGTTCTACACTGTTTCAGCATTCAACACATTAATCAAAATTAATCAAATGACGTTTTCCAACTGCATTCTTCAATTTTCTTGCCTTATCTTTGGCAGATATTTCAGAGCTTCCAAATTAAAGGGATTATCTCTATTTTGTTCAGGAAATCACTGAATGCTAATCCACAACACTGTTCCACCATATATATATATATATATATATACACACATATGGAACGCTTCCTCGTCTACTTTCACTTCCTCGTGTCAGGAAGGTGAGAGGAGTCGAGTGGCGCATTCAAGTGCACTCAGTTTGGTCGAGAACCGATTTTCGGTCGTAATCCGAGGCATAAAAAACTCTTGGTCAAAAACCGATTTGGTCGAGAACAGAGACGTTGCAAAACCAAGGTTTGACTGTATATTATTATTATTATTATTATTATTCATTGTAGTAAAAGTAGTAGTAGTATTTTTCTTTGTTTTTGTTTTCCTTCATTTCTATTCCACAAATGAATCACAATTTTGGCGACCTAAACATGCACGAAAACTCATCAAACTTTGCACATTCATCGGGCCTGGTGAAAATTTAGACACTTTAAAGTTGTCATGCATTTATATAAAAAGGTCTCTGTTGTGCGCCACCTACCGTGGACGAACAACAAAACAGTTACAAAAATTGAGAGGCAAATATAGCACCTCGAGATGTCCAAAAAAAGTCCATCCATCCATCCATTTTCCGAACCGCTTCATCCTCACTAGGGTCGCGGGGGGTGCCGGAGCCTATCCCAGCCGTCTTCGGGCAGTAGGCAGGGGACACCCTGAATTGGTTGCCAGCCAATCGCAGGGCACACAGAGACGAACAACCATCCACGCTCTCACTCATACCTAGGGACAATTTAGAGTGCACAATCAGCCTGCCATGCATGATTTTGGAATGTGGGAGGAAACCGGAGCACCCGGAGAAAACCCACGCAGGCCCGGGGAGAACATGCAAACTCCACACAGGGAGGCCGGAGCTGGATTTGAACCCGGTACCTCAGCACTGTGAAGCCGACGTGCTAACCACTGGACTACCGGGCCGCCCCCCCAAAAAAAAGTCAATTTCAGCCAAATGCTAAGATGTACATGATGTGAGGTATATATTTTTTTGAAGGTCCGATTTTGGCCCCCTTGTGCACATTTACAGGAATCATGCTTTTGCAACCTTGTCCTAGAGCAGGGGTGTCAAAGTCAAATGGACCGAGGGCCAAATAAAAAATTTGCTGCAAGCCGAGGGCCGGACTGATCGAATGTTCATTGAAAAATTTAACAATTACCCCATATAGTTTATTGAACCAAATTTAATCGACTGAAAACCTAACAAATATATTCCAATATGATCAGATAAATAAAGCAACATTTTCGTATGGCTCTGTCAGTAAACTTTAATTTTCAACAGGCACAAAAACAAATTTCCCTTGTATAAAAATACCCATAACATGAATAAAAGAAGCCGGTATTATTCAATAGTCCATATTTTCTCTTTTAGCAAAAGTAGGCTAAATTTACTTCAAAGACAAACAAATAATAGCAATTTTCGATGATTCACTTGAATAAAATATTTTTAAAACATAATTGGATTGAAATGCACTAAAATAAAGTGCAAAAATGTATTAACCAAAAACAACACTTTCTTCAAGGAGAAGTTAAAGCAAATATTATAGTTCAATTTTTAAACTTGAACTGAGTAAAAACTCTTAATATGTGATTGCACAGTAATCCTGTATTCACTTCTTTGAGGCTGATGTAAAGCCAAAAACTCCTCTGTCACGCTTAGGCTGGAGTCCAGTCCGCGGATGAATATTGACAACTGGGCAACGTCAGAAACTTCAGCGTTCTTATCCACTGCCAAGGAATATGCGATGACATCTTTTCCGTTTTTCACAAGCTGCTCTTTTAGATAAATGGACAACTGCTCTACTCGCTAGGCAATGGTGTTTCTGCTCATGCTCACGTTTAAAAAGAGTTTTTTTTCAGGGCAAATTTCGTCACAAACATTAAGCATACAGTTTTTAATGAAATCCCCCTGTGGTCGGGCTGATTTAGCGATCTCTTCTGCCGCAATAAAACTGGCCTTGACAGCAGCCTGGCTTTGTGATTTGGCTTTTTTGAACAGAGCTTGTTGAGATTTAAGGCTTCATTTTAATTCCTCAACCTTCTGTAGCCGTTGTTCCATGTCCATGTTCTTGTTTTTGTTCCCGTGTTTCGTTTCATGATGTCATCTCAGATTACACTCTTCCGATAACGCCACACTTTCTCCGCACAGAAGACACACAGGTTTTCCAGCTACGTCCGTGAACATGTACTCCGACTCCCACCTTGTTTGAAACCCCCGGTTCTCAGTGTCCACCTTCCGTTTTGCCATTTTTGATGGGTATCTGAAAGCTAACGTCACTGTTATGCGAGCGACTGCTGCACTAATATTGAAATAAAGCGGCCGACTGCTTGGCGCGTCACCGTTGCATTGTGGGAAATGTAGTGTTGGTGTGTGTAAAAGGTCTGCGGGATGCCGGCTTGCTGCGGTCTGCGGGCCGGTTCTAATGATAAATCAATATCATCCCAGGGGCCACTGAAAACCTTCTCGCGGGCCATATCCGGCCCGCGGGCCGGCACTTTGACATATGTGTCCTAGAGGGTTCATTTGGATTTACCTCAGACTTGTACTGCACCATTTCAAGAACAGGGGAAAAAATATGTTAAAATACTTTTTGACAAGGGTGGGGCATTACATTTTGTGGTCGAATTCTGTTAGGTTTGTTCTAGATTTTGTGTTTCCTATTTCCACAAAAGAGGAAATGAGAGACTTTTTTTGTAGGTCTTGGGCTGTTAAGTATGCTCATATTTTTGTTGATCTTGGTGAAACCGACAACCAGGGTTGCTTTGTTGAATATTTCGAGATTGTGACTGAGTCGTTAAAAAAATAAAAAATCAAATCATAATAAACTGATTAAAATATTGACTATTTTGCCAGGCTTCAGTTGTAAGCATATGTGCATGAGCTTTCAATGCTAAAAAATAAGTTTGTCACTGTTTTCAGGCCTGAACTCTTATCACTTATCCACCTCAAGTTACACCAGCGTTTGTTGTCACAGCGATGTCAAAATTGAAAGGAAATTCGAAATGGCGGACCCCCTGTTTGGTTTTGTATATGACTTTAACAGACTTTTAAAGGTCTTAGGCTATTACATATACACCTACATAGATGTGACATTTTGAGAAGATAGTATTATCTGGGTCAAATTATAGTAGCCTTTTTTTTCATGGCAAATCATCAGATATTGTGGCATCGCCCTTTGCCCGAAAGTCATAATAGTTGGCCTTGAGCATGATCAACATCTTGTGGCTTTCCTGCCAAATTTTCAGTTAGATTCATTCGACTAGCTTGTTGGAGTGCATTAAAAGTGTAAAATATGACATTTATTGTTATCATTACGTGTTGCAATAAGCATAACAAAATATTGTAAAATAGATGTCTTCAGGCTGTTGCTATGTATATACATGTGAAGTTTGGGATTTTTGTTGGAGCCTGAGCACGGGAGTAAGCATTTCCTCTTTTGTGGAAATAGGAAACACAAAATATAGGACAAACCTAACAGAATTCGACCATTTTTAATTTGCTTTCAAAATTGGCTCAATTTTTGGCCTTTATTACATCACATTTGAAAGAATTTCTCCCAGAGATTTGGTCCGAATGTCTTGAAACTGGGTTTTTCATCTTAAGATGTTCAAAATGCAAACTAAATGCAAAGATTTTTTTTTTTCGCCGATTGCAGTTGCTGTGCAATGCGCTGTTTCCTAAGAGAAATCATGCTGATTTTAATGGCCATAACATTCTTGAAAATATATGAAACACACATCACACCAGCCATAATAATCATTTTATTCTTCATTTATTATTATTGTGTTGTTAAAAAAATAAAAGGGAGTATTCACAACCCACGTAACAGCCCAAGACCTACAAAAAAGTCTCTTGGAGTGATTTGCTAAATGTAACAAGAAATCCACTGTTATAGTTTATTTAAGATATACTATACACAAGACAAACTAGTATAGTGTGCATACGAACAGGATCAAACCCCTTCGGATGGATATGTGATTTAGAATTAAAAAGACTTGCTAGCTCCGGTGTTAGCCAACTCAGGCCCTCTCACAGCATTGAACAGGCAAGTCAAAAATGTCCTGTGATAATGAGCCAGCTAAAAAAGATCAAGTAGTCCTAGGATGGATGGTCACCTGTATTGCATGTACTCCAAGACAGCATTACTTTGGTACGCTTAAAACAAATGGAGGTTAACGTAACTGCATCAACGATACTGATTTGGAGTAGTGTGTTCAGCAAATAAGCATTCATGGTGCAATGCTTGAGGAGCATCGATATAAACAACATTGCACAATGCACTACATTACAATGTACATAACAACAGTGTACACTGGTTGAAAATCACCTGTACTACCAGATATTTTGAATGGTATTTTCTTGATAGTTGTTTTTTATTTATTTCGTTTCATCGTGTTGTAGTTATGTTTTATTTACATCCCATTATTGAAATTTGCATCTGCACAAGGAAAAAAAACACAAAATCCCATTTAATAATAATAATAATAATAATAATACATTTTCCATAAAAAAGAAGAAACCTTTAGAAGAGACCACAGATGAGGGTCTAAACATGCATGAAAACTCATGAAACTTAAACACACATCAGGCCTGGCCTGGCAAAAATCTTAAAAATCCGTATGTCACAGGTTTTATTGTGGAATTTTCCCCAAAAATGTAATCCAATATGATAGTACACTAATGTGTCAGTCCCCTAAAGTTGTCCGGGCTCCAAGGGCCCTTCATAGCTCTTCGCAACTCTCGTTTATTATTACTATTACTGTCAAGTTTTTCTCTGACAATTTTGGGCTTGTCTTTCATTCACAGAAGTGGACCAACAATTTGTTCATGTGTAGTCTCTAACATACATTCAAACAATGCTTGCCACTTTTGTGTGTCATTTCTAGCAAGACGATGCTGGTCATTAAGTCACTTGAACCAAAAATGTGGTCAGTGTATGGTCATTTCAGTCTGCACTCCATACGCACACCTGAATTAATCTGTTTGCAACGATCTGCATATTTGGTATTTTCAGGATGCAGCCATTGCGTTCGGATCCAGTCAGCATGCCTGGGTCATCAAGGCTGTTAGCTGATCATCAAGGACAAGCTAACAGTATGGATGCAGGTCCAGGTAGGAAACCGCATTTATTATATTTTACTCTTGCTGTTTTTGATATATACATTTTGATATAACATATATTATTTTGAAAACATGCCCATTTTTATTTTATTTTTTTATTTTTTTTTGGGGGGGGGCATCATATGAATTGAGACCAGAAGTTTAATTGTTTTTGGAAAACCACGTGGGCCTCAGTTTTAGCAACAGAAACATAATCATCTTTATCACAGCCATCACTCACTGATGTTTGAAGTGTGCGTTAAATGTTGACACAGTCTTGTCCATCGTCCATGTGCCAATTGTAAGACTTGTATACATAATGCCACATCATTGATTATATTGTTTTATGTTGACGATTGCCGCCACAATAGGCATCGACAGCCTTGTAGCTGCAAGGCATCCTAAACTGCCATTTTGCATTCCAAAACAATGACATCACTTGAATTTGGGGTGTGCCCCGAGCTTGGCCAACTCAGGCTGGTACAGTCCAAAACAACCCGTGTTGAAGGAACTTCACCTGCTTGGATTGAGAGGCGGGCGGCCCGGTAGTCCAGTGGTTAGCACGTCGGCTTCACAGTGCTGAGGTACCGGGTTCAAATCCAGCTCCGGCCTCCCTGTGTGGAGTTTGCATGTTCTCCCCGGGCCTGCGTGGGTTTTCTCCGGGTGCTCCGGTTTCCTCCCACATTCCAAAAACATGCATGGCAGGCTGATTGTGCACTCTAAATTGTCCCAAGGTATGAGTGTGAGCGTGGATGGTTGTTCGTCTCTGTGTGCCCTGCGATTGGCTGGCAACCAATTCAGGGTGTCCCCCGCCTACTGCCCGAAGACAGCTGGGATAGGCTCCGGCACCCCCCGCGACCCTAGTGAGGATAAAGCGGTTCGGAAAATGGATGGATGGATTGAGAGGCGAATGTCTTAAGAGACAAACATAGCAATCCAATTGTAATTGTCTTGAGAATGAAATGACTTCCAGCCCCAAAGCACGATGCTTCCATCATCATGCTTCACTGTGTGTATAGCGTTCTTATGGCAAAAAGAAGTGTAGTGTCTGGCTTTTTGACCAAAAAGTTCACATTTGATTTCATTAGACCAAAACACATTTCCCCCTGCATTTGGAGGATTTCCAAGGGGCTTTTGTTTTTCTTTGCAAGATAAGGCTTCCATCTTTCCACCCTACCCCATAGTCAAGACCTATCAAGAAAACGTGAGATTGTTGTCACATGTACTAAACAGACAGAAATTTCTGCCCCTCCTTCAGGGTCACTGTCAACCAGTTGACAAAGCTCCTTGGCCACAGTTCTTGTTTGAATTAGTTTTCGAAGAAGACATCCAGCATCCAGTACTTGGAGAGGCCACTGTTGGCTTATATATTTTGTCTACTTAATGATGGAGCTTGTGGAGGACAGGCGTAATGTGATAAATCGTGTCACATTTCCACTTTTTAGATTCCCCTTTTCTGCCAAAGTGTCATATAATGCAATTTCTCCCTGTCTGACCATTTTTCGTTTGACCTTCCTCTCACAGAAAAAAAAACCTGCTCCATGCCAAGTAATGGAGGTGATGCTTATCAATACGTGCGGATAGGGAGGCTTCAGTATTGTGTTCTGCCGCTGCCATGGCGCCACTTATTATCTCTCACACATCTTTTACCTCACACTTGAAAGAACACACATGTGCGTGGCAACATTTGCCTCATATGGCAAAATGAGTCATAATTATTGAGGTCATTGTAAAAATATAAGTTGCATTTTTATCTTGCAGAATTTTAACCACTGACACAGAAAAAATCTCTCTCTCTCTCTCTCTCTCTCTCTCTCTCTCTCATTGGTCAGTATTTGTAGAAATAGAACCCATGCGTGTGGATTGAGTGTTTATGGACTGACTATTAGTATAGTCTGGTTTTTACATAAGACATTTTAACCCAACGGCAGCGTGTGTGTGTGTGCGTGTGTATGTATATATATATATATATATATATATACATATGTATATATATATACATAAACAAAATTAGATTTTTGAAAGTATTTTGGTTTTGTCTTTTACTAATGTGGCAAAGGCCATACTGTATTATTTTTCTTTGGGACTTGTTAGACCCACAAAGGCCATAAAGCTACAATTCTCCCCTTAGTGACTCACTTAGAGTCAGTCAGTCTCCCCAGTGTCTATTACCATCTTATCTCATCCCATACACTCTGCTTATCTGTGCCTTCCCTGAGGTGATGGGACGCCATCTGCAGTGACACACGCGCGCACACACACACACACACACACACACACACACACACACACACACACACACACACACACACACACGCACATACACACATGCACACGCACACACTTTTGTACACACAGTATGCCACACTGAATTCACTATTGTACTGTTGTAATCAAACTTCAGACTTCAACTTTACACCAGTTTCCAAAACAAGCACCATGTATTTAATATTTGCCTTTCAACACTAATTCTCATTCAAGCAAGCAACATTTTTTTTCAGGGGGAGAGTGAGTGGTGGAAATTTTGAAAAGCAGTTTGGTGTAAAATAAATTTCAATTCAAAAGAGGGGATTTTGTTTCTTGTATGCATGGTTTTGTCAAAAAGCTTTGTTTTAGGTAATCTGAGCAACAAAGCGTGTTTCACTGTAGAAAGGGTTTGAATAAATGTATGAGTTTGCTTTATTAACAATTAAACAAAATATCAGAAAAAAAAAGTTCATACTGAATTGCTTGCTCATTTTTTGTTTGTTTTTTAGTGTTTTGGTTGTGAATTTATTTTATTCATTGGACAGAAGCAACTAAGGTGTGGTGCATCTTTTATTTGATTTGAATACAATTGTAATGGCTGCGGTATTTTATAGTGGACATCGCATTCGTTGATGTCATATTTTTTAAGAATAGTGGCGATAAACCATCCAAAAGATGCTTATGGAATTCAACGTCGGGTCCTGGTGATGATAGGTTGTTATGCTGTCTCAAGGTTTTACTTGTTCCTTGGAGAGTAAATTCTATGTCTGTTTGGTGGGATTAATGGAAGAGATTACTTTTCAAATGTCAAATGTTTTTTGTGTGATATTGCCTGTCCTTTATTTACAGTATATTTTAAGTACCTTTTCCTTCTTATGCTGTGATAGATTTACCAAGCATTCACTTGATTTGTTACTACGTAGATTGAACATTTTCAGGTGGTCTGGTGGGTTACTGGTTCAGGTAAACTAGGCTGTGGCCTCCCTGTGTGGAGTTTGCATGTTCTCTCTCTGTGTCTGCGTGGGTTTGCTCCGCGTAGTCTGATTTCTTCCCACATTCCAACAACACGCATGGTAGGTTCATTGAACACAATAAATTGTCCATCGGCGTGATTGTGAGTGTGAATGGTTATTCGTCTATGTGTGCCCTGCGATGGTCTGACGACCAGTTCACAAAGGCCTCACAATGGATACATTATTCATGCACTCCCCCATTCACACTCTGGTGGCAGTAAACTATGTAGCCACAGCTGCCCAGGGGCAGGCTGATGGAAGCGTAACTGCCACTGTGCACTTTTGACCATCACCAAACATTCACACCTAAACGTACACCGGTATAAGTGGCACTGGAGGAAAGGTGGGTGAAGTGTCTCGCCTAAGGACACAATGACCCATGGCTCGAACAGAGCGGGAATTGAAAAGTGGACCTTCGGGTTACCGAACGATGCATGCATGCATCTTTTACCTCTGACTCAGAAAAAGATGCATGCATGCACACGCAAGCACACACACACACACACACAGAGCCATATATCACTATTTCATTCTTTTTTTCCTCCTTACTTGGGCAAAGGTTTCATTATGCATCTCGGTTTTCTTTTCTAATAACCTTTTGGCTCAGTAATGTATACCAACCAATTAACTCTCAGCCTCATAAAAGGCCCTTGTAATGTTGTTCAAATGTGGCAAGCCACACAGTCATAATTGCACAGGCTAGAAAGATGGTCAACCATCTGATAACCTCTTTTAAGTCAAATACCTTCATTTCCCGAGACCCCCCTCACCTTAGTCTCCCTGTCGAGGTTTTAGTTTCATCAATGAGCACCTTTGTCACCTCGTTGCCTCTCTATCCTCCACCTATCCTATCACCTTAGGGCAGTGGTTTTTAACATTCTCAGAGGTACCGAACCCAACCAGTTCAAATGCACATTTACCGAACCCTTCATTAGTGAAAAATGAATACCGTAATTTCTGGACTATAAGCCGCGACTTTTGTCACACGCTTTCAACTCTGCGGCTTATTTAATGAAGCGGCCTATATAAATACTTTTTTAACGGCCGCCTGTGTACCGTCTTTCTTTGTAAATATCTCATGTAACAATATGGGCACCTGCGGCTTATAGAGAGGTGCGGCTTATGTGTGTACAAAATGTTTTTTTCCTTTAAAAATGTAGTGGTGCGGCTTATAATCAGATGCGGTCTATAGTCCAGAAATTACGGTACATATTTTTTTTTTACAAATTCAAGATATTTAAAAAATGCATTTATTAAAAACAAAAAAAAAGGTATAGAATTTCAAGAGATAAGTATACTTTTTTTTTAAATTAATTGTATGACGTACTATCACGACAGTCACTTGTTGACTAATATGCGAACTAAATTTCGCACAGCACTGATTGGACAAGCAATGTAATATGATCATCTGCAGCCGGTGATGCCCAAGCGGGTGTGTCATAACTAATTCACATGTTGACTCGCGTGTGTCTTACCCTCCATGGCAGAGGCTTCGTCGAACCCCTGAGACCGATTAATCGAACCCCTAGGGTTCGATCGAACCCAGGTTAAGAACCATTGCCTGAGGGTATCCTTGATGACCTTTTGGTTGAACAGGTCTAAAACATCAGATGCAAGTGGTCATAGCATTTCTTTTGGTTGTATCATGATCAAACAAAATGGCCTCAGTTCATTTAACACGACAAAACAAAGCAAGATGAAATGACTAAACAAAGGCTATACTTACAAAACGTGGAACTCAGGGAACAATAACAACTTACAACAAGGGCGAGAGCAAGAGGTCGAGAAAACAAACACTTGAGTAAGAGCAGCAAGATCCAATAATCCGACAAACTGCAGGCAGCTTGTCAGTCCTTAAATACACGGCTAATGAACGTGGGAAGCAGGTGTGCTCACGAAAGGGAAGGCTGACATCTGCCACCTGCTGGAGACACACAAGAACAGGATCATGACCCCCAGAGATAGGAGAGGCCGGATCATAATACCCATGCTCTGTTTCCTTAAAGGAAGACATGTCGATGGAATTGAGGTCTTCAAAGTATGTTCCCTCCTGCTCATAACATTTGAGTTAAGGTCAGCAGTGCCCCATCGCCGCGATATGCAGTGTTACTGATCTCACTGCTTCACCCTCCTGAGACACTGGATGGTGGACCAGAATTTCTATAAAGCCATTTCAAAGTCATCCTACATGGGCTCACTGAACCAGCCATATCGTTACCTCTGCGTCCCGCATCCTAGACGCACAATTTTCTTGCGGGACGCACAGTTCCAAATTATGTGCGTTTTTGGGACGCAATGAAATTTCTCAGTCAAAACAAACAAACAAAAAAAAACTGACAGGCCTGAGGATTTCACGGTAACGATCGCTGCCGGCAGCATGTCGTTTCCCTGGCGTCATTTTGATGGTACAGAAAAATCGTTTCCCATGAAACTGAGTTGACTGCGATTCAATCTCTCCTGTGTGATCAACGCAATTTCACTGTGCCTGTATGTGTTTGTGGTGTGTGAGTGTGTTTCTTCTAAGTTACTTTCGTTTTGTTTTCAGAGTTGGGGGGGGGGGCAGATAACGTTATTTTAGTCCGCAAACTGAGACGCGCGGATGACAGTTTGAGATGGCGGCGAAAAAAACACGCACTCATAGATCTAGGAGAAATGTACAACTGCAGTCATTAAAAGGTCCATAAATAAAAAGCAAGTGGAAGAGTGGGAACCCTGAGACAACGTTATGTGTGCATGCGGGTTGTTATTTTAGTCCGCAAACTGAGGAATCGCGCCGATTAAAGTTTGAGATGGCGGCGAAAAAAAACACACAAAGGTCTCCTAATTACGACATTTAAGAAATGGGAATGCCAGTCTGATTTTTCATATGAATCGTCCGACGGGCGTATCACTAAACTCACCTGTGATGTATGCACAGAACACGAGAGCGAGAGCGAGATACGATGGGAGGCACGATTCCGAGGCAAGTTGGTCATTAGATCTACAGTACAGGCTAATCGCTATGAAAAATATTACGAAACAGTCTTGGTTATTCTACAATATACTGGTTGTAGCATGGTAACTTTATGAATAAAACATTTGTCACAAGGTGTAGTAATGCGAATGTTAACTGTCGGTAGAACTAACGATGACGTGTGGTAGATTCTTTCTTTCATCAAATTGATAGTAGATTACACATGCATCGTTTTGGGAAGAGGATGTCAAGCCACATCAATACTTACCTGTAATAATGATTACCAGTTAATTAATCTTTGCAGTGTGAGACTGGAAAAAGTACTCAGATTTTGTGGTATGCTGTATTCATGATGCTATATGAGTACAACATATTTTGATCCATGTATTTAGTTGAATAAACCTGGAGTACACAGCGGCTGATTTTAATGTTTATTGTTAAATGCATAGTTTTCAAACATATACCCTTGAAACATTATACTTTTGAGTATCAGAATTCTTGATTATGAATATCAGTCAAAATAGAAAAATGGGTTCCCATGATGAATGTTTACGGAACCCCAAATTAGTTACCATGGTTTCCCATTGGGTAATCCAAGGGAACCGAAAAACGGTTGCCGTGAATTTCCAAATCCTCAGGTCTGCTACGGTACATCTTTTTTTCCGGCAACGATCACAGTTTGACAATCGCCATTGTTGTTTTGCGTTAAGTAATCTCGCGTGACGAGATTTCCGTTCTCGCAAGACGAGATTGGCGAGATTGGCCTTCACCTCGCGGAAAGCAGACGATTGGCAAGTTGTGTAACGTTAAAACAAGTGTTGTGAACAAGTGTTGCGAAAAAGTGTTGTTAAAGTTTATTGCGGCGATCTCACAGAGGAAGCAGCTAAAGTTGGATAGTCCATCCATCCATCCATATTCTACCACTTATCCGGGGCCGGGTCACGGGGGCAGCAGCTTTAGCAGGGAAGCCCAGACTTCCCTCTCCCTAGCTACTTCTTCCAGCTCTCCCCGGGGGATCCCGAGGCGTTCCCAGGCCAGCTGGGTGACATAGTCTCTCCAGCGTGTCCTGGGTCGTCCTCGGGGTCTCCTCCCGGTGGGACATGCCGATTGGATGGTTTAGTGAGGTCCTCGGATGGGCCCCGCCGGCGCCGGTGGCGCGCCGAGAAGACGATCAAACTTGACTATCCAGAGGAAGTAAAAGTCGTAACAAGGTTTCCGTAGGTGAACCTGCGGAAGGATCATTACCGGAGAGCAGCCAGCGGCCCGCGCGCGCACCAGGAGCGCACACACACCACGCCGAGGGCGGCGGAGGAGGACGGCGGAGGCGACGGCGGAGGCGGCCGCGACGTCGAAGGTGGCCCCCGGGGGAGAGGCGGGGGCGGGCGTTACGGGGACGGGCGGTGGGCTAGGTGCACAGGTCGTTGGCCTGAAGGCATCGAACCCCCCCCGCACGGACCTACGCGCCCGCCCCGCGGCCCGACCCGCGGGAGGACCCCGGCGCGCGCCACGGCCTCACCCGAAGTCCGGAGCGGGAAGAAGCAACAATAGGCGGCGGCAACGGCGGCGGAGCCGGCCGCGGGGCGGCGGGACGGCGGCGGGGGGCGGCGCGGGGGGGGGCGGTTCTCGTCACCCCTCCGCACCCCCGGTCAGGCGCCCGTCGGCGTTCCCTCGACCGCCCACCCCGACGACCCCGCGCGTCCGCGCGCCCGTCGACGCGCGCCGTCCACCTAGTCTACGAAACTTAGTCCTGGCCGGGCCGTGGCCGGCGTCGGGGACCTCTCCCCGCCGGTGCCATCGCGACCCGGCCGACCTCGGCACCTAACACCCAGCCGCCGGGTAGCCAACCTTCTCGCCTTCGGAGGCGTTCAGGAGGCATCCGGATCAGATGCCCAAGCCACCTCATCTGGCTCCTCTCGATATGGAGGAGAAGCGGCTCGACTCTGAGCCCCTCCCGGATGACCGAGCTTCTCACCTTATCTCTAAGGGAGAGCCCGGACACCCTGCGGAGAAAACTCATTTCGGCCGCTTGTATCCGGGATCTCGTTCTTTCGGTCACGACCCATATCTGGGGCAAACATGGGGCATACGCTGTCCTGATGACAACTTTTAAAGTATCTTCAAAATGGGGGACTTTTTGTTAATTTTTGCAATTGGCTCTAATACAGTGAAACTCCTCTACAACGAAACCTACATGGGCGAAAATACCCCCTAATGTGAAAAAAAATTCATGCATAACACCATTCCCATTCTCCTGCCCCCCATACAACGAAAAAAAACCCTGTTGCGTTATACGAAATATTTTTCTCTGCTCTTGCCTCGCGAGAGATTCACTACAACAAAGTTTAATCCAACTGCGACCTCTACTACTTTGTTTGGAAACGGTAAAAGCAACGACCACATTGGTTTACACAGCTCCAAACGCAACATACTCATAGCTGCTCTTGCCATTGGCTTACCGAGCATCATCCTGGCCTCCGATTGGCCAAGAGGGACCTCACTATCTATGTGTGTAGATCCGTGGTAGAGTGGAATGCATCCGATTAGCTGTTCAGAGTAAATTGCTTGTGGCTCGACGGACAGTCAAATAAACGAACGTTTCCTGGAATGCTTTACTTGTTATCAAGCTAAAAAGCTTACGCTAACTGGAGCGCTAATTAGAGAGAAGGTGAGTTCCATCGCGCTAACTATGGCCATCGAGGACGACGAAACGTCCAGTGGCTGGCTAAAAGTTCATTGCATAACATCAGCTGAGCAACGCTGTCTTGGGTAGCGATCGAGGGGAGGTCGAGTTTGAGACAGTAAGATGATGGAAAGAAAAGCCATCGGGTCCAGGAAGTACAGTATTTGTTATTGTAAGATTTAGACGCAGCAAGAACGTTGCATTGCTAAAATGGCTACAAAACGGACCTTTGGATGTCAAGCAGCTAAGACAAGAAGCGCTCTGACGCTGGAAGATAGGGTAAAAGTGATCAAAATGAAAGACGGAGGAAGCAAAATAAAAGACATCCAAGAAATTGATGTAAGTGAAAGTGAATGCTGACCGTACATTTCTCAATTTCTTTCCCTTTTTTTCTTTCTATACTGAATATATGAAGTGTCAAATAAGTGTGTGCTCATACTTATGCACGATTGGAATAAAAATAAAGAGTACACATACGATTGTGTGTGCGTGTACACATACGTTTGTGTGTGTGTGTGTTTACATCTGAGATCAAATTTGCTCCAGTGAAAAACCCCCTGTTGTGAAAAATTTCTTGCTGCAAACATGATTTCGTTGTAGAGGAGTTTCACTGTATAGTTTTTTATAGTTGTTTGGCCTGTTATATATAGCACCAAATTTTCATAGCTCTAGGAGAAATGTACAACTGCGGCTGTGTTGTTCAAAAGTTCTTGGCGGTGCTAGTGAGTGTTTTTGTTTTTTTTTGTCTGGGCTTCCCTCCTAAGCTGCTGCCCCCGCGACCCGACCCCGAATAAGCGGTGGGAAATGGATGGATGGATGGAATTCCACAATTAACTAATAAAATACTGGACATTTTGTCAGGCTTGATGTGTGTGCAAAGTTTCATGAGTTTTTGTAAATGCTTACTCTCCTGAGCAAATCAGAAGTCGACCTTGTTGTCACGGAGGAGGAAAACATTAAAGAAAACAAAATTCCTTTAGCCAGTGGGTGGCACTAGCACTACGATAAAAAATGTTTGATATGTAGAGAAGATCGTGTCATGTGGGTGAAGTTACGGCAACGTTTTTTGTCACGGTGAATCATCCGACATTACGGCAGTGTAATGGTCATGCTCTTCACCAAAAAATAACAATATTTGGCATACAGCAAGTCTTGAGGTGTTTCTGACACATTTTCAGTTGGATTAATTCAACAGGTTCCAGATACTACAATAACATGTAGAAAATTTAATTTTTAGCTGTCACTAGGTTTCGCTATACAAATAACAGAACATTATCTTGAATTTTGGGAATTTTTGGAGCATGTGTAGGGGAGAGATTAAGGATTTCCTCCTTTGTTGCGAAAGAAATGAAATGAAAATTTAAATGAAAAATTTGATGCCCAGCTCCCGTCATACAGTATTTAAAAAACTCAAGATTATATCCTCTGTTGTTGTTGACGTCTTAAGGTGGTACGGTCCAAGTTTTAAGTAGTGTGGATGAACCCTCTTGGAAAAAGGGTGCAAAAAGATCACCTTTGTAAAAATGGACCAAAATTTGACTTGCAAAAATGCATAGCTCACTTTCTGATCATTTTAGACTGTGACGGCAATTATCTTTTTTACATCTCGGGGTGCTTTACCTGACTGCTGGTTTTTGTATGCCTAAGTCAAACATGCCAGGATTGTTATTTATTTTTCCACTTTAGGTGGCACCACAGAGCCAATTTGTTTTCTTCGTTTGGTGACTTTAATATTTCAAAATTTTTAGCCGCCCGATGAGGCTGCAGAGTTTGGTCAGTTTTTGTACATGTTTAGGTCCTCAAAAATGTGATTTATTTTAATGGAAAATAAATTTAAAAATACATACACGTACATCATACATTCATTCATTCTCCAAAATGATATTTTCTACATAAACAATTGGGACCTTGCAACGGTCTCTGCTCGGGCCCTAATAATAATAAGAATTTCGACAAAAACAATAGGAATATCATAGCAGTCGCTGCTCTTGCCCTAATATTGTTATTATTATTATTATTATTGTTATTATTAAGTTCTACAAAAAACAATAGCGACCTTGCAGCTTTGAAAAATTGAATGAGTTAAAATGAAATACACAAGACGAAAATACGTAAAAATAAACTTTCCTCTCATTCATTTTTCTGCGTTTGCACACACACACACACACACACACACACACACACACACACACTGCGCGTAAGAATGCATGTCAGCATTAGTATTAGCAACAGTAAATCCACAATACATTTGCTGCACAGCCCTGTGTGTGCGTGCAAGTGAGCATGATGCCAGGGGCAGTGAAGCTTGAGCAGATGCTCTGTGTAGTGACTGAACAGACACCAACGTGTCAGGCATCTGCCACGCATTCGCCTTTTTGTCAACCCTGTGGAGTGTATGCCGTTTTAGCTTTTTGGACAGTTTCGTTTGCATACAGTTTAGTACAGTATTTATATTTCTGGGGGTTCAATACACCGAGTAGACTTCATTTTATTTCAGCTCCCCAATGTTCATGAAACTAAACTTTCAATGAATTTAGGATTTTTAAAGAACAAGCCACAAAACAAACATGCATGCATGCATGCACACACGCACACACACACGCACACACACACATACACTTTTCCTATGTATTTCCTATGTATGTGAACGTTTGCTGTACCTTCTGTATGAGTTACTACTCCGCTTGCATATGGAGTTCAATAAATATATATTTTTTTGTAGGTCTAGTTCAAACGTACTGGGATTGGTTTTAATTTTTCCACTCTAGGTGGCACTGCAGAGCAATTTTGATGCCATCTTTTATGAAAACTTTAAAACATTACATTTTTCACCAGGGCCTGTGAATATGCAAGTTTGGTGAGTGTTTATGAATGTTGGGTCCACAAAAATGTGCTTCATCATTATGAAATAAATTAATGAATCATTATTGTTTTGTTTTTTTTAAAACTAATTTTGGAATCAAAAACTATCAAACGGCAACACTAAAGTATCAAACCGAACCGAACTATGAATTGTGTCAATTGTTGCACCCCAGATCTATCGATCGATTGACCGACCGACCTCCATCCATTTTCTTTGTACTCACAAGGGTCACGGGGCATGCTGGAGCCCATCCCAGCTGTCTCCGGGCAGTAGGAAAGGGACACCCTGAACTGGTTGCCAATCAATCGCAGGACACACATAGACCAACAACCATCTGCGCTCACACTCACACCTCGGGACAATGTAGAATGCCCAATCAACCTGCCATGCATGTTTTTGGAATATGGGAGCAAACTGAACTACCCTCAGAAAACCCGTGCAGGCACGGAGAGACTATGCAAATTCCACACAGGAAGGCCGAAGCTGGAATCAAACACTGGACCTCTGCACTGTGAGGACGGCGTGCCAACCAGTCGACCACCGGGCCGCCCCTCTCTACATTTAAATCTGGACTACTATGTGCATACGTGCAAAATATGAAAATAAGAAACAAACATCAAGTGTAACAAGTCAAGATTTTAATATTATTGCGGTACTAGGCCCTGCATGTCATTACACAAAAAAAAAGGCATAAAGCAGTGTAAGTCCCAGTCTTACCGCAGCTAAAACATGTCAACCATCTATTTGTATTTTGTGATATTGCTACTCAAAACTACAGTCCAGAAGTGCATATTCACTGTTCAGCACCAGCAGATGTATTTTTTAAAATATTTTTTCATATTTGGATAATTTTCCAGATTCCTCCCATTTCTTCCTGTCCTTTAACTTTATTACATAAAACGATTCAACAAAATGTTGGTTAAAACAGCATGAGTCCAAAAAGAAATAGGTTGTGCCACAAATGAAATTAATTTTTAAAAAATGAGAAACAAAAGTGATTGAATTGTATCTGTCTGGAAAAGGTTGCCAAAGCCATTTCCAATACTTTGGAACTTCAGTGAGAGCCACAGTGAGAGTCACTCTCCACAATTGGAGAAAACAGGCAACAGCGGTGAACCTTCTCGGGAGTTGCCACCTCCCCAAAATAGCCCCAAGAGTGCAGTGACAACTCATCCCCGGAGGTCACAAAAGAACGCACAATGACATCAAATTGCACAATGGCCTCACTGGCCTTCGTTAAGATAATTGTTCATGATTCAACGGTAAGAAACACATTGGACCAAACTAACAAAGGAACACAAAGGCTGAATTATTTAGAAGGCGTGTAGTGCATTACACCTCATGTAAAAGTAACACAGCAACATCTGAGTGACTAAGAACAAAAAAAGTTTTGGAGCGGAAATTGAACTCCAGATTTATATCTGAGTGGGACTTGAAAGTAGTTCATGCACCCTCCAAGAACACTTTTATATTATATATATATATAATATATATATATATATATATATATTTACACACACACATTTTTTTGTAGGTTTCAAATTAAATCTCAGCTTTTGAAGGCATACATTAAAGGTAGTATTCTTCACCTTTGTTTGCCTCCACAGTGAGAATTTTACAGTTACCACCAGCGTGTCCCAGGGACTCGCTGATCAGAAAAGTATGAGTCCCATTATGCATTTAGTGAGTCCCAATTTTCAAATTCTGAAATGGTCTACTTATTCAATTGCATATGATAACAGAAACGACATATACATACAATTATAAACAAATGCTGCAAAAATTTAAATATTTCAGTAGCAGGCCTGAGGATTTTGGAAATTCACGGTAACCGTTTTTCGGTTCCGTCGGATTACCCAATGGGAAACCACGGTAAATAATCTTGGGTTCCGTAAACGCTCATCATGGAAACCCATTTTTCTATTTTGACTGATATTCATGATCAAGAATTCTGAAACTCAAAGGTATAATGTTTCAAGGGTAAATGTTTGAAAACTATGCATTAACAATGAATCAACATTACATCAGCAGCTGTGTCCTCCAGGTTTATTAAAAAAAATAAATGGATCAAAATACGTTATGAATACAACATAACACAAAATCAGAGTATTTTATCCAGTCTCACACTGCAAAGATTAATTTACTGGTAATCATTAATACAGGTAAGTATTGATGTGGCTTGACATCCTCTTCCCAAGACGATGCATGTGTAATCTACTATCAATTTGACGAAACAATCTACCACACGTCATCGTTTGTTCCACCGACAGTTAACATAAGCATTACTACACCATGTGCCAAATGTTTTATTCCTAAAGTTACCATGCTACAACTAGTAAATTATAGAATAACCAATACTGTTTCATAATATTTTTCATCGCGATTAGCCTATAGATCTAATGACCAATGAAAAATCAGATGGGCTTTCCCATTTCTTAAATGTCATAATTAGTAGACCCTTGTGTGTTTTTTTGCCACCATCTCAAACTTTCTTCCGCGCGATTCCTCAGTTTGCGGACTAAAATAGCAATCCGCATGCACACATAACGTTATCTGTTCCGTCCCCCCACCCACACTGAAAACAAAACAAAACAAAACGAAAGTACATTGGAGGAAACACACTTACACACCACACCACAAACACACATACAGGCACAGTGAAATCGCCTTGATCACACAGGAGAGATTTGATCGCGCACAGTCAACTCGTGTGCGGTTACTTGTATGGTTTAAGGATTTTTCGGTACCGTCAAAATGACGCCACGGAAACGACACGCTACCAGTAACGATCGTTACCGTGAAATCCTCAGGCCTGTCATAGTTTTTTGTTTTGTTTTGTTTTGACTGAGAAATGTCCTTGCGTCCCAAAAACGCACATTATTTGGAACTGTGCGTTCTGCGGGAAAATTATGCGTCGAGGACGCGGGACGCAGAGGTAACGAGATGGCTGCCTCCATAATCTCTGGATATAACAGGGGGAAACCTATTAAACGCTCATTTTTCTTGAGCAGGTGTGTGTGTGTGTGAGTGAATGAATGTGAGCACCCATTTATTTAGATGCTATCTTCTCACCTGTTCCCACAAGCAACAGAAGCAACCATTGTGTATTGATGCAAAGCAATGTCTACCCCTTCAGGTGACAGCAGGTATTATGTGTCTGTTGAAATGAGAGACTGTCAGGATATTGTTTGTGCAGACTTTCTGGAAGATGGAAGGAAAGAGAAGAGTTACAGCCTTTCTTTCCTCACCTGGAAATTATGTCCCCCCCGCCATTTCACAGGAGTGTGTTTCCAATCACTGCATGAATGTGAGAAATGTTGACTTGGGAATTCCTACACCACTTCCTGTCTATCTCTTACCCTGTGCATGTGTGTTTCGTGCATGACTTTGTGTGAATGGTGTGTAAAATACGTTGAACAGGTCTGTTCATTCAAGAAACCCTGCACAGAAATACTCTTCACATTGTCAACATTGGCTTGATTCAGTACAATTACAATTTCATCAGTTAAAGTGCGTGTGTGTGTGTGTGTGTGTGTGTGTGTGTGTGTGTGTGCGCGCGCGTGCATGTGTGTATATATATATACACAGAGAGAGAGAGAGAGAGAATATATAGATATATCTATATACCTATCTATCTCTCTCTCTCTCTAGATAGATAGATAGATAGATAGATAGATAGATAGATAGATAGATAGATAGATAGATAGATAGATAGATAGATAGATAGATAGATAGATAGATAGATAGATATTTCATATATTGGTATTTTGGCCAGATATGGATGACATTTTGATTTCATTGATAAATTTAATGTTTTCAAATTACGCATAGAAGTGAAGGAAAGTTAAATATTTAGGATGAAGGTTACCTAAAACCATTAAATGAAAACCAATACAAGTGTTTATTTTAATTGTATTTAGCACAGTTGTTTTGTAATTTTATTGTCTTGTCCAATAACAATACTGATACCTGAGAAGAGTGAAATAAAGTATGTCTCTTTGTGTTTACAGACACTTTCTTGGTATTCATCATGCAAGTGTGCACAATGTATCCAGCCGTTGCTGGTTCCACTTTAACCCTTTCAGGGACAGCAGTTACGACAGGAGACATATGTTATCAGGTTACAGATCATCATTATCGGTACATGAAAGGGTTAAAATCATCCGAAAGGTCAGCTAACATATTACCTCAATGCCACCAATAAAGAATGTCATTGCAGAAGAGGAGGTGGAGGAATTTTAATGATAACTAAACTTGGTGTCAGTAGAAACATCTAAAAAATTAAAACAACAAAATCTGTTTATGCACATAATGGAACCAAAGATCCGCAAAAACAAAATGCAGATAAATAAAAGAAGATAGCAGTCTGTGGACTGGAGACCAGTCCTATGCGAAAACTGCAAAGAGAGCCCACTGAGGATGATCTGGACTCGAGAGAGAGACAGGCCATCTCATTTCTCGAGAGCAAATAAATAAGCATGAATGGAAAATACATTGAGGCATGTCATCCCCTCTCCCGGGAGAATAAAAATGAAAAACTACCCGTAATTATCCATTCTGTGAACAAGCAACAACAACATCACATCTGCAGCAAAGGAAAAAATTGAACGGTCTAAACCATTTAACCAAAAACAACTCTGACATTGCTTGACAGGCCCGTCTTTTGAGGAAACAGGACAAGATCCAATCTGCATGGACAGCAAGCTGCAGAATTTATGAAAAGCTCAAAGGAGCACCAGAGGCGGCCAAGGTGATCAGAGACATGACTTAGCTCGACAAATACCGGTGATGACAACTCACTCACGAAAAATTTACAATTGAACATGCAGAAAACTCCCATGACTAGCTCGAACAGTATCAACAAACAACCAAATCATGAAAAAAAAAAAAAAAGAACCACACCACACATTCACCACACAAAAATGATTAAAACCTCAGATACAAATAACAAGATGCCATCAATTCACTTACACAAGAATTAACAAAACAAGACCTGAATAGCACATATCAAAGATCCAATGACAGGTTTCTGCATATCATAATTAATCTCTCTAACAAACTGTCCTCTTGTTGCTTGACAAAAATATGATGAGAAACTGTGGATGAATGAAGGAATATTACAGGCTTGCAAAAATAAACGTATTATGTGGAGAATTTCTAAAACAAGAACAACACAGACCGAAAATAACACGATATTTCAATGAATAAATTGACTCAAATGATTAGAAAGTCAAAAAGAGCAATATAGTAAATTACTTGAGAACAACAAAATCAATGTTAAAACACATGGGTAACACTGAAAGACGTTATAAAAAAAAAAAAGATTTTCGAAGGCAACATACCCCAACTATTTTGAAATAGTAACGATAATACCACTTATGGCATGTCCGCTTTTTTTGTTGGTGCCGGTCCTGGCTTGGCAAATGAGATTGCAGAAACTGGTGATGAAGAGGTTGAAAGTCAAGATATGTACAGTCTGTCAAAGATACATCAGAGGAACAGATGAAAAAAGAAATCATTGACACCTGAGAAAAATAAACTCAAGAGTAAAAAGTCAACAGACTGTATGTATTGATCTTGATGTGACAACTGTTAAAAGCATTGAATACAGTATTTTCCGCAATATAAAGTGCACCTTCAATGAATGGCCCATTTTAAAACTGTTCATATTTGGGGTCCACCACATTTTAAGGAGCATAGAATAGAAGCTACAATAGTGACTGTGGTTGAGTTATGCGTCCGCTAGATAGAGTTACACTAAAGGGAATACAAAACAATACAATACAATACAGCTTTATTTATATAGAGCTGTAACATAGCCCTCTCCAGAACATTCAAACTACTACATCCAAGAAATCAGAATATTCAAGTCAAGTCAGCTTTTATTGTCAAATACGCTCTATTTGTAACATACAGCACAGATGAAATTACTTTCCTCTCTCATTTTCTCTTTCTCATATTGATCTATATTTAAGGCACATCGGATTATAAGGCGCACTGTCGGCTTTTGAGAAAACGGAATGTTTTGAGGTGCGCCTTATAGTGCGGAAAATAAGGAATATATTCCCAAACCTCAGTCTCACATCTTCAGTCTGTATTTACAAGCGGTTTCCTAGCAAAATGAAAACAGAAAAAGCCAATGTTCTAATCTGGTAACCAACACGTTGTAGTGACTTCTCTATACATAATTCACCACGAACTGCAAATACTTGAATGCAATGATTAGAAGTAATTGTTTAGTTTTGCTTGTTGCTATGGAAACTGATTTTCAGCGGTTCCCGGTTTCGCGCGGGATTTTTTTCGATGTGAAAAATTAAACTACACACTTGCTGTGTGTGAACGTGAGAAATTGTCGCCTTCTTTTACAATTTCCACAACGTACTGTTAAACTACACTACCACAGTTCTCGAAAATACTTGAGAAAATATTCAACAAAGACTGGATCATTTCATCACAAAGAATAATATACTGTACAAATAACATATTTGTTGAATAAATCACAACGGCAAAAGAAAACAAAGAGTATGCAATAGGGACATTATTAGACTTGCATTTGATACCATAAATCACAAACGATGGCTCAAAAAACTGCAAAATATGGCATTAGAGTGACAGCGCTGACATTGAGAGCTACCCACAATAGATACAAATATGTAGAAATGGGAAACTTTAAATCACAATTACAGAAAATTACATGTAATTTTTCAGGGTTCAGTACTAGGACTAGTACTGTTCATAGTATACATGAATACTGTGAAATATCAAAAACCCTCAAAACAACACTGTTTGCTGACGACACAAACATCCTCTGCGATGGTGACAACTTTGAGACGCTCTTATAAAATGAAGGTAGAGTGCTGAGCGGATAAAGACCTAATTTGACCAAAATAAATGATCACAAACATTCATTTTAACAAAATGTAAAATCTTTGGCAAATGCCTAAAACTCCAACAAGAAACTCATGATAGATCACACTGAAACTAACAGTAATTATCTTTTGATGAGTACAAATTGATAATAAAAAAAAAAAAAAAACTAATTTTAATGCATGTTTGGCTACATTTAAAGACTGAAAATTGTTGATCAAGAATAATCGGAATGTGAATGATTGGTTTTTCTGTAACTTCAACTAAATGTTCACAAATACAATTGCGAATATGTTATTGTCCTTGCCATTGTCACTTTAGTGTTCTTGGTCCTTTGTTGATGGTGGACTCACTGAGATAAAATAGGAGTGGCATCCCGAGCACACGTTTGCATCTTGTTGCTGCAGAGCCTTGCATCTTTGCCACAGGATCTTCGGAGAAGCAGTAGCAGCATTCTGAGACACGGATGCCCTTCCCTTACTGCTTCTCGAAATTGTCATATATTTTGGACAGCGCAAGTATGAAACTGACAGTTTTGCCACTGTGCCAGACTGCAGGTTGTGCGCAACATTTTGATATTTGCTGTTATTTTGTATAAACGTTGTTATGACATGGTTAACCTTAATTTCCCTTAAATTTTATTTTTGAAAGGGGTTCGGAACCTGCCACCATTGGTCATGCACATGCACACAAGAGAGTTCTGCCATGACATTTTTAGCTGTGGCACGTTTCGACGATCAGATACGTCCTGTAAGGCAAAAACGTTTTGGTGCCATCTTGTTGCATTTCAGAAAAACACGTCAAAGTCAGTTTTTCAGCAAATCACTGTTAGGTAAGTTGCCCAGCAAAAAAGCTGACCAGTGAGTTTGTGAATAATAAACTGCAAAAGGGCGAGTCTTCGCTGTATAAGTTGACATCATTGGTTTGTAAACCTAATGTTTTACTACATAATCATGCACAGGACTGTACAATACAAACTTTTAGCCGACATGATGCGCATGCTTTACGCCAGGGGTCCCCAAACCCCGGTCCGCGGACCGGTACCGGTCCGAAGGGCATTTGGTACCGGGCCGCACAGAAAGAACTTGCCTTAATTCCGTTTTATTTATTTTGGAATCCGAACGATGTTTTTTTTTGAAAAATTACCGGATGCTCCGTTACATCCGTCTGTGTCACGCTTGACACACGTCAAGCCACGCTTCTCCTTTACGTGACCGATTACGCTAAAAACAAAATGCCGAAGCTCGCAAAATGAGTAAAAAAAACTGCTGGAGATCGCAAATGACGGCGGCCTTAAAAGTACGTTCGAGACAACTGGATTAAAGTTATGGCTGAATACTCTGAGATCGCCACAATAGCACTGTTGCTATTTCCGACATCCTACCTGTGTGAGGCGGGGGTTTTCTGCAGCAACAGCGACTAAAACAAAATTAAGAAGTAGACTGGACATAAAGCACACACTTGAGGTGTCATTGTCTCCTATTACCCCGAGATGGGACCGT
The DNA here is from genome assembly GCA_018466805.1 of Hippocampus abdominalis. NCBI lineage: Eukaryota > Metazoa > Chordata > Actinopteri > Syngnathiformes > Syngnathidae > Hippocampus > Hippocampus abdominalis. The sequence continues at coordinate 20,941,456 of CM031703.1, read as the reverse complement.
CTGGTTGCAGAAAATCAAGCTCGGGGCTGTGGTGAGTTATCATTTTCATGCACTTTGAATTTGCGTTGTATCGTATTTTGAAGGCATTAAACATTACCATAGCGATCAGAGTGTTGCGGCCAGATTAAACGCTCCTTGTGTTTATTTTATTTTGAAAACACCACAGTGTTCATGCAGCTCATACCATATTATTTTGTTGTATTAATCCGCCACACTTTAAATGCCGGTCCCTGAAAATATTGTCTGACATAAACCGGTCCGTGGGGCATAAAAGGTTGGGGACCCCTGCTTTACGCAACCCTTTTAACAACTTAACAAAACAAAAACAAGAATGCAGTTATGTGAAGCCCTCAATGGTGTCACATCACAAAGCAGTTTGGTGTGTTGCCTTGGTGTGTGTGAGGGGCAAGGAGAGGGTGTGATGGGTGTATTGTCACTGGGAGCTAGTCATGACATTTCCATGCCTCGTTTCCACTAAAGCATTTCCATCTTTTCCTCCAGTCTCCCCCCAATCTCTGTCTTCCTCTCATAATTGGGACCTTCGCTTACAATTCTAACCCCACCCCCATTGCCTTGCGGAAGCCTGATAGCATGGTACCTTAGCCCTAATATTAAGAATGCCCCCAACCCTGTGGCCCATTGCATTCTCACTTCCTCTGAGTTGCACAGAGAGGTTACAGTGGCATAATTGCCAACTAGGCGAAGAAGCCTCAGAGAAGGGCCTGCTGCCCAGCCAGCCCTATTCCCACTGGTCAGTCATGCACTAATTCAATAAATGAGCTGAACGTCAGAGCAAGCATCTCACAGTTTTGGACTCATTCCTCAACACCCACATATTCTGACTCTACATACATGTAGCAGTATGAGAAATGGCAATACTTTGTGATTTTTTTTAAAACTGTGTTCTTATCGCCTGCATTTGTTTGATATTTGTGCTGCATGTCTCACACACACATTTTATATATACAGTATAGACGTGTTTGTCCTGGGTATGACGTAAAACTGCATCCGACCGGGAGAGGGATGGGCGCCGCCAGGTCTAATTGCCCAAGACACACCACATGACGACGAGCGTCTGTGGTGCCCCAACGACCCTCTGGGGTTACGGGATAGACGAGACGAGACGATAGACGTGTTTGGTGAAACGCTTCTGTTAGGGGGAGTGAAACCCCCCTCTTTTTAGGATGGTTTGCCCCAGCAGCACGGGTGAGGTGCGTGCGTTTGTTGGATACCAGAGTGTTGTTTATGTGCCGCTGTCTTGAAAACTGCCGGCCGTAAACAAATGCACGCACGCACTTCGCCCGTGCTGCTGGGGCAAACCATTCTGAAAAGAGGTGGGTTTTACTCCCCCTAACAGAAGCGTCTCACCAAACACGTCTGCTTTTTTTTTATTAAACAATACAAACTCGTCTGCTCATAAAGGACGCTACAGGACACCAGAGTGTTGATTATGTGCCGCTGTATTGACAACTGCTGGCCGTAAACAAACGCACGCACGCACTTCCCCCGTGCTGCTGGGGCAAACCATTCTGAAAAGAGGGGGGTTTCACTCTCCCTAAAAGAAGCGTCTCACCAAACACGTCTGCTTTTTTTTATTGAACAATACAAACTCGTCTGCTCACAATGGGCGCTACACGAGGAAGCGTTTCACCAAACACATCTGCTTTTTTTCAAAATCTTGATTGACCAATTTTCTCCCCCTCTCCCTCCCTTGTGGTTTCTTTCTGACTTCCGGGTTGAGTGAACGCTGGCGCGTTTGGCTGCTGCTGCTCAGCCGCATTGTGTTTTATTTTTCTCTGTTTCCTGATTGTAAAGTGTCCTTGGGTGTTTTGAAAGGCGCTTATAAATAAAATGTATTATTATTATTATAATACAAAAACGTCTGCTCACAATGGACGCTACGAGGAAGCGAAGCGAGAGGAGTGAAGTGACGCATTCAAGTGCGCTCAGTTAGTTCGAGAACCGAAATTTGTTCGTCATCGAGGCATAAAAAACTCAAAATTTTTGTTCGAAAACCGAATTGTACGAGAACCGAGACGTTCGAAAACCGAGGTTTGACTGTATATATATACCGTAATTTCCGGACTATAAGCCGCGACTTTTGTCACACGCTTTCAACTCTGCGGCTTATTTAATGAAGCGGCCTATATAAATACTTTTTTAACGGCCGCCTGTGTACTGTCTTTCTTTAACCCTAAATATCTCATGTAACAATATGGGCACCTGTGGCTTATAGACAGGTGCGGCTTATGTGTGTACAAAATGTTTATTTTCCTTTAAAAATGTAGTGGTGCGGCTTATAATCAGGTGCGGTCTATAGTCCAGAAATTATGGTGTGTATATATATATATATATATATATATATATATATATATACAGTAAACATTCCCATCCCGGAATTCTATGAAAAGGAATATCTTTCACCCGTAATAAAAATCTATGCATTAACATTTTGACTATGATATTACATGTTACCGGAACTTACGTAAGCGGAAATTCCACTAGCCGTAACCCGGATGGAGACGTAATGCCGCGGCAGCTTAAATACACGCAACGCCCACCCGATGCGACTGAAAGACGCGACAGTAGACACGTTTTCACTTTGCATTTTTCGATCATCAGATTCGAAACAACGACGTGTAAGTGAGTTTTTATTGGCGTGCGTTTTACTGTAATTGCGAAATATTTCAACTTTATTCACTTAAGTCCGTAGATCGCGGCACTAGCTTAAAAAGCAACGCCCACTCGACACAACTGGAGACGCGATGGAAGAAACGTGTTCGCTTCGCCGTTTTCTATCATCGGATTCGAAATGAAGACGTGTAAGTGACTTTATTGCCGTGCGTTTTACTTTAATTGCGAACGATTTTAACTTTATTCACTTGCGCCCTGTAGATCATGGCATCGAAAATGAAAAAGAACCCAACAAAACAAAACAACCCAAAATACTGTAGACTCATTTTTTCCCAAGACTGAAAAAAATCAACATTACAATACTGTACGTACTGTACTGTGTTGTGTTTTTTTTTTTATCTACACTTGTACTGTATATTGTACTGCTGTTTTTGTTGTATAAACAGTTTTTGGACACTATATTTTTTGCATTTTATTGCTTGTGTTGTTACACATGCATTTTTTCAACATACTCATAAAGGACATGTACCATGCTCATTTCCCAAAAGAGGAATTTCTATTATAAGAACAGATTGGACAGCGCAAACATGAGTCCATACTAGAGAATGTTTACTGTATGTATATATATACAGTATACATATATATGCATATTATATATATATATACATATTAAAGCTGTAAAACGATTACAATATTTAATCGAATTAAAAACGCAACTGTCATAACTCAAATTAACTCATAATTAATTGTGATTACTCACACATTTTTTATTGTTTCTGAATTTCCTTGTATATTTTTTCGTCCTATTTTTTCCCGTTTTAATGCTCTCATCACCATGGAATCATGGATCAGTTTTCTACGTGCAAAATGCAAATATTTACTGAAACAACAATTTCGATTTTCAATCTTACATGAACATTTTTCACTTGGAGCAGTTATGCACACATAATCACTCACACAATATTACTGTCTATATATATATATCCATCCATCCATTTTCCGAACCGCTTGATCCTCACTAGGGTCGCGGGGGGTGCTGGAGCCTATCCCAGCAGTCTTCGGGCAGTAGGCGGGGGACACCCTGAATTGGTTGCCAACCAATCGCAGGGCACACAGAGACGAACAATCATCCACGCTCACACTCATACCTAGGGACAATTTAGAGTGCCCAACGAGCCTGCCATGCATGTTTTTGGAATGTGGGAGGAAACCGGAGCACCCGGAGAAAACCCACGCAAGCCCGGGGAGAACATGCAAACTCCACACAGGGAGGCCGGAGCTGGGATCGAACCCGGTACCTCTGCACTGTGAAGCCGACGTGCTAACCACTGGACTACCGGGCCGCCCCCTATATATATATATATATATATATATATATATATATATATATATATATATATATATATATATATATATATATATAAGGTAAACTAGTACTCAGCCTATAGTGCAGGGGTGTCAAACTCATTTCACATTGTGGGCCACATACGGCCTCGGTAGATGTAAAGTGAGCCGGACCATTAAAATTATACCATACTCTGCTATAAATAACCAAAATAATGTATTTCCTTTGTTTTGGTCTAAAGAAGCACAAGGACATTAGGAATGTTGAAATTTAATAAACAGATCTTTTACAAAACATTTCATGAAGCTCCTTAGATTTCCTTAGACAAATGTGCAATTTACTTTTATCATTCACATGTATGATTTGCAACTGATCCCACTGATTGCACAAAGGCACACAACTTTAACAAGTACAGTAATTGGTATTGAAAACTATAGTAATGCACTTTTAAGATTAAACGAGATTTATAAAGAAAGGAATTTTTAAACCATTTACTCAAGCATATAAAATCTAAATGTAATCCCTGCCTACACCTTACAAATTTAGGAGAGTGCTATTACATGTGTAAAGAATAAAGTATTCACGTGTCCTTGAAAGCGTCTGCTGTGTTGTGTCTGTCTCAGTGACAGACTGAGGTTGCTGTTGTCTTCTTCTCTGATCGAAACAATGTTGTTTTTTACTCTGATCAAAACTGTATCCAGGCTACCTGCTCTTTATTCACCAGAGGCTCATCAACCTAGTCTCTTATTTCTCTCCCGAAACAGTGTCTTCTCCCGCTTGGTGTACCTTAGCCTTCTCCGCTACGTACAATTTCTGTACATAGCTTGTAATGGAGGCTCCCGCTGGCAGTCTGTAGTGGAGTCATTAGGTGCAATGTGAATTATTTCAGCTTGAGTCGAGCTGTGGACAATGTTGACAAGCTTGCATGCAGTAGCCATACATTTAGCTTTGGCTTCAGCAAATTTCTTCTTCGTCATGTTTTCCATTTTCTTCACTTTGAAACGATCCATGATCCATGTCTGTCTTAGACGAGGGGGCGCAGTACTCACATCAGCTGTGTGCTTGGCCATTAAGTGGTATTTCAGACTCGACGTGCGATGATGCAGTTTACAACTGCAAAACACAAAGGTCACTTTGGTCTTGTCGGGGGAACAATCTGGCAACGTTTTAAAACTAAACTTTCATTCCTAAACACTTTAGGTATCCGGATTAAAACATATTAATCTTGAGGCATATAAACGGATTAATCTCACGACTGTTTAGCACACCGGCTTCACAGTACAAAGGTGCAAGGTTCGATTCCAGCTCCGGCCATCCTGTGTGGAGTTTGCATGTTCTCCCCGTGCCTGCATGGTTTTTCTCTGGATACTCCGGTTTCCTCCCACTTCCCAAAAACATGCATAGCAGGTCAATGGAACACTCCAAATTGCCTCTCTAGATGTGAGTGTGAGCGTGGATAGTTGTTCATCTATATATGCCCTGTGATTGGCTGTCAACCAATTCAGGGTGTCCCCCGCCTGCTGCCCAAAGACAGCTGAGGTGGCTCCAGCACGCCTCAACCCCTGTGAGGATAAGTGGATTAGAAAATGAATGGATGGATGGATGGATAAGAATCTCTAAACAAACATCCCACCTGGCTAACCAATCACTATTTTATGAGTTCATTATGCGTTTAAAAAAATGACTTAGTTGAATCCTGATGAACATTTCATCAAGATATACCAAAAGCTGGAAGCACATGTAACAGCCCAAGACCTTCAGAAACTATCTGGGGCTCTACAGTAACCACAAAAGAAAATCAGACAACTTAATTTCCTTTCAAATTTTGCCGAATTTTTGGCCATTTATAGAGGCCATATATATTGGCACCTCTACCTATGAATGCCTCTTCATGGGAACATTTCAAGTTCTGAAACGCCTCGAAACGAAGATATTGCCTCTTGTTACGAAAGAAATTTCAAGATACGAAAGGCAAAAATACGGTATGGGCTGCTCCTCGCAGCTCCAAGTTTCCTGAACGCAACATACTTAAAGCTGCTCTGTCATTGGCTATTACCGAGCATCTTCCTGGCATCCAATTGGCTAAGAGGGATCTCCTCCCGTTTGTGTCTCTGTGTGTAGATAGATATGTGTCTTGCAGCATCCTCGTCATTCGCCCCTCGGGCAATGAGGCGTTCTGGTACTTTTACGTGAATGTGAATCACCCAGAAAAAGTGTTCACCAGTCCGGAGATCGCTAACTATGCTGATATTTGCCTTGGGCATTTTTGAAGGTTTGTTCAAAGCCGACAAAAGCAAACTCCCTTGGGTCAGTTCTTTACAAAACGCCAGGCAAAAACCACTTCTGAGAGAGAACATCAACTCAAGAGAGCAAAAAAAACTTAGAACAGATTAGGGCATTTACATGGAAAACGCGTCTCTACTTACAAAATGTTCTAGTTAAGAAGTTTCTTCCAGAACCAATTAATTTCGTATGTAGAGGTACCACTGTATTACCAATTTAGTTTTTAATCTGTTGTACTTCATATAAAAAAAAAAATCCCATTCCAATGTGTGAATATCCTAATGTGCCAGTATATCCAATGTCGCCAGTACAGTATACCCAATGTTGCCAGTGCTGCAAGAACGCTTTATAGCAGCTCACAGCTCAAGTTTACTTTTGTTTCAGAATTTTGCATGGTTCAGATAGTAGATGTACAGCTACATCCTATTGAACTACACAAGTTTGTCTACGTTAATAAACTATGCAATATGGCCCTATTTAAAATAAATAATTCAATTTAAAATTATTTTCGCACACAGCAATCATAGAGTATCACATTTGCACATCTTGCCCCTCTGTGTTGTCTCATTAACATTCTGTTTTGTCCAAGGTGGTCTCAAACGCCGGTGCCATGGCCACTGGGACCTCAGTGTAAACATGGCCTAAGAAAGACCCTGGGCAAAAATATCATTGATTGGAGAGAAAAAAAAAAGACGCAACCATTTGGAGGTATATTCTTCGGACTGACGAGACAAAAGTTCGTGAACCCCAGAAATATTTGTCCCAAAAATCTATTTGTAAACTAATTTGCTCCGCTATTTGTTCCATTTGAGGTTCTACTCAAAGGCGCCCCCTTTATTGCTCCATTTTCATAACTTGGCTGGAGTGGCAGATGGTCGAAAGAACACTCATAACTCAAATCACGGCTCGCAGCACAAGTTGAAAATTTTGTTCAGCGATGGCTTGTATATGGAAATTTTGTAAAGTTGTGTCATTTGTAAGTCAAGGTACGACTGGATATCCACATTTGACACAATATTTTAACGTTTGTTTTTTTTTTTTACATTTATTGGTTGCCTGATTCTAAAATGCAAAAATCAACGTTTAATAATTACTAAATTAGGACATTAATATTATTGAAGGAATAAGGTATGTCTTTTGTAATGCTTTTAGTGTGATAGCCCAGCATGCAGACTTAGAGAGTGATTTTACCTTGTCAATACTTTGACCGACTTTGCTCTACTATATTGTTGACATGACATGGCATGACATAACTGTATCATTAACTCTTCCCATGATGCCATCGGTGTTTGGTCACTTGAGAAAAGGCGTGAGTGGTCGATGCGTGGGAAGATAGTGACGCATAAAGGAATAATGACCACCGGCACTGCTTACACTTGGTTTTATTTTAGCAACTTATTCGCACATCACATTTCAGATGCAGGCATAAGCAATTTGTCCATGTCTTCTTCCCATCTTCCTTGTATTCCCTGTTGCTCTCCAGCCTTTGATTCATTTTCCAGCTGCGCCCAGTTCTGCTCATGCCGTGCTAGGGTGTCTGCCTGTATAGTTATGTATATGTCTGTTCTCCGTGCATGTGTGTGTTTGTGGTTCACACACCCAGCAGCCTCAGGACCTTGTCCAATTTCCAGTGGAACAGTGTGGCGTCTTCCTCAGTCAGAACATCTGGAAGTGGGCATTTTGCAGTCTGCAGCCACTGATTATATTATCTTGTTGGGCCATGGGTTTGTGTGTGTGTGTGTGTGTGTGTGTGTGTGTGTGTGTGTGTGTGTGTGTGTGTGTGTGCATGTGTGTGTGTGTGTGTGCATGTGAGTGTGTGCATCCGTTTACATGCACACACCACACAACTAGTCCACACTATATTTTACTGTACGTTATGCATGCAGGAGAAAGTTTTGTCAGCAATGCACAATACATAGATTGGCTATTGCTTATTAAAGTGTGTGGATTTCATGAGCATGTGTGTATGTTTGCAATAGGATCAAGTGGTGATTACTGATACTTTTGGTGAAAAGCATGTTTAGACAGGGCTTGCCTAAACGTTTGGCAACGATTAGGCAACTTCCTCCCTATCATCCGGAGTCCGCTCTCCACTTAATGTGTGTTTGTGAGTGTGCAAATGAGTGTGTCTGTTTGTTGGTTATTTCGCAAGTACAACACCACATTATTGAGATCATTAGTCAGATCATAAATGTAAAGACATTTGTGATCTGACAAGAAAAAAAAATGTCAGATCAGTAGAACACTCCTGGAATATTTTCTGTTATTTGTTTATATGTTCAATAAAGAAGTAAACAAACAAATTATATAAATGGGATTTGAATACCTGTGCATACTTGGAAATCATACTTTATGAATAATGGGGATCAAGTTAGGTGTTTTTTTCAGTCGAGATTCTCTATTTCTTTTTTGTCTTGCCCGATTTAAGATTCTTAAATTCCAATGTTAGTTCATTCCAATATTTAGTGCCATTTATTGAAATACTGTGTGAAATTGGTCCAAAATCTGTCGGCACAGCACCAAGCAAAAATGTTACAAAAAATGGAAATACCATTTAAATATGTACTTTCTGCCATCCAGTGGAAGAGCAAATGTAGATATCTGTTACTATAAATTGTTGAGGTTACAGAGCTCAAAATGCATTTTTTTTAAGTAAATCTAATTCTCAGACCACTTAAGATAAATTGGATACTACGACAAACCTGATGATCCCTCACAGCACAATATTGTGCCACAGCTTACTTGCGGTGAATCAGTGTCTTAAACAGTCCCCCAAAACACACAGTCATACCCATATAAAAATAATCATCATCATCATAAGGCAGTCCATTTTATTTGTAGGCGCCTTTCAGGGCACTCAGTCAAAAGTCAGATTGAGTACACAAAAAAAAACAAAGTTTCTAGATGTAACTTAAATGTTGATTTTTTGTTTTTTTCTGAGGGATTGTGACAGATTGTTCCATAGATAGCTACGTGGATGAAACACATGTAACTCAAACAGGATAAACGGATTAGAAGGACAGTGAAGAGCATAAAGGAAGGGTCGCAGAGAGTGTGGGATGGCACCTTGGGACGGGTGAGGACAGAGATTTCAAAGGCTGTCAGGTTACGGAGAGACTTAAGAAACATCTTGGATTCAGTTCTCTGACTGGTTGAAAGCGGGTTCTTGAGTTGTGTGTTCTAAGGGGGGACAGTAATCCAGCTGGGAAATACAATGATGTTACTGTGAGGCGTGCATCAAGGCGATACTCCGACCATAATTGCAAGAGTTGTTTGGTTGAGTTGCACATTCAAAGGTGCAGTCTGTGAGTGGAGAGTACATTTTGATATGCAACCAGATGTGAAGCCGAAAATTAATCTCTTTGTAGCCGATTGGAGACCAGCCGAAAGGTCAGCTAATCAAGTGGGTTTCCTAGAGTAGTGTGGAACGGAAGACCACAAAGACCATGTTGGTTTCATGTCGTTGTATCCGAAGATGCATCGGGATATATGGCATCACAGATCTGGAAAGGAGAGATACGATGATCCGTGTGGGTGTAGTAGTCCATGAGAGTCGATTGTGTCACTGCATAATTGATCGACAAATGAAATGTAGAATATGATCGGATGAGCTACCAGAAAAAGCACTGGTATTTTCCCAATCCGACTGATCTGAGTTAATTGATGTGAGGAAAATAAATACGCCAAATAGTGCAAAATATTGGTGTAAGGACCAACATTTCCGTAGCAAAATCGTCAAGTAAACACGATCCAAGGCAAACGCTTTTCAAAAGCAGCGGCAGCCAGGCACGCAATTACTCCCGGAAGCCAAGTACTAAATACATGCTCACACTCACACACCCATGCATGCTATCCAAGATACTCATGGGCTTTGACTGGCCATCAGGAAATGAAAGGATCATTTAGTTTAGAAGAGATGAGAGGATTAAGGAAAATGAGTGTCTGTCGTTTGATACAGATTCCTGCACAAGGGAGAAAAAAAAAAAGCACAACCTCAAAATAAGGACATGCAGGAAACTGAAACCTTGATTGCTTTGACCTCATTACAATCACAGTTTGTCATTTAAACATACTTGTGTAGCAAAGATGTGAGATGCTTGGGATATCCAGTGAAACTCCTCACCAACGAAATCATGTTTGCAGCAAGACATTTTTCACAACTGGGGGTTTTTCACTGTAGCAAATTTGATCTCAGATGTAAACACACACACACACACACACACACACAAAGGTACGTGTACACGGACACAGAAACGTATGTGTACTCTTTATTTTTATTCCAATAGTGCATAAGTATGAGCACACACTTATTTGACACTTCATATAGTCAGTGTAGAAGGGAAAAAAAAAGGGACAGAAATTGAGAAATGTATGATCAGCATTCACTTTCACTTACATCAATTACTTGGATAATGTATTTTATTTTGCTTACTCCGTCTTTCATTTTGATCACTTTTACTCTATCTTCCAGCGTCAGAGCGCTTCTTGTCTGAGCTGTTTGACATCCAAAGGTCCGTTTTGTAGCCATTTTAGCAATGCAACGTTCTTGCTGCGGCTGAATCTAATACAGTCAAACCTCGGTTTTCGTACTTAATCCGTTCCAGAAGACTGTTCGGAAACCGAATTGTTCGGAAACCAAAACCATGTTTCCCATTGAAATCAATGTAAAATGTTTTAATCCGTTCCAAGTCAAGAAAACAACTTTTTTAAACCACTTTTTTTTACAATTTCACACCATAAACTGTACAAATGTAATGGGAGATGACCAATTTTAACATTAACATAGTAACATAAAAATTGCGCCTCTCCCAGCTGTCAGCAGGCAGTAGGAGAGGTGCTGACTTCATTATTTGAATTGTTAACGCTTAGAAGAAATGTGATTCTGATGATAATGTAATAAGCTGCCTCGAAAGAAGATTTTTGAGGATTGTTTTTTTCATTTTTTAGAGAAGGGATGCCGCATAAGTGACTGACTGACAAACTAGCTGCAGTCATGAACATTTTAATGTTTCAGCTTTTGATGAATTCATCAACGGCAACTGTGATCATCACACAAGTGTCAACAGCTTACTAGTCTGATTCCGTTAAATCCAACTCCTGTCAGTCAAACAAGAACGAGTGTACACAACAATTACACATGGCTAGGTTGCGTGACATCGTTAGGTGGTGATGAGCGAAGCCAGGTTGTTGCTGTGGAGGATTACTGCATGCTTCAACTGACCAGGACAAGACCTGATGAGAACCACATACTTCAAGTCGTTGCTGTTCACATACTGTTAAAGGTAACACTGTAGTATGATATCATTGTGATTAGCATTCAGCTCTCGTCTTATATTAAAATTATTATGTCAAATGTTATCGGTCTACAGTAAACATAAATACGTTATATTCACTGTTCCAATATTTTGGAGAGGATATTAATATTGGTTGCAATGATTATTTGCCACCATGCACAACATATTTATATACAGTCAAACCTCGGTTTTCGTACTTAATCCGTTCCAGAAGACTGTTCGGAAACCGAATTGTTCGGAAACCGAATTGTTCGGAAACCGAAACCATGTTTCCCATTGAAATCAATGTAAAATGTTATAATCCGTTCCAAGTCAAGAAAACAACTTTTTTAAACCACTTTTTTTTTTACAATTTCACACCATAAACTGTACAAATGTAATGGGAGATGACCAATTTTAACATTAACATAGTAACATAAAAATTGAAGGAACATCTCTCTCTCTCTATCTGTCGTGGGGCGTGCGCCTCTCCCAGCTGTCAGCAGGGAGTAGGCGGGGCATTTCGGCATCCCGAACTCCTTCGCCAACACAGACACACGCACACCTGACTCATATTTTGCGATTAAATCTTTCTTCAATTCTATAGTTTTGCATCCTATTTTCCTCTTTTCTTCACCAGGTTCACCACTTCCACTTGCTTTCTTTGGTGCCATGATTAGGGGCTGATACACGATGCAAAAATAACAGTCCGATATAACGTAGTTCTCACCAAACACGTCTGCTTTTTTAAAAAAAACATTCTTAATCGAACAATACAAACTCGTCTGCTCACAGGCTGTTTCTGTACGATTATTGCATAATAATGAGACACCGGACACCAGAGTGTTCATTATGTGCGGCTGCATTGAAAAATGCAAACAAACGCACGGCCCCCCACCCCAGTGCTGCCAGGGCAAACCATTATGAAAAGAGGGGGATTTCACTAGTCCTAACAGAAGCGTCTCACCAAACACGTCTGCTTTTTTTTATTGAACAATACAAAAACATCTGCTCACAATGGTCGCTTCCTGTGTAGCGACGAGACACAAGGGAGCGCCGCGACATGAGGGAGTGTCACTTCACTCCTTTCGGCTTCGCTACCTCGCGAAGCTACACGAGGTAGCGTTGCTAGACGAGGTAGCGAAGCCGAGAGGAGTGAAGTGACGCATTCAAGTGCGCTCAGTTAGTCCGAGAACCGAAATTTGTTCGTCATCCGAGGCATAAAAAACTTTTAGTCCGAAAACCGAATTGTACGAGAACCGAGACGTCCGAAAACCGAGGTTTGACTGTAACAAATACGTCCTGGACCCGGTGGCTTTTCTTTCCACCATCTTACTGTCTCGAACTCGACCTCCCCTCGATCGCTACCCAAAACAGCGTTGCTCAGCTGATGTCCTGCAATGAACTTTTAGCCAGCCACGGGACGCTTCGTAGTCCTCGATGGCCATAGTTAGCGCGATGGAACTCACCTTCTCTCTAATCAGCGCTCCAGTTAGCGTTACGTTTTTAGCATGATAACAAGTAAAGCATTCCAGGAAATGTTCGTTTATTTGACTGTCCGTCGAGCCACAAGCAATTTACTCTGAGCAGCTAATCGGATTCATTCCACTCTCTCTTCCACGGATCTAGCTACAGTATCTACACACATAGATAGTGAGGTCCCTCTTGGCCAATCGGAGGCCAGGATGATGCTCGGTAAGCCAATGGCAAGAGCAGCTCTGAGAATGTTGCGTTCAGGAAACTCGGAGCTGTGTAAACCAGTGTGGTGGTGGCTTTTGCCGTTTCCGAACGAAGCAGTAGAGGTCGCAGTTGGATTACACTTCGTTGTAGTGAATCTCTCGCGAGGCAAGAGCAGAGAAAAATATTTCGTATAACGCAACAGTTTTTTTTTTCGTTGTATGGAGGGCAGGAGAATGGGAATGGTGTTAATGATTGAATGAAGATTTTTTCACATTAGGGGATATTTTCGCCATGGAGGTTTTGTTGTAGTGGAGTTTCGCTGTAATTGCAATGACAGGATGGTGTGTTAAACATAAATAAAAACAGAATATAGTGATCCCTCGCTCTAACGCGGTTCACTTTCCGCGGCTTCGCTGTTTCACGGATTTTTTTAGTGCAGTTTTTTTAATGCTTTTAAACAGTGAATTGCGTTCTGCGTCCTGATTGGCTAAGGCACTGACCAACGTGAACAGTCTCCGCACCTCGTCTCTGTTCAGCTTGCCAAATTTACCATTCCAAATTTTTGGTCTTTGGTTTCATTGTATCAGTGGCGGATGCTGGTCTGTCAAGGAGGGAAAGCTCAATTTCGGCCTACATCACAAAATGTGTCCGTTTATTTATACGTGAATTCTACTCTCCATTCCTTTTCAAAAAAATGAAAAGGATGCCTTCACCATAAAATCGGTGATTGGCTCATTTCGCTGTCAATCAAAAAGAAGATTCAGCCTCAGACAGATCATCCACACATCATGCAGAATAGCTGAGCTTCCTGGCCAGCCGATACACGCCCACTGTCCATAGACTCCCAGAGATGCTGAGCGTCCAATGGGCGGGACAAATCCAGCATTTTTGTCCAATGACTCATCTCGTTTCAATGCATTGGGACAACCTACATTGAACTCTCAAGACGCCCAGCGTCCGCGCGATCGACGCTCGGCGTCCACACAGTTTAAAGCACAGTGAAGCTGCGGGAATGAATGAGAAGAGAGTCGCGCCGTAACCAGTAATAAGAAGCTGATGTAATAAGAAGCTGTGTGTGTGTGTGTGTGTGTGTGTGTGTGTGTGTGTGTGTGTGTGTGTGAGATTTTCAGGAACATTTTATTTTATAAAACCAGTTCATTTCTTTACATTTTTTTTAATAAATTATGGTTCCGTCCAGTATTTTTTTAATCAATGTACCCACTGTAAAATATATATATTTCTAATCAACACAAAACATTTTTGGATGGGGGGGGGGAAAAAACCCTGCTGCTCCATCCTTGTCTGACTTATCACATTTTGGAACTGCACTTGTCATCATACTCCAGAACTATTTGGAAATGAAAAGATATAACTAAATATAGAAAGAAATAATTCATTTTAAAATAAAGATTTGTGCACATAACAAACACATAAAACAACAGTAAGCATCATCATCTGGGATCATAGTAAGGATCTGTCCTCAAAAAGAAACCAGAAACCAGAAAAAATATATCAATATTATTTTTACATATATGTATATATTTGTATAATATTATATATATATTAGTGCTGTCAAGCGATTAAAAAAAGTGAGATTAATTATGGTCTGTAACTCATTGATCTAATTAATCTACACTTTAATCTCATCTAAAAATTACTGAGAAAACGCCTATTTTCATTTTAAATTCATTAAATTGTTGAGGCAGATCAAAAGATAAAAGAAAGAGTGGGATTCTAAAGTATTTCATTGTTTTTCAGCAGACTTGGACAGATGCAGTCCTAGCCATTTACTTTCTGCTGTATTTGAGACTAGTCAAAGTCCTACCTGCAACCTTAAGGTTCGACCACGAGGGGGAATATCACTGTTTTGTTTGTTTTTGTAAATCACCAAAGAATTACAAGATAAAAATAAAATAGAACAACAGGTCCTTAGAAGTGCTAAGGTTAACATATCAAAAACAGTAAGAACAATTTTCTGAGCAATACAAGTACTCAACACTGAACTTGCTTCAGATAATAAACAAAAAATTAAACAGACCCTTAAATCACAGTGCTGTAAATTAGCACTTCCGAAATAACACTGTTCATCATGATAAACAAAAAGTGCTGAAATAAACATCAATCACTTCTAGTAGTCTACAGAGGAAACATCAACTATTCCTCGTACGTGGAGTGTTCTTCGAGTCTAGTTTGCCGAAGAGCTTTGCTATGTATGGCTCGCTATATTGCTCACGCTTTCGGTGCTAACGTTAGCTGTGGCTGCACTCGCGACCGGGTGCTTTGCATTGATGTGGGAGGCTAAACTTGAGCCGCTTCGGTGGTAAGCAAACTCCTTCTTACAAATTAGGCACAACTAGTGTTGTGCCTAATTTGACGTATACTTATGACACCTTTATCAATTGTGTCATCAGGGCGTTTTTGGAATGTAAATTTTCCATTCATTGTGCCGAGAACTCTCACATGCTCCTCCATTTTCACCTCTCTACTCCTCACCGCTGCTTACTAAGTCCGCACAACTCCAAGGTGAGCTTATCAGCTCCGACTAAACAAGCCCCAACATAATGGCAGCCAATCAATGTCCGCTTCAGGCTGTGACTGACAGTTGTTTCCCCACACACAACTCAAACACAGGAAGCCAACACATAAAAATATTATTATAAAAAGGCAACATACCTTCATAAAAAATAAAGGCAGTGATTAAAATTTAGATTACCGCAATCAAAAAACATAGCACGCTAAACATGACTGAAATTAATTAATCGCAATTAATGCGATAATTCGTTACTAAAAAAACATAGCACGCTAAACATGACTGAAATTAATTAATCACAATTAATGCATATCTATCTATCTATATATATATATATGTATATACTCTTTAAAATATCAATTCAATCATTAAAAAGAAGACTGACAGTATCACTAGCTGCCAACCCAGAAAATTGCACTCAACTGAGTGTTTTTGCATTACGTGAGACATTTTAGTGGGACACTTGCGCTTCTGCTTCACTGAGGATCTCTGTCATTTGTGGTGGCAGGAAACCAACCACTGTTATCAAGTTCTTTTTGCATTCATGTTACTTTTTAATTATATGTTAAAATCTCAAGTCCCCACTCAAGGGAGTATTAATGGTGCATCCATTTGAGAAGCAGTGTTTTAGTATGTCATTCAATTTTACAAAATGGTGCTTTTTTTAAACTAAAAATCGAGAAATAAAATCAGTATTTGGGGGAGGTGGGGCTGGAATATATCCATGGTATTTCACATCATTTTATTGAAGAAAGTGAATTTTATGTACTTGTCAATTGAGCAGTGGCGGCTGGTCGACAGAGGGCGCTTGGATGCCACCATACGCCACCATTCCACACATTGTCGTCACCATATTAATATCCTTGAAGACAAAAAAAGAAACATTCACAATAATAATAAAAATAAATACAAAAGTTGAAATAAAAGTGTCCCTATTCTTAGGCGAGTGAGCTAAACAGTACATAGGTGATTATGAGTTAAGTTGTTTTATTCATCTCTGTTGTCTGAAATGACACCTTTTCACTCTGGGGTGCAGACATTTTTTGAATGGTTGCCTTCAGAAGAAGCGTCCTCTCTAATGCAAGAGGTAGAACCAAGGCTGGGACGCTACATTCATATGCTTTAACCCCCAGGACATCATATCCGAATGGCAGCTCGGACTACAAGATTCTCAACTGGTGGGTCACGACCCAAAATGTGTTGTGGACCCATTTTGGGTGGGTCGCGGACAACTAGTAAAACATTTTGGGTATTTTTTAAATGTTTGTGGTCTTGTGCAGAGGCCTACCAAATTCCCACGTGGAACATAATTATGTAAACGACAGGGAGCGTAGCTGTCTTAGCATTTTAGCTGCTTGTGGTCGTCCAGGGTGGAGCTACATGGTGGCCAAGGTTGCCCCCCCCCACCCCCAACACACCTAGGGGAAAATTATGACATATGTGATTTTTCATCTATTTTCACATGCATGCAGTATTGTTAGACCTCTTGATACTCTGCCACAACTTTTTTTTTTAATGTCATCTGCATATTTAACTCTTTCATTCCACAAGACATACTTGTACGTCTTTTTAAAATTAGCCCCCCCCCCACCAAGGATGCGCTTGGACGTCTAAGTCTTTTTTTTGCGTCATAGAGAGGAGGAGGATCTGATGCAATCTGTGAATGAGAATAAGCCGTTTGCATTGTAAATCATGTAAAAAAGCGACCAGTAGGTGGCAGTGGTTCCTCGCATACTTGAAATGCATGCTTTACAAAAATCTCTTTTTCTCAGTTTTTTGCCCAGGAATCGCCATTTTCATGAAACTTATCCTGGTAGGCTCCATGTTCATGTAGCATTAGAACCAAATATTCTCTGGGTCTTGCAAGATTGAGGGGGTTGTTCCAGTGAAAATGGCTGGGATTTAATGAGTTAAAGATTAATTTATCAATTGAGGGCAGCACGGTAGTTGACTGGTTAGCACGTCCACCTCACAGTACAGAGGTCATGGGTTTGATTCTGGGTTCTGGCCTTCCTGCGTGGGTGTTCTCCGGATACTCTGGTTTCATTCCACATTCCAAAAACATGCATGGTCGGAAAATCGAACACTCTGTATTATCCTTTGGTGTGATTGCAAGTGTGAATGGTTGTTTGTCTATGCGTGCCCTGCGATTGGCTGGCAACCGGTTCAGGGTGTACCCCACCTACTGCCCGAAGACAGCTGGATAATGGATAATTGGACAATGGACAATTTGGTTAATGGATGGAATGATTTATTCAAGTGATCTGAATGCAAACTGGAAAAGAATCTAAGTAATGAACATTTGATTCCTACAGTCAACATCCATTCAACCTTTCCAGAAAGATGCATGGGAGTGGTGCTGTGACCTAAGAGCACAACTGGAAAGGAGTAGGACACACACTGTATCAGTTCCCTTCCCAGCCATCTTTATTGAACAAAAAAAAGAAATAATTTAAATGTGTTTCAGAGCCATAGCAGTAGTTGGTAGCCATTCAATAGTAGCCTAATGTACCGTGTACGTGAAGAGTCACAGTGTTGTGAGCTTTTACAGAGGGCACAGAGAGGATACCACCGGGAATCCGAGCCAAATGTGTCTTTGCTTACATTCGCCTCACACACCTGGTGTTGAGTCAGTCCATGTGTGTTCATAAATTTGCATGCCCTATTTAACTTCTCATTTCGTGAAGCAGCTCCAAGTGGAAGCAAGTCTTTTTGTCACACAATCAGTGGCCTGTTATAAAACGGAATTACTCCAAATAGAATTTGTGGACACCACAAGCCTGTTTGTGGATTTCCTCTTATGTTGGTTTTATTTTCACAGAGACAGCATGTGTAAAATCAAGCAATATGTGAAGACATAGACAGTATGTGTACAAATAGCCACCATTTATTGTGTTTAATGCAAACGATTGTGTGGACCGCGGATCTCTGTCAGAGACGCAGGTGTGCGTAAGTAAGCATCTCAACATTAGCTCCATAGCTGAGCTAGTTTGACACCTTCACATCCAAATAAGCATTCAGCTGTTAGCTTTGACACATCCGAAACCAGCTGGACCCTTTGTGAACGCTTTGTCGCCTCTACTCATGCTCCCTTGAGGAATTCGGTGGATGTGTCTGTCCACACCTTTGCCATTGCAATTGTGTGTGTATTGTATGTATCCCCTCCAGCCCTCTGCACATTTTGTTTGTATATGAGTTTTAACATGAAGCGAGTATATGCAAGGATGAAGGTGTTTGCATGCAAGGATGAAGGGCTCAGCTCTAAACAGTGGCATGTATCTGCACTGTGCTGGTAGGTCGATTTGATGTCATGTAACCTCCTTAAGATAGACCAGAAAATGTACCTGCCAATCCTGTTTTACAGTGTTTGTGTGTGTAGAAAGCCTCCCCCCTTCCCCCTGACTGCTGGCATTGAAAATTTCAAAGTATGGATACAAATATATTGGGTTCCAAGAGGCTGTTTGTAAGTCAAATGTTGTTTTTTTTTACCGGTACGTCTATACACATTACATTTTGATTTAAAATTAGTTTTACCCCCCCCCCCCCCCACCCCAAAAGAAAATCTATATGAATTGCATTAAATAAAATTACACACAGCATATACAGTGTACGGTCTGCACAAACACTCTAGAGATAAAGTACATTGTAAAACTTAACATTTCAATGACACTTTTATACAGTACAGTCTACCATAGTACCAAAGACAAGAAATTAATAAGGTTGTGTAGATGGTGGAGGAGGAAAGAAGAGATGGATGGAGGAGTTCAGGTGAGGCTGCTGATATAAGCATGTAAAAGACTCATCTTCTCACCACTGTCCAACTTTATGACAATGGCAACCTCCATTTCCATGGAGATTAAATGGGCGTTTCTTACCATGACCATTACCATTCCTTGCCTTGCAATTTTGCCGCCAACACCACTATCATTTGCCTTTCTAAACATCTCCAAATACTTATAAAACTTTGCATGCACATCAGGGCTGCCAATTGTGCCGTCTGTGAAGGCTGACATTTTCTCTCACTTTCCAAAGGAAGTCTCCTCAGCCAAGGCTACTAGCAGGTAACATTTGCTGACTGATTTTGTTTTCAGAGATGAAGTAGAAACATTACAATTGTTTGTTTTATGGCTTATAAAATAAATTCTTCATCTACATATAGATGTAATTGACATGTTTATACTGGATTACATGTTTGTATTTTTACATCTATAAATATTCATATTATAAATCGTAGGCAGCTATTTTATTGGAAATAAATTTATGAACTACCGATATAACATACAGATTCTTTGTGCAACAAGGTTCAACTGTATGAAGAAGTGTTCACGTGATGGTCAAATAGCATGAATTCTGTCAAGCTTTTATGAGGCATCTGCCTTGATGAGTTAATGATTCAACTCCGGGAAGAGTGGTTGAATACATTTGTCATTCTGAGGTAAAAATCCAACATTCTTATTTAACTTCAGTAGCTGTAGCAGGCTCAAAGCCACCCAAATGGGCACAGATCATTCAGCCTTTGTTTTTTAGAGTTTTTTGTCATCTTACATGGCGAAAGCGGGAGGGTGGATCGTGGACATTGTGAATCCAAGGGTGATGTGTGTCCCCATCAACAGTAGCATCTGAGCCTATAATAGGTTATCAAAAAAACAACCCCCCCCAAAAAAGTGTGTGTGTATATATATATATATATTAGAGCTGTCAGTTTAGCGTGTTATTATCGGCATTAATTTAAATAAATTTTAACGTGATTAAATTTTTAATCGCGAGATTAATGCGGCAACACGTCACAGCGGATGTTACGTTGCTCTACAAATAAACCGGCAACAAAACAACAAGCACACTGCACAGGTCCAAGCCTATGTCTGTTTTGCCAGCCACGGCAGCGCAAGACACCGAAAACGGATACTTAAAGAGTTTATGAATGGAAAGTTTACTTTTAAAAAGTTGCCAGATAGTTCCACTGACAAGACCAAAGTTACCTGTATGTTTTGCAGTCGTAAACTGAGCTATCATCATAGCACGTCGAGTCTGAAATACCACTTAATGGCCAAGCACACAGCTGATGTGAGTACTCCGCCCCCTCGTCTAAGCTATGGATAATTTCAAAGCGAAGAAAATGAATAACACGACTAAGAACAAATTTGCTGAATCCATAGCTAAATGTATGGCTACTGCATGCAAGCCTGTCAACATTGTCCACAGCTAGACTCAAGCTGCAATCATTCGCATTTCATCTAACGAGATTGGCTGGCAACTGATTCAGGGTGTCCCCCGCCTACTGCCCGAAGACAGCTGGGATAGGCTCCAGCACCCCTCGCGATCCTAGTGAGGATCATGCGGTTCGGAAAATGGATGGATGGATGGATGGATGCATCTAACGACTCCACTACGGATTGCCAGCGAGAGCCTCCATTAAAAGCTATGAACAGAAATTGTATGAAGCGGAGAAGGCTAAGGTACACCAAGCGGGTGAAGACACTGTTGGTGGTGAGCCTCTGGTGAATAAAGAGCAGGCATTCTGTTGAGTACGATGTATGCCACTGATGCGATTGTTACTTGTTTGGAACTATTTTGTGTGGAAGGTTACCGTGTTCCGGGTCCATATAAATAATGGGGGTGGAGCTTCTCTGTGTTCGTCTGACAGCGACGGTTCGCTGAGGCACATCGAGAGTTCAGCGGTGCAGTGGTAGCGACCTAGCGACCACACTGAAAATAAAACGTCTCCAGTGTTGTCATTGAACCAAGTGTAGTCATCCGAAATGTCTACACAAAACCATAGAGAGTCTTCCGCGCAAGAAGGACCAACATAGCCTGACTGCTGCGTTCAAAGCAAACTTGACAAAAACGAAATATGCAACCATGAGTTGAATCCACTATAGGCTGAGTACTAATTTACCTTAGATGTGCACTTTATAATTTTATATTGCTCTGTTTTGATTCCTTAAAAAGAGCTGTTAAAGGAGCTGTTGTGTGACAAAATATTTTTTTTCACTGTTGCTGATAGACAGTAATATTGTGTGAGAGATTATGTGTGATTAACTGCTCCAAGTGAAAAATGTTCATGTGAAATTGAAAATCGAAATTGTTGTTTCAGTAAATATTTGCATTTTGCACAAAGAAAATTGATCCATGATTCCATGTTGATGAGAGCATTAAAACGGGAAAAAATAGGACAAAGAAATATAAAAGGAAATTCAGAAACGATAAAAAATGTGTGAGTAATCACGATTAATTATGAGTTAATTAGAGTTAATTATGACAGTTGTGTTTTTAATTAGATTCAATATTTTAATCGTTTGACAGCTCTAATATATATATAGCTGTATATATATATATATATATATATATATATATATACACAGCCATCTCGTTACCTCTGTGTCCCGCGTCCTAGACGCATAATTTTCCCGCGGGACGCACAGTTCCAAATAATGTGCGTTTTTGGGATGCAAGGAAATTTCTCAGTCAAAACAAAAAACAAAAAAGGCCTGAGGATTTTCCCGGTAGTCCAGTCGTTAGCACGTCGGCTTCACAGTGCTGAGGTACCGGGTTCAAATCCAGCTCCGGCCTCACTATGTGGAGTTTGCATGTTCTCCCCGGGCCTGCGTGGGTTTTCTCCGGGTGCTCCGGTTTCCTCCCACATTCCAAAAACATGCATGGCAGGCTGATTGGACACTCTAAATTGTCCTTAGGTATGAGTGTGAGCGTGGATGGTTGTTCGTCTCTGTGTGCCCTGCGATTGGCTGGCAACCAATTCAGGGTGTCCCCCGCCTACTGCCCGAAGACAGCTGGGATAGGCTCCGGCACCCCCCCGCGACCCTAGTGAGGATAAAGCGGTTCAGAAAATGGATGGATGGATGGCCTGAGGATTTCACGGTAACGATCGTTACCGGTAGCGTGTCGTTTCCGTAGTGTCATTTTGACGGTACCGTTTAACTATAAAAGTCACTACACACGAGTTGA
Organism: Hippocampus abdominalis; assembly: GCA_018466805.1. Lineage (NCBI taxonomy): Eukaryota > Metazoa > Chordata > Actinopteri > Syngnathiformes > Syngnathidae > Hippocampus > Hippocampus abdominalis. The sequence goes on along the minus strand of CM031703.1, from coordinate 20,918,748 downwards.
CTATATGCGATCGAATCTCTCCTGTTTGATCAACGCGATTTCACTGTGCCTGTATGTGTGTTTGTGGTGTGTGAGTCTGCTTCTTCTAATTTACTTTCATTTAGTTTTGTTTTCAGTGTTGGGGGGGACGGAACAAATAACGTTATGTGCGCAGGCGGGTTGCTATTTTAGTCCACAAACTGAGAAGTCGCGCGGATGACAGTTTGAGATGGCGCCGAAAAAAACTCACAAAGGTCTACTAATTACGACATTTAAGAAATGGGAATGCCAGTCCGATTTTTCGTATGAATCGTCCGAAGGGCGGATCACTCAACTCACCTGTGATGTATGCACAGAACACGAGAGTGAGATACGACGCGAGACACGATTGCGAGGCAAGTTGGTCATTAGATCTATAGTCTAATCGCTCTAAAAAATATTATGAAACAGTCTTGGTTATTCTATAATGTACTGGTTGTAGTATGGTAACTTTAGGAATAAAAGAGTTGTCACAAAGTGTAGCAATACTAATGTTACCTGTTGGTCGAACTAATGATGATGTAGGTAGATTATTTCGTCAAATTGATAGTAGATTACACATGCGTCGTCTTGGGAAGTCAAGCCACATCAATACTTACCTGTATTAATGATTACCAGTAAATTAATCTTTGCAGTGTGAGACTGGATAAAATACTCTGATTTTGTGGTATGCTATATTCATGATGCCATATGAATACAACATATTTTGATCCATTTTTTTTTTCATAAACCTGGAGTACACAGCTGCTGATGTAATGTTCATTCATTGCTAATGCATAGTTTTCAAACATTTACCTTTGAAACATTATACTTTTGAGTTTCAGAATTCTTCATTATGAATATCAGTCAAAATAGAAAAATGGGTTCCCATGATGAACGTTTATGGAACCCAAAATGAGTTACCGTGGTTTCCCAATACTACGGAACCGAAAAACGGTTACCGTGAATTTCCAAAATTTTCAGGGCTCCTACTTCATTATTTAAATTTTTGAAGCATTTGTTTATAATTGTATGTATATTTTGTTGTTTGTCTTATTATCATATGCAATTGAATAAGTAGACCATTTCAGAATTCAAAATTTGGGACTCGCTAAATGCATAATGGGACTCATACTTTTCTGATCAGCGAGTCCCTCAGACTCACTGGGGGTAAATTGTAAAATTATCAATGTACATATATATATATATATATATATATATATATATATATATATATATTCTGTTAGGATTTTGTTAACATTTTTTGGGGATATTCTGCATATGCTCGTGCCATGCACATGAGTCCATCTGTTTGTGATGTTTGACAATAAGGTGCACCAAGTGTTGCTGCAGACTGAAGTCAGCTTCTTGCACTCGTCGCTACCACTAGCTGTTCACTTATGAGATGCATATGGTTGTCAGCTGTGATCAGTAACTGTTTCTTGTTATAAATATAGCAGACTGCGTATCCATCTACTTCGGGAAATGCATTTAGATTTGACTGGACCCATGGCCTTTTCAATGCTCCATTCACAGTGGCCATAGCACGGGCAAGCATAAGGCAAACTGACCTATTTATGGTCAGACCTTATTGTTCATATGACCCTACTTGTGAGAATAGACTGCTCACTCAGACTCATTCTCTGTGTCTGTTCTTCTTTGTTTGACAGGCATGTCAGCCTTTATTATTGTGTGTGCATCAGTCATATTTCGAAGGCATTAAAAGACAGTCAGTGGGGTCATTCGGTCACACCCACTGTAGACATTTAGTATGGTACACCACACGGAAGAGAACATGTGGAGCATGACTAACAACTTAAGAAAGACACAGATAGGCCCTATAAATACGTTTCTGTCCAATAGTCACCACTGCGTCAATAGTGTTAGTCCAAAAGGCTACGTTAATGCATCTGATGTAACTGCCCCTTTTTTTGTGATTGCAACTTCAACAACAGACACATACACACACACAATCACCGCACACAATGCTCACATTCAATTTAAAAATGCAAGAGCAATACAGGAATTCGTTTGGCCATGGGTGAAAAGTATTAAGGCACCTGGACACTAGAGAAGATGTAATATCCTTACAGCATCCTTTGTCAGTGGCCATATAAACAACTGAGTGCATTAGTGTGTATAAAGGTTGTTTGTGTCTGTTTCTGTGTGTCTCCATGTGTAGTGACATTTTCCTCTAATGTAGCAGTAAATATGACCCTCATTAATAACTGTCTGACAGTGATTTGCGCCTGATGAGAGCCTAAATGCCTGGCTCCTGGACCGCTGCCCTAATGGGACTGATACACGCACACACACACGCACACACACGCATGCGCGCACACACGCACACAGACACACACACACACACACAAATCAAGACTTGGTCTGAGAGAGCCACTCCAGAATATGTCAGACACAAGTGCTTTGAGCATCTCATTTATTTGTGTGTCTGTGTCTGTGAAGCACCAGCCCATCTAAGAAGGAGCATTGCCTTTATTAATCCTTACTGAGAATAACCAGATTGACCATACCATAATAAAGTAACACAAAATGAGCGCTCATCCTTTATATGCCAGCTGAGACTAATGGGCAAAATTAGCAACAGAACTGCACATGTACTCTCTAAGTCAATTCACAATGTATGCCAAGTGGACAACTTTTAACACATTATGCGGTGCTATTCATTTTTAACAAGAGCAACATGAGAGTATATTTAATAAGATGAAGTGGTGCAGAAAGACCTGTTTGGACAAGTACAGTATGTTTTTGTTTCTTACAGTAGTAGTAGGCATTTTAGCCAATTTGTATTAAAACAGTGAAAAGAAAAAAAATGGTGTTTGATAGCAATTTGATACAATGCGATGCAATATAGGATGCATATATGAGAATATAATGCTTATAATATTACTTGGGCAATGCAAATTTTTGACCAATGACAATGACATCAAACAGATGAATGAATATTCATGATTGAAAACTGTGACTTTTGTCACAAAAGCAGCAAGACTTTAATCCAAGTACTGTACATGAAAAAAAATGTTTTTGGTACATGTCGTAACATTTGAAGCGGTGCATTTCAGAATATATCTGGCGATATGCACAACAGGGCCATTTAATGGTACACAATTAAATACATGCCTTGATAGATAATAGAATATTTATGACCTCTAATGTAATGTGTTTTATGTTTTCATATATTTTCTGTGTTAATTTAAGTAATTACATCACTTTGATCACTTTAATTCCCCTCTATTCCATTTGTAAGTACATTTTAATGCCACAGAACTTCATCAGAAGCACACTATTTATTAATACATCATCACATTAAAGCCCAAAATTGTTCAATTGCAAATACAGTAATATCTCGTTTATCACGGGGGTTACATTCCAAAAAGAACCAGTGATAAGTGAAATCCGTGAAGTAGTGAACTTTATTTTTTACAGTTATTATACAATACTTCACTATATATACCATAAAATCAAAGACCAAAACCTGTTTTGAGGCCCAATTCCCAAAAAACCAAACGTTTTCAACAAATAACTATAATAGTTTTTGGAAATACTGTCCTGTCCACACGCGCCGCCGCTGACGCGTTCTGATTTAAAGGGTTAAAAGCATTTAAACACTGCACAAAAAAAATCAGTGAAACAGCGAAGCCGCGGAAAGTGAACCGCGTTAGAGCGAGGGATCACTGTACAATGAAATCATTATTTGCAGATTCAAGAGCTATGTGTCTTACAAACACTGGACTGAATCCACAAATAATGAATCAAAAGATTGTGGTTATTTGTACTTTATGTCATATTACTTTTGATTGTTCTCTGATACCCCATTTTTGAGAAAATAGTCCATCCATTTTTTTGTGATTTTTGTTCATATTAACCCAAAGTAATTTGCCTGTTCCTTCAAACTGACAAGGTCACCAATGCAGGCAGCTTGGCTTGCCTCAATTCTTCTTGTGACAGCAAAGCGTCGAGCTACGTGGTCTTGTATCGTATTTGGTATATCTGGTGACCTTCCTGTTCTTTGACTTTTCTGTATTCAGCACTTGGGATGTCTGCTAGCTCATGATCGGCAATCTGTGTTGGACTTTCAACACAATATCGTAGTTTCGTGTGCGTTCAAGCATCGTGGTAAGAAGACGTTCTAGAGCACTACTACTAATGCCCACCTCGTTCTGCAAATGAGCCAGCAGAATACAGTGATCCACTGTATTGAATACCGCAGTTAGAGCCAACAAAACAAGACACATAGTCTTCAGTGTCAAAATCATTAAAATCTAATTACAGGGCTCACTCCGTAATATGCATCATCTTTTAACCTGACTGAAAAGCCTCCATGACATGATGGTTATCCAAAAAAGAATTTAACTGCTTGTACACCACTTTTTCCAGAATCTTTGAAATTAAAGGCACCTTGGAAATGGGTCTAAAATTTAACAGCACTTCTTGATCAATGCCAAATTTTTGAAACAGGCACTACAGCATGATTAAAATGTTCGGGGACTACACCAGAAGACACACTGCTGTTGATAAGAGTCAAAACAGGTTCACCAACACAGTACTGTGCATGTGAGTGTGTGTGTGTGTGTGTGTGTTTGTGTGTGTGTTTACATCTGAGATAAAATTTGCTACAGTGAAAAGCCCCCTGTTGTGAAGAATTTCTTGCTGCAAACATGATTTCGTTGTTGAGGAGTTTCACTGTAGTACACACGTGCTGCCGATAAGATGCATCCATCAGGTACAGATTATTCTCCTTTGATGAATGTTGTGGCCAAAACACTAACAACACTCCACAACGGGTCCACATTAAGGACAACAAATACCATGTGACAAAACAAAAGGTAACAACAACAACAACAAAAAGCAGAGCTCTAGAAGATCTCTTGCAGATGGTTGCCAACTACGGTGTCATATATGAGTGAACAGTTAAGTTTGTTTTCTTACTTTCCCAATCACCTAACATATCTAAAAACCATAATCTATGTATTTTGATGCTGCCTTTTTCTCTCTCTTCTCCTCATGGGTTTCCTGGTGGGCTTGTTTGGAAAGCATTGTAATTCATAACAAGGCTGAGTGGATTTGATTTTTGTGCACGGGGGCTTGCCAGCAGGGCGCCAGCCTGCAATCGGTGGCTCACACAAGCTTGCAAACGCATACATACACACGCATGCACAGTGGCCACAAATGGACAATGTTTCTCATCACCACTCTCCGTTTATGCTCACTGTTCAGCTCAGCACCTTCTCAGTTTTACTCTGAACCCTCTGCTTTAGATATTGAGTTGGTTTCTTCTCTTTCTTTCTTTTCCTATGTGTCAGTCTATGTTACATTATCTGCATCTCTTTCGACTTTACTCTACTCTTTTCTCTCATTCCCACATATTGACTTTTTGGGGGCTTGGGGATTTTTCTCACTCTATACTCTGCAGGGCTCTACTCTTGCACTGGCCGCACTGATGCAACCAACTTCTTTAGTTGTTTGCAACAGCACAGACTTTCTGGGGGCAGTTCAGTATATTTGCTGATGTATAGTTGTCTCAATTGGCATATTGTAGTTACATTACCAGTAGAGATTGACAGCGACTTCAAGATATAGTTACAAAACTCTTGCCCTAACAAGAACTTTGTTTGCAATAAGCAGCGGCTGACAAAACCGACCAGTTATTTTATATAACTTGATTAGAAGACAAAAAAAAAGGAAAACTTAAAATATAGGTAAAAAGTAGTGAAGTCAGCTAAAGTTGACAGCTAAACACTTCAAATGTTTTAGTAGTACTACAGTGGTATATATACACACATAGACACATTCGGGTAGAGGTCCCTCTTAGCCAATGGGAGGCCAGGATGATGCTCGGTAATAGCCAATGGCAGAGAAGCTTTAAGTATGTTGCATTCAGGAAACTCGGAGCTGCCAGTAGCAGGCCATACTGTATCTTTACCTTTCGTATCTTGACATTTCTTTTGTAACAAGAGGCAATATTTTCCTGTTGAGACATTTCGGAACATGACATTTTTTGTATGAAGAGATGTTCGTCAGTCGAGGTACCACTGTAGTTCAATTAGAATGCTATCAATGACATAAAAATACATTTAACATTTTTTGAACACTTTAGAACAACAGAACAAGAACAATAGTCAACACTACTGAGTTTTATAACAATATGGAGGATTTAAGGATTTAGTCTTAGGGGACCAAAATATTTATTGTTTATTAGTGGGGACTTTGGAGAGTATACAGTCTCATTGAATAATTAACGTTTGACAAACCAACCACAAGACTGAAGGATGGAACCCTAGTGACCCACTGGTGAAGGGACACTTTGATTCTCTCCTCTTTCATCTATATCTGCTTCAAACAACAAAGTGTATGCAGAAAAAGTGGTCAGGATTGTACGACTGTTTGTGTGACCCCCACCATCCTACCCGCTCCCCAATAATGATGGGGATACTGTGAAAATATTTATACTTTCAATGAATTCATTTCTGGGCGACCCGGAGGTCCACTGGTTAGCACGTTGACCTCACAGTGCAGAAGTGCAGGATTCGAATCCAGCTCTGGCCTTCTTGTGTGGACTATGCTTGTTTTCCCCCATGGCTGTGTGGGTTTTCTCCAGGTACTCCGCTTTCCGCCCACATTCCAAAAAATATGCATGGGAGGTTAATGGAACACTCTAAATTGTCCCGAGGTGTGAGTGTAAAGAGAGCTGGTGTCGTAAATCAAAGCTCTTTGATGTGTTACGCCCGTTGCGTCAGTGCTGATTGGTTGAGCCAAAAGACGCGCCCGTGCGTACATGTCCGCGCTGACGCACGCACAACAGAGAACAGCGGACTATTGACTGGTGAGGCGCGCTTTGCTCGAATGGCGTCGCTACAGGGCCACCCTCCTGGATCCAAAGTCGGCGCTTGCGACGAAGGAAGGAAGTTGTTGGAATGCCGGAACGGTCAGAATAGCCGATAGGAGGTGAAGCGTTTAGGGAAGCAGACTCGTCGGCCGCTGCACGTGGTTTGGCTTGATGAAGATGAAAGATATGATTTCAGTGGCGGAGTGCTGGGCGAACGGGACATCTGTGGATGATGTCGTGGTCGAAGTGGGCATGGGAAGGGCAGCAGTTGAGGTTGACGGAACCGGGAATGCTGCTGTTGATGAGGGAATTGCGGGTGAGGATGGACTCGTGTTGTTGGCGAAAGTCGCTGTTCGTGAGCAAAGAAATTACTGCTCTACGACTGACGGTTTGAGTCGGTCAATGGAGACGGTGTCCTCACGGCCCATTAGCTGCTCGAAGGACGGATGATACCGAGCTGAAGCATGTGTTCAAACCCAGCTTCAGCGATCCGTTGCTTCGCGGGGGCCAGTCGTCTAAAACGCTGGAACTCGGTGGGACTGGTCGTCTCGACTTGATGAACGACATCGTGAGGCGTTGATTCGGTCTTTCGCGCAAGGGTTCGTCAGCTTCGGGAAACGCCGTAACAGGGTCGGGTAGGGAGATGAAGAGGATGCAGGTTGGTTGCTTGGAGGGAGGAGCCGCTGATCGGGTGATGGCGCTCTGCTGGGGTTGGAGGGACGGCGCTGACATCGGCGGCGGAGTCGACCATGAAGCGTCGCCAAGAAGTCCGATCGAGGACGTGAAGAATGCAGCTCGCAGCAAAGATGCCAGGAGAGTTGAGTGCCACGCTCACTTCCTGGCGGGTCCGTTTCCCGCCTGTAAGCATGGTTCGCGACATTTCTTCGCCGAGTCGCCCCACGTGCGGTGATACCAGCAGATACCAGACGAGTCACCCTGGGAGGGGGAGCACTCCCGGCTGCCGCCACGTCTGCGACTCATGCTGCGTCCACGGCTGTGGCTTCGGTCCTTGTCATGGCGCCGGAGTTCGGCTCATGAATCGCGGATCTTGTCCTGCATGAGGCGCAGCGTCTCAAGGCACTGCTGGAAGGAGTCCCTGTCGGCCTTGGTGCAGATGGAGGGGTGAAGTAGGCGAAGAAATCCAATAGGGTAGCCAATTAAGGAGAAAACATATATTGAGGGAGATTGTCCGTGGCTCGGAAAAAGGGCTAGCTCGCCACTAAAGAGATTTTGGTCTCCTTATAAACACACTAGCTAAACCCTGGTGGAACGAAAAAATATGTCATGGACAGGACAGCTATTGTTTGTAGAAAAATATATATTTGGACAGAAAAGAGAGAAAAACATACAGATGACAGAAAAACAGTTCCGTCCGACCTCGAGCGTCGTGTCTACTCTACTAACTAGCTTAGCTGTTGTTTCAACTTGGCTAGCTTAGCTGGTGTCGTAAACGTGTCCGTCCGACCTCGAGCGTCGTGTCTACTCTACTAACTAGCTTAGCTGTAGTTTCAGCTAGACTAGCTTAGCTGGTGTCGTAGATCAAAGCTCTTTGATGTGTTACGTCTGTTGCGTCAGTGCTGATTGGTTGAGCCAAAGGACGCGCCTGTGTGTACATGTCCGCGCTGACGCAAGCACAGCAGAGAGCAGCAGACTATTGACTGCTGAGTCATCGCTACAAGTGTGAGCACATATGGTTGTTTGTTTATGTGTGCCCTGCGATTGGCTGGCAACCAGTTCAAAATGGATGGATGGACGGATGGAATTCATTTCTACCATGATTCAGAAGGATTACCCCATGCTGGTGTAAAAATAGATCAGTTTTTCAAACCCTGTGGCAGTGCCGCGAGATATTGTAAGGTGTGTCGTGGGAAATTATACAATACATATGCCTGTGCGGTCGATCGCCTGGAAGAGTAATTATGGAGTACTCTTCCATACCGGTAGGAAGCAGCAGCGGCTGGGAATTTGCCTTATGCTTCGAGACAAGCAATCTCTCATTTAGATTTACATTTACTGGAGATGCAACGGCACCAATGTTCCCTCTAAGCTGCGCAACTACGCACTGGTCGCACACTCTCAGCGCACGAGAAAATGAATGATATATATATAATGTTTTTTGTTGTTTCAATTTGCTGTGTAGTTCAGTGAGTGACAGGTGTCCAGCCAATCACGGCATTGACAGTACTTTCGCATGTTCTCTGCTTCATAACAATAATAGTGCGGTGGCGAGAAGTGATGCTAATGCTAATCCTTTATCATGTCGAAACGACCGGGCAGTGAACGTGATACGTCGACTCCCCAAAACAAAATAAGAATGAACTGTGGTTCTTTTAAGTTGGAATGGCTGTCGGAGTATGTGCAAATAGAAGAACTAGCAGTGAAGTTGATTTGATTCCTATTCAGTGTGTTATAATATTGTGTCAATTTTCAATGTTAAAAAAACGCTTATAATGATAATATAACACTTAATTGTGTTAGCTTTTAAAATTTTGAAATAAGCTTTTTTCACATATTTCAGGTAGTGGTGTGCTGCAATTTTTTCAATGAAAGAAATGTGCCTTGGCTCGAAAAAGATTGAAAAACACTGAAATAGATGACATCAAAATGACATTACATCTGTCTTTTACGCTGAGCGCATGGGCACCAGTCTACCAAAATGGGAGCCGTTGTGCAACCATATTCTTGCATAAATAATCTGTTTAACATTATCTAGCAAGCCCTTTTAGTTTTCAAAAATGTGTATAAATATGCATCGGAAATTTACGATTCAATAAATTACAAATAATACCGCTCAAAGTGGAACACAAATCAATCAATCAGTTTATTAGTCGCATTTGTCTCAAATGTATTTATTTATCCATCCATCCATTTTCCAAACCGCTTGATCCTCACGAGGGTCGCGGGGGGTGCTGGAGCCTATCCCAGCTGTCTTCGGGCAGTAGGCGGGGGACACCCTGAATCAGTTGCCAGCCAATCGCAGGGCACACAGAGACGAACAACCATCCACGCCCACACTCACACCTAGGGACAATTTAGAGTGTCCAATCAGCCTGCCATGCATGTTTTTGGAATGTGGGAGGAAACCGGAGCACCCGGAGAAAACCCACGCAGGCCCGGGGAGAACATGCAAACTCCACACAGGGAGGCCGGAGCTGGAATCGAACCCGGTACCTCTGCACTGTGAAGCCAACGTGCTAACCACTGGACTACCGGGCCGCCCTTATTTATTTATTTATCTTATTATTATTTGGGTTCTAGATACATGCACTTTTTTTTTTTTTTTGATTTTGCTGTCCTACAAATCACTCAGTATCACCTCATCAAGCTGTTCTTTTGCTGCAGTGGTACTGTGATTTATCTGCTGGGATGTAGATTTTAATCTGTGGTTTTAGCCAAAGTGTTGTTCTGTTCCTGGTGTTATATTAGGTCGATTGGACATCTGCTCTGGGGTGGATGCTAAACTCAAATGGACATTTGTTTGATTCCGCTCTACCACTCATGTTCAAGGGTTATGTTGTTGTAATACGACTGCAATAAAATGCAAAATGATAAACAGTTCAATATTAATGGACCCAATATGTTGTCATTGTATTTTTGCTGCAAAAATTAGGTAGTCAAAAGAATGATTAGCATACATTCTTATAAAAGTTTTTTTTCTTTTTTTTGACATGGGATTTGACGTAATTTACAGAATTTGTAACTAAAAATCCGTCCGTCAAGTGTTTTTACCTCTACACAATCAGTGACAAATGTAACGCAAAATAATGAAAATAGGTTTGTCTGCTCAGAACAACACCAATCAAAACTGACACATTCACGTTCACCTGCTTTACATCTTTTGAATACGGTACGGTTGAGAGAAAGGATCACATTCGTTTGGTTACTGGAGGTAAACAATTCAGGGTGAAGTATGTGATTGAATCCCCTAAAAAGGTTGAGGACAGTGAGGCTAAATCCTAGAATTTTGCTGTGGACTGAAAACATCAGAGGTGAGATCAATAGATACAGTACTACGGTCTAAGGTCAATATTACAGCTTTCATAAACCCGTATTTATAATTTGCCGGTGTTGGCGCAATCCTTGTATCTCCAAAATCATCACTTTTGGTCAGGAGAAATAGGCATTGCATCGTCAAAGAGAGCAAGCCATTTTCAATACTTTAAGACTGGCTAATAATTAGTGTGGGGGCGGGGGGGTGCACACCCGTGTGGAATGACCGATAGTATAGATCAGGGGTGTCAAACATACGGCCCGCAAGGTGGTTTGATCCAGCCCGCAGGGTAATTTAAAAGTGAAAAAATGCATAAAAGACACGGAATAAATATTTTAATAAAGTGCAATTCATAGAGTATCCGCTAGGGGGATACCTTGTTTTGATCAGAGTAAAAGACAACATTGTTTTGATCAGAGAAGAAAACAACAGCAGCCTCAGTCTGTCACTGAGACAGACTCAACACAGCAGACGCTACCAAGGACATGTGAATACTTCATTCTTTACACATATTATAGCACTGTCCTTAGTTTGTAAGATGTAGGCAGGGATTACATTTAGATTTTTTTTATATGCTCGTGTAAATGGTTTAAAAATTCCTTTCTTTATAAATCTCGTTTAATCTTAAAAGTGCATAAGATATTTTTCAATACCAATTAGTTGTTAAAGTTGTGTGCCTTTGTACAATCAGTGGGATCAGTTGCAATGCATATACCGGTATGTGAATTACAAAAGTAAATTGCACATTTGTCTCAGGAAATCTAAGGAGCTTCATGAAATGTTTTGTAAAAATTCTGTTCATTAAATTTCAACATTTTCCGAATGTTCTTGTGCTTCTTTAGACCAAAACAAAGGAAATAAATTTTTTGGGTTATTTATAGCAGAGTATGGTATAAATTTAATGGTCCGGCCCACTTGAGGCCGTATGTGGTTTGACACCCCCTGGTATAGATTGTGGGGGAAAAAAAATCATCATCAACATCAAATGTGTTTTTAGCAGGATGATATGTACTGTATTTGTTATACAACTTCAAAAGGGGTGTTCACACGGCGCACATTTGCATCGGTGCTGCACCGACGTATTTTGATGCGATATATCTTACGGTGTAAATTTTGTGGAGCGTTCACACGTAAAAAGCTGCTTAATAAGAGAAGAGTTAACCCCGGTGCAGCTCCACTTGCATTCACACGTCAGTTTCTGCGGCCATGCAATAGGATAGTATTAATACGGAAATAAAACATGCACATGCGTAAAGTGTGCTTCCTTCTCCCCGCCTTGTTTGTAACATATCGAAAAACCATGGTTTATACTTCTCTGGACAAATCAACGCTGTGGTCTATCAGGCACCGTAAAAGAATGAGAGAGAGAAAGTGTTGCAGCTCCGAAACAAAGAGCGCTGTATTGTTGTTTCTTTTTAAAACATACACTTTGTTCATTTGTTTAACTCAAGCAACTACAGGCACGTCATTCTCCTTCTCCGTGCCTTCTACTCGAGAGGCGTTCAATGACCGCCCGAAAACGTAAATCAATAATGACTTCAATGACACTCAGAGAAGCAAACATAATGCACCAAACAGAAAATCATGAGAGGAAATCACACAATAAATTATATGGGGAATTCTATGGGGGGGATGAACACACAACAAAGGAACGAACTACACAAACAACTCCGAGACAGTTCAGTCTCCTACAAAAGTAAAGATGACGGAAGTACAACAGAGCTCAAAAGCAACGCATTCTACCCGTGTGTGATCAACTCTTCTCATGCGTAGCGAGTCTACCCCTGTAGCGTTCAACATACCATGTTGTATTGATGCTGCCTCGCAAACTAGCATTTACTCCGGAATACATTTTTAAACCACCTCCTGAGCAGGGTTAAATTTGCGGTTTAAGATGTTTTCAGGGGCAATACCAGTATAACGTTGTACGTGTGAACGCTCGACAGGGGTGACCCCGGAGTAAAAGTTGCCGTCTGAACGAACACCCCTAAAGATAGGTGGGTTCAAATTAGGTGCTATTTTTCATGTGTAAACAATTTTGCAGACATGGAATGGAATACTATTTGACTTTTGTCATGTACTGTATATATAGCCTGGTGAGCAGGAAGCCGGCAAAAGTGTGCATGGTGAGGTATAGTTTGGACAATTGGCATTTGGTGAGGAAGGCAAACCAAAGTGCTGCTAACAATGAGGTACGGTATATGGTTTGATGGCCATTGTTCATCTTTGCTGCTGAGAAGGACACAATAAAGCCTCCAGTTTGAAAGTGCTGCGGGGTGACACACATATATATATATATATATATATATATATATATATATATATATGTATGTATGTATGTCACCCCGCAGGTTTTCTACAGGAGTAAGATTCAGAAAATGTAATTCATGGCCATTCCATAGGCTGACCTCTATTATTCTGGATCCAAGATGCTGCTCACTTGCTGTTGTGTTTTGCGCCATTCTCTTGTTAAAACACCAATTTCAAGGGGTTTTCCTCTTCAGAATAAGACGGCTTTGGCTAATCAAATATTTTGATCTACATGATGGAAAAAGATTAATGATCCCTGGAATGCAAAAAATAAGCCCAGCAAGCTGTGGGGAGAAACATTCCCATTTCATAAAGATTGCACCACCATGCTTTGCTCTCTTCAGAGTGTGCTGTAGCTTAAATTCAGTCTTCTGACAAACTCTCTGCAACCTTTGTCTTGCCAAAAAGAAAAAAAAAAGCCTTCCAATCATGCCATTCCTGGTCTCACTGTCATTTCCCATGTGAGATTTCAAGTTCCCCAACAGGGTGCATTCTCCTATACTTCCTCCAATGACAACCCGAATAAGATTGGGTCCACTGAGTTGCTGTTTGGTGCATAGGCACAAAAAAGAGTCTCCCTTAAGGCAGAGGTAGGATACCCTCTTGTCTACTGGGCTGAACCCTGTTGTGCAGGCACTGAGCCATAAGATACCAAGTATGCCCACACCTGCTCAGCATCTCTCACCAAGTTAAACTCCAGAGTGGAATACAACCAAACCACTCTCAAAGAGGCTGTTTCTTGAGCCCAAGTTGTGCATTGAGGAGAGCGTGACTATATTTCGTCGCACACCATCTCGGCTTCCTTCATTGCCAGAGAACCTCCGCAGACCCGGTTTCTGTCGCTAGAGATTGGACCTGCAGGGTCCTGCTTTCGGCAGCTCACTCTGCCTCTGACCCCCTTTGCCTCACCCACAGGTGGTGAGCCCATGCTTAGGGGGACCTATGTTACCTCTTTAGGCTGCCCAGGCCCTATGGATGCAGGCCCGGCTACAAGGTGCTCACCTGTGAGCCCCACTTTCAGAGGGGGGGGGGGGCTCCGACCCCCGTCGGGGGAAGGGAAAATGTCGGAATTTTTTTCACATCATAAGCGGTCTATGAGCTACGCTTAGTTCGATCCCTTGCCTCGGACCTGTTTGACATGAATGACCCTGTGAGGGGTATAAATCCAGAGACCACTTTGCTCCTAGGACCACTGGGACACAAAAACCCCTCTACCACCATCCATCTCGTTACCTCTGCGTCACAATTTTCCCGCGGGACGCACAGTTCCAAATAATGTGCGTTTTTGGGACACAAGGAGATTTCTCAGTCAAAAAACAACAAAAACTACGGCATGCCTGAGGATATCACGGTAACGTTCGTTACCGGTAGCGTGTCGTTTCCGTGGCGTCATTTTGACGGTACCAAAGTCGTTTAACCATAAAAGTCACCGCACACGAGTTGACTGTACGCGATCAAGTCTCTCCTGTGTGATCACCGCGATTTTACTGTGCCTGTATGTGTGTTTGTGGTGTGGTGTGTGAGTGTGTTTCTTCTAATTTACTTACGTTTTGTTTTTAGTGTTGGGGGGGACGCAACAGATAACGTTATGTGCGCATGCGGGTTGCTCGCTATTCTAGTCGCAAACTGAGGAATCGCGCAGATGAAAGTTTGAGATGGCGGTGAAAAAAACTCACAATAAGGTCTACTAATTACGACCTTTAAGAAATGGGAATGCCAGTCTGATTTTACGTATGATTCGTCCGAAGGGCGTATCACTAAACTCACCTGAGAGCGAGATACGACGTAAGGCACGATTACGAGTCAAGTTGGTCATTAGGTCTATAGGCTAATCGCTCTGAAAAATATTATGAAACCTCTTGGTTATTCGATAATTTACTGGTTTAGCATGGTAACTTTAGGAATAAAACATTAGTCACAAGATGTAGTAATGCTAATGTTAACTGTTGGTAGAGCTAATGATGACGTGTATTAGATTATTTTGTCAAATTGACAGTAGATTACAGATGCATCGTTTTGGGAAGAGGATGTCAAGCCACATCAATACTTACCTGTATTAATGATTAGCAGTAAATTAATCTTTGCAGTGTGAGATTGGAAAAAAGACTCTGATTTTGTGGTATGCTGTATTCATGATGCCATATTGGTACACCATCTTTTGATCCATTTATTTTTATTTTTTAATAAACCTGGAGTACGCAGCTGCTGATGTAATGCTCATTGTTAATGGATAGTCTTCAAACATTTACCCTTGAAACATGATACTTTTGAGTTTCAGAATTCTTGATTATGAATATCAGTCAAAATAGAAAAATGGAGGCGGCCCGGTAGTCCAGTGGTTAGCACGTCGGCTTCACAGTGCTGAGGTACCGGGTTCAAATCCAGCTCCGGCCTCCCTGTGTGGAGTTTGCATGTTCTCCCCGGGCCTGCGTGGGTTTTCTCCGGGTGCTCCGGTTTCCTCCCACATTCCAAAAACATGCATGGCAGGCTGATTGTGCACTCTAAATTGTCACTAGGTATGAGTGTGAGCGTGGATGGTTGTTCGTCTCTGTGTGCCCTGCGATTGGCTGGCAACCAATTCAGGGTGTCCCCCGCCTACTGCCCGAAGACGGCTGGGATAGGCTCCGGCACCCCCCGCGACCCTAGTGAGGATAAAGCGGTTCGGAAAATAGATGGATGGATAGAAAAATGGGTTCCCATGATGAATGTTTACGGAACCCAAAATTAGTTACCGTGGTTTCCCATTGGGTAATCCGACGGAACCGAAAAACAGTTACAGTGAATTTCCGAAATCCTCAGGCCTGCTACCGAATTATTTAAATTTTTGCAACATTTGTTTATAATTGTATGTATATGTTGTTTGTGTTATTATCATATGCAATTGAATAAGTAGACCATTTCAGAATTCGAAACTTGGGACTCGCTAAATGCATAATGGGACTCATACTTTTCTGATCAGCGAGTCCCTTGGACTCGCTGGGGGTAAACTGTCAAATTATAACTGTACCATTAAGAAGGGTCCTCTCAGAATAATTATTGAAAAATGTTTAAACTTACACAAAGGTAATAATTCAATTTTTAATAATTCTTTGTTTTGTTTTGGGGTTTTTTCATCTTTATCAAAGATAACAAAATGTGAAACAGACATTATCTCACAGTAGAATATACACTGCCCGGTTGCACTCACTGCTCGCCCGGTATAAAATGGAATCTTACATAAACTGACTCATTGAGAATCCGTGTATCATTCGTTCTTTCGTTTTTCAACTGCCAATCGAAAACAAAAAATTAAAAAGGAGACTGACAATTTCGTTTTTAGTTTTCTTAATCCAACATGAAAAACGAATATTTGCCTGTTTCTTCATATTTCGATTTTAGGCTCAGATCAAAAATACGAAAAGGAAAAACGGCCACTTGACTGAATTTGATTTTTTTTATTTTTATATTTCATCGTTTGTATTTACGTGACCCGGAAGTTCTGTGGGCTAATGAGAATTATGAAGTTCAGGTAGTGCAGTGTTTTTCATGTTGGATTAAGAAAACGAAAAACGAAATTGGCAGTCTCCTTTTTAATTTTTTGTTTTCGATTGGCAGTTGAAAAACGAAAGAACGAATGATACACGGATTATTGAGGATTGGGGTTTTCCATTGAAGCCATTTGTCCATTAAATTAAAGCACTTTCTAAGGCCAAAAGCACCAAATACTGTCACGTTGCGAGGTGGCGGTGGACCCCAAAAAGCAGGCAGGAGAGAGGAGCAGGGTGAACTTGACGAATTGTATTGAAATACAGAAACTAAATCCAGAACAAACAAAGTCACAAAAACAATCCAAAGTAGCAAACAAAACCATGACTGAAGCAAAAACTATCACTATACGAAACAAACATGACAAACAAACCTGACAGCTGCTAACAAGCAAACAATGACCCGACCATGAGTGCTCGGGCTGGGAGTCCTTTTAAAGTCCTAATTGCCTAACGACCAACAGGTGTGCAGCTGCAGGCAGAGCCCCACAGTGCCACCTGTTGGTCACAAACAGATCCATGACAAAATACAGTTAAAACCTTTTGTAAATAAATGATAAAAAGGGTGTGACAATGGTTAAATAATTTTATTTCACTTTTAATCATTGTTTTTATGGTCTAATTATGTGTTTTCCTGCAAAATGTCGGTCTTTGTATCAAATCGTATTTAATCTGGGACCAAAGGGGGACATTCTGTCAGCGTCGGTGAAAACCCCCCGATTCTCTAAATCAGGGGTGTCAAACTCATTTCACATTGTGGGCCACATATGGCCTCGGTAGATGTCAAGTGGGCCGGACCATTAAAAATTAGACCATACTCTATATCGCTATAAATACTCAAAATAATATGCATTGCCTTTGTTTTGGCCTAAAGAAGCACAAGAACACTCGGAAAATGTTGAAATTTAATGAACATATCTTTTACAAAACATTTCATGAAGCTCCTTAGATTTCCTTCGACAAATGTGCAATTTACTTTTATAATTCACATATATGCATTGCAACTGATCCCACTGATTGTACAAAGGCACAAAACCTTAACAAGTAATTGGTATTGAAAAATACAGTAATTCACTTTTAAGATTAAACAAGATTTATAAAGAAAGGAATTTTTAAACCATTTACACGAGCACATAAAAAAAATCTAAATGTAATCCCTGCCTACACCTTACAGACTAAGGAGAGTGCTATAAAATATGTAAAGAATAAAGAATAATTCACATGTCCTTGATAGCGTCTGCTATGTTGGGTCTGTCTCAGTGACAGACTGAGGCTGCTGTTGTCTTCTTCTCTGATCAAAATAATGTTGTCTTTTCCTCTGATCAAAACAGTGGGTCCCCCTAGCAGATATTCCATGAATTGCACCTTATTAAAATATTCATTCCGTGTCTTTTATGCATTTTTTCACTTTTGAATTATCCTGCGAAAAGTCCCCTGTTGTGAAAAATTTCTTGCTGCATACATGATTTTGTTGTAGAGGAGTTTCACTGTATGAGGCTGTTTACCTTGGGTCTGTACATGTGTGTGCATACGTGCGTGTTTATTTTTCTGAAGGCACACTGAAGGAGGCCTTGGGGCAACAGCAGCAGGTGATTGAAGGTCAGATGTTTGATGTGGTCCAGAGATCAAACACACTTTTTTTTTTACAGTATGTGTGAGTAGCAATGTTTCCTTTCTCTGCTTCTGATCAAGGCTGGGGCACTCTTGGTTCATTAAGTACACACACACACACGCACATTTGCCACCTATCTATGGTACATTTAGTGTGTGTGTGTGTGTGTGTGTGTGTGTGTGTGTGTGTGTGTGTGTGTGTGTGTGTGCCTGCCTGTGCATTTGTGTGCCATCGCCCATTTCTGTAATGAGGTCAATCTCCTGTGTGAAGCTAAAACCTCTGTTTTTATCTCTGTTGCATGGTCACAGGATTATTCGTGTCATGTTTAACCCTCTCCATCCATGGTAATAAAAAATGAGAAAAATGTCCCCACTAAATAGTATGCTCCTCATGTTTAAACTTAAACCGGTGTAATTCTTTATTTGGCTAAAGAATTGATTTACTTTAAAAAATCGACCCGTTTGTTTCAGTTGATTTTGTTTGGTGTTCTTGCTTCTATTTATTATTTATGCATTTTCATTTACAGCCATACAAAAACACATGTGTCTCTGTTCGCAGTCTGTTCCACCAATTGCTAACACACACCCCCTCCACTCCCCTGCCCTCTGTTCAATTCACACATGATGTGGCCCACCTTTTTATCCATCTGTCGTAACAGTTCTGTGTGACTGTGTCTGTGCACATTGTGAGCTTTCATGCAAAGCCGGAGCGGTGTTGATCAACCGGCCAAGCCAATGGCATATGGCCATGTCCCGGGGTGCTCTGTCATGTTGGAATGCAGGATAACAAACTTAACAGAGAGGATTGTCTGCACACTTCACTACAAAAGTATTGGAACTTGAGGCAAATTCCCTTATTTTTGTAGTGTAGTAAAAAAAATTGCTTTCGACATAAAAATATTAATCTAAGACGAGAAAACATTTGGACTTTTATTTGCAGCAAGTTCATCCGGATCAGACACACAGCTAAGAATAGTGTTCTTTTTGGTGGCTTCTTTTGATGTCTTTGTGTGGAGATGTCATTTTAATTTTTAAAAGTTTTAATCAGGTGCATGCTCTTTTGAATCTTGTCAAGTTGTAGTCGGCTAAAAGTCTGAGCATTTTAGTCAGAATTGCTCGTGAATATTTAAATCTACTTTTAGTGAACGAAAACTGATGCCATTTTAATCTAATTTTAGTCAAAGATAACTTAAGACATTTAGCAGAGGTAGTAAATCCAGGTCCAGAAAGTGAAAATGCTGCCACGGTTTGGAATTAGCCACAGGAGCTTCTGCTCAACCGGCAGGTGAATGAGCTCAGTCACCTGCCATTTGAGTCGCAGCACCTGTGGCTAATTCCAAACTGTGACAGCATTTTCACTTTTTGGACCTGGATTTGCCATCTCTGCATTTTAGTCTAGTCTTGTCTTAGTCGACGAAAGCCTGAAGCCAAACCCAATTCTTACCTAATAGTCTGAAGACTAAATTGATTTTGGAGATGAAAGACACTCTTTGAATTATTATGTTCTACAAAATATGTATTTTATTCTCCCAACCAAGTATGTTTCAAGTACTCACACATTCATTGAAATAAAATAGCATAATAATACCAATGGCGGCACGGTGTCGACAGGTTAGCATGTCCGCCTCATAGTGCAGAGCTGCAGGGTTTGATTCCAGCTCCGGCCTTCCCATGTAGGGTTTGTTCTCCTCGTGCCTGTGTGGGTTTTCTCCAGGTACTGCGGTTTCCTCCCACATTCCAAAAACATGCATGGCAGGTTAATGGAAGACTCTAAATCAGTGGTCCCCGACCACCGGGCCGCGGACCGGTCCCGGTCCGTGGGTCATTTGGTACCGGGCTGCACAGAAATAAATAACTTAAATTACTTAAGGTTTATTCATTTCGGAATTTGAAAGATGTTTTATTTTGAAAAACTACAGGATTCCCTGTTACATCCGTAAACAGTGTGTCACTCTCGATTGAGGTCAAGGCGCGCTTGACGGTCACGTGATAGATTACCGCTAAAATGAAACCAGGAGCTTGCAAAATAAGTTAAAAAAAATACGTCTTTGGAAAGTTTCTTTGGGAAAGGGAAAAGTTTCAGCCAGGAGACAGAAGAGGAGCCTACAACTTCACAGTCTCAGAAGTCCTATTTAAAATACGGTTTTATCTCAATGGGAGATTCCCACGCAGCAAGCCCACTCTGCATTATATGCAGCGATGGTGAGTTGCCGTCTATCTTATTTTGAAGGCACGTTTAAACTTTACCATAGCGACCAGAGAGTGTTGCGGCCAGAAGGGACGTTCCTCGTGTCATGATTCGTGTGTATTATGTTGAGAAAATACCACAGTTTCAGGTCGTCAGCATATCAATACAGTCAAACCTCGGTTTTCATACTTAATCCGTTCCAGAAGACTGTTCGAAAAACGAATTGTTCGAAAACTGAAACCATGTTTCCCATTGGAATCTATGTAAAAATGTTTAATCCGTTCCAAGTCAAGAAAACAACTTTTTTAAACCACTTTTTTTTTACAATTTCACACCATAAACTGTACACAATAAGTGTACAAATAGTAATAGGAGAGGAGGTAATATTTAAAATACTGTACAAACAAACTGTAATATGATTATTTTCACCAATTTTAACATTAACATAGTAACATAAAAATTGAAGGAACATCTCTCTCTCCATCTATCTATTTGTCGTGGGGCGTGCGCCTATCCCAGCTGTCATCGGGCAGTAGGCGGGGCATTTTGGCATCCCGAACTCCTTAGCCAACACAGACACACGCACACCTGACTCATATTTCGCGATCAAATCTTTCTTAAATTCTATAGTTTTACGCACTATTTTCTTCTTTTCTTCACCAGGTTTACCACTTCCACTTGCTTTCTATGGTGCCATGATTAGGGGCTGATACACGATGCAAAAATAACTGTCCGATATTATGTAGTTCTCACCAAACACGTCTGCTTTTAAAAAAAAATCTTTATTGAACAATACAATCGTCTGCTCACAATGGACGCTACACAAGGAAGCTGTTTCTGTATGATTATTGCATAATAATGAGACACCGGACACCAGAGTGTTCATTATGTGCCGCTGTATTGAAAACGGCCGGCCGGACAACAAACACACGCACTTCCCCCGTGCTGCTGGGGCAAACCAATCTGAAAAGAGGGGGGTTTCACTCCCCCTAACACAAGCGTCTCACCAAACACGTCTGCTTTTTTTATTGAACAATACAAACTCGTCTGCTCACAATGGACGCTACACGAGGAAGCGTTTCACCAAACACGTCTGCTTTTTTGAAAAAATCTTTATTGAACAATACAAACTCGTCTGCTCACAATGGACGCTACACAGGAAGCGAAGCCGAGAGGAGTGAAGTGACACATTCAAGTGCGGTCAGTTAGATGGAGAACCGAAATGTGTTTGTCATCCGAGGCATAAAAAACTCGAGAACCGAGACGTTCGAAAACCTGACTGTACATCCCATTTCATGATAATCCTGACTTTTTGTTGCGTCTCATTTGATCAATGAACAGAGATATTTTAACATATTTTTTATTTTACAAACCACATTGAGTCTCATTTTTATTCTTCAAAAATATGGCATTTCAGAGTTACTTCATGTGACCAACATTGTTGTTGCGCCTCGTCTCCCTCATGTGGAAAAGGCTCGTTGCAGATATTTCATCATTTTTGATGACGACAGCAGCACTAATTTAGAAGCTAGCACAATATCTTTCCATCCACACATTTTTCATATGTGCAGAAGTTGTACATGTCTGTAGACTGTGTTTTGTTTGAGATTATTCATACAAATGCTGCATAAAATCTTGATTTATATACTCAGGGCCGAATACATAAAAAATGAACTGTACTCGCTGACAGCACCTTCACACCTGCTGACAGCACCTTCAACTGCCCTTCATTTGCCACGAGCAGTTTACTCCGTCTTCACGTCCAATTCAGAAAGGATAATACGCAAATGTCATACTGGTGCAAACACGTGCACAAAGTTCGACAGCTGAGTGTAGTTTGGACCTGATTTTGCCCTGGTTGCAATAGGCCATACACGGCAAAGTATAAATGCTGGCTTTGCATCAACAACATCGAGGCAGAACAATGACAGATAGGAAGCAAAAAATACTATCTTGGGATCCTGCCTGAGGAGGTGCGAAAGGGACTGTCAGAAAATACCTCTCGCCACCAAACTTCGCATGCACATCTCTACTAATGCCCACATAAATCTCAGAAAACATGAAATGCATCGCCTAAATATTTGATTTATTGACATTAAGGTTTCCTTTATTTAGTGACATGAAGCTGTAACGAGAATCCATGAAGAGGAAGACAACGGTATAGTCATTCATTCATTCAATTGTTGTAATTACATGTTGTTGTTTTTTTTTTATTGTTTTTTTTACAAAAAGCGTTTTGGACAGTCCCGTTGCGAACCCTTAGTTCAGAACTCCATGTAAGAAATACAACGCCTCTTCTTCTATATTCACTCACAAGCACGCCTGGCATCAGAGCTGCTTTTGATTAAATTGTGTCCGCACAAAAGCTTTCATTTCGCCCCCCAAACGGCCATATTTCATGACCATGCAGGGGGAGTGCGGGCGGAAATTAGGACGACATGTCATCAGCATATTGGAGCATTCGCGCATGATGTGCACAGTATACCCGGGCCGAACACCGGGGTGTTGCGTACGTAATTTAAGATGACATTTCTTATCCCTGTCGGAGCATTCTCTCCCATTTGTCAGATGTTGCAGGTTGCAATGCGTCCGCACGCGCAAAATTGCCACCTCCACCTCCACAGTAAGTGATCTGCGTGTAGAGATAGGCTGCTCTGCCTGGTTTGAAGATGCGACTGCTGCCATGAGCGCCAATTTTACACCAGCTTTCGACTGACATTATTTGTTTCACTCAAACTGCGTTTGGCTATAAGCACTGGTGTTATTGAATTAGATGGTTATTAATCCGGTTTATTTGTGTAAAGTTCGGTCATTTCTCCACCATATATGCTATTACCTCACTGAAATATGCACAAATACCACGGGCGCACGAGAGGCATTTTGCTTGGCAGCACAGTTAGTGAAGCATTTCACCATCTAAACATGCTTTATGGAATTAGACACCATTTCTCTCTATTTTTACCAGTTAGGGCAACGCAAAAGCCTTTAATGAATTCGGCCGTCAGCTTCAAATTTGGATTTTGCCTGGGAAGACTACATTTGAAATAGTTATTGGAGTCAGCAAGCAAGAAGTATTTCTGAGTGGAAAACGAGCAAATGAAAGGCTGCGAGATGGAAAATCAGTCAGAGCTATTGCACACTGGACATAAGCAACACAGTAATCATAGTTCAGATACCACAGGTACTTTCTGATTTTCAAATTGGTATATAATTTCCTGTGCTGTGTCATCCGAAGCCGATAACGTACAGTATGTTGATCATACAAAATCGCTCTTTTTATCGCTGGGTTCCAGCCCACTCATTTGATTGACAAAATCTATGATGTACTCACCATAAAACATACTTTTTTTAATTACTTTTATGTATTTTAAATAGTCATGCATTAAATACCAAAATATATGCATGTGAGGCGCAGGTATTATTTTTAAGGTTGCAGTCCTCATGTTCGATCATGCCATTGTGACTAAATGTGTTTGACTTTCAACAGGTATGGCCTTTTGAAAGTGCGTGAGTGAATGACATTGGCGAGTTGGCTGGCTGTTAACTGGTTACATCGTGAGCCATGTTCAGTGACTTTGCGCCACTTGTGGCAAACAGAAAGTGGTGTGGAAATATGTGCTTGTTATCTTTGTGCACTAGTGAAAGTGCACTAGTGACTGTTTCTATCTTTCTCTGGGTGGAGGTATTACAACTCATCATACCAACTATGACTGCATACATAAAAATAACCAATGTTTATTGTAGATGTAGTTGTGTAAATTAATTCAATTGTACTTTGCAATATGTACATTACATTTGCATATAAATGAGTGCTGTCAAGAGATTTAAAAAACGTGTCATTAATTAACGATGATTTATAATTAATTGATCTAATTATTTTATATTTTAATCTCATCAAAAAATAGCTGAGAAAACCCCTATTTTCGTTTTAGATTCATTACATTATTGAGCATTGAGGCAGATCAAAAGATTCACATCACAAAAAAGTGGTATTAGAGAGTATTTTATTGTTTTCAAACAGACTTGAACAGATGCTTATTCTAAACAAGCCCAAACATAACGACAGCAAATCAATGTCCACTTCAGGCTGTGACTGACAGTTGTTTCCCCACCCTCAACAACTCGACCACAGGAAGCCAACAAATAAAAAAGGGATATGAGAAAAGGCAACCCACCAACAGAAACAATAAAGTTAGAGATTCAAATTTTGATTAATGCGATCAAAAAACATAACGTGCTAAATATGGCTGTAATTAATTATTCGCAACACTTCTGTAATTTGGCTTGCAAGTGCTTCAACAAAACATTTTAACTGTTTTTTTTCTTTGCTTTCTGTTGCAATATGAAGTTTTGGTTACTCGTGAGTTTCAGATATACTTGAGTCCAGTGAAAACAAAATATAGCAATTCAAAATGTAATCCGCTTCCACGTGGGAAAGGAGTTACTGATGTAGTCTGTAGGTCATTGAACAGGACCAACGGTCAAACACACACATACAAAATGAGAATGCTGAAAACTAACGTCCAAAACTCTCATGCAGGCTAACCCGGTAATTTTGGCCAGTCTGACTACAGCTACGTCACTCACGAGGCCAACCATGAATACTCCAGTACATATAGCAATTACACTTTATCAATCTGTATTCTGGTCCAATAAAGTGCAATTTTGATTATATTTACAAAAAATAAACTTTTTGGTGGACATTTTTATTCACTTAAAGGGAGAAATTTTATTTGATGTACATGTAAATGTAGTTACAAGCTTGGTCATGGAACAAATTACATTTGCTCAGTCAAGGTGCCACTGTATCATTCAGTTGAAGAGTCTGGTCATCTAGATATATATTTTTTTTCCGTTTGAAATCACTTTGCATTGACCTACTTGATTAGTTTGTATGTATCCTTGGGGATAGTCAGAACTAACTGGAACAGAGCAAGACATGGGGTCGATTGTCTCCGTCTTTATCTCATTCTCCCATTTGTGTGTGTCTGTGTGCGTGTGCGAACGTGCGCGTGCGTGCATGCATGCGTGAGCTTGCATGCTTTAGTGCAGACAGCTCTCAGCTGTGGAGGCTGGTTCACAGGCCGGTCAGAGCTGCTTTATTTCCTTTTAATTGAATTAAGATGTGCAAACAAGACCTCAAGCAAGCACACGATACCGATTACAGAAACACATGAGGAAAAGACAAAAGTAAATTGAACACAAATAAGGAACACAGGCTGAAATGCAAAAGGGGTGCCATGCCATAAAATTGTAAGGGGTTGATGATGTCGAAATCAACACCGCTGCTCATATTTTCTTTATTAGCGCTCTCGGCTGAATATTGTTCAATTGTTAGGGTCACTTTAATCCACTCCACAAGTATATAACCTAATAAATTAATTAGTTCAACTTTTGTCATTTTAATGCTATTTCTGCAATGTTGCATGGAGCATTTCGATGTAACAAGAAATTGAATAATAATGATGAACTTTGTGGAAGTCTAATTGGAGTGGTAGATGTGCATAGTACTAGCTAGCCATACACACTCATTAGAATAATACTGTACGTACATTGAAACCAGATGACAGTGTCGACTGCATAATACCACATAACACCACATAACCCATTCTCAAGGTAATAAATGTCATTTGATTGTTATCCAAACCATGTCTGTTTGAAGTTATTTTTGAGTCGATAAAAATGTCAGACAATTTAGAATGTTTAATATATATATATATAAAGGTTTTCTTATCTTATCTTATCTTATATATATATGGAGACCTTCAGCTTGAGTCGAGCTGTGGACAATGTTGACAGGCTTGCATGCAGTAGCCATACATTTAGCTAGGGCTTCAGCAAATTTGTTCTTCGTCGTGTTATCCATTTTCTTCGCTTTGAAATTATCCACAGCTGTCTGTCTTAGACGAGGGGGCGGAGTACTCACATCAGCTGTGTGCTTGGCCATTAATTGGTATTTCAGACTAGACGTGCTATTATGATAGCTCAGTTTATGACTGCAAAACATACAGGTCACTTTGGTCTTGTCAGTGGAACCATCTGGCAACTTTTTAAAAGTAAACTTTCCATTCATAAACTCTTTAAGTATCCGTTTTCGGTGTCTCGCGCTGCCATGGCTGGCAAAACTGACATGGGCGTGGACTTGTGCAGCGCGCTTGTTGTTTTGTTTCCGTTTTATTTATAGAGCAACGTAACATCCGCTGTGACGTGTTGCCGCATTCATCTCGCGATAAAAAATTGAATCACGTTAAAATTTATTTAAATTAATGCCGATAATAATGCGCTAAACTGACAGCACTTATGTATGTGTGTGTGTGTATATATATATATATAGTCAAACCTCGGTTTTCGTCCATAATCCGTTCCAGAAGGCTCTTTGAAAACCGAAATTGTTCTAAAACCGAAACCACGCTCTTTTTAAAACAAAAACGTTTACTGAACAAGTCCGCTCACAATGGAAAGCAACACAAGGAAGTGTCACTTCCTCGTCTACCCGAGGAAGCGTCACTTCCTCGTGGAAGGAAGGCGAGAGGAGTCAAATGGTGCATTCAAGTGCGCTCAGTTTGTTCGAGAACCGAAATTTGTTCGTCATCCGAGGCATAAAAACCTCGGAATATTTGTTTGAAAACCAAATTGTACGAGAACCGAGACATTCGCAAACCGAGGTTTGACTGTATATATATATATATACACACACACACACACACACACACACACATACAGTACAGGAAAGCATAATATAGTATACACTGTAGTTCAGATTTGGGTGGTGCCTGTGAAGTCTACTTGTACACTCGTTAAACGTATCACCAACAAACATGTAAACTAGAAGACAGTCTATGAAAAAATAGGGGAATAAGATTGCCATGTTGGAATTTGCCAAACCTTTTTAAACGTCCTGAAGAAGAAGAACAAAAATGTCTAAAGTCAAAATAAAATCGTCGCGGGGGGTTGTTTTCTCATGCTGGGCACTGTTTTAGCTATGCCCAGAAAAAAGCCAAGAAAACTAGCATGGTGAAAAACAGGTTAACATGAAATCGCCACAACTGATTTCTAGACAAATCTCTGAATTTACTTGACAGGGTCTTTAAACTTTCATTTGTTTTATGGGCTGATATGATAAAGATTCAACTTCACCAAAGTGATAGAAAGGCAAATGTTTGGGTAAAGGTTGGGTCTTCTCATGCTCATGAATTTACAAGCTAATGTGCTAATAGCATGGCCAGCATGGCTTCTTCTGAAATGGATCCTTTCATCTTCATCGAAAAAGTAACATTTGATCATAGCAAGATAATCACCCAAAACACACTGCCAAACTAACAAAGGAAGCTAAAGGTTTCCGACTGGCAAAGGCAATCTTCAGATATCAACCAAAGAGACTACATTATGCCTGCAAAAGAGGACACTCAAGGGATTAAGCCACCAGATCAAAACAACAATGGACCGAAGCCCTGGCAAAAGCTTAGAAAAGTATCACAAAAGAATAAAGAAAATGTTTTATGACAATGTGTTACGCACTCGTTGAAGCTAATGCAAGCAAATGATTTACAACTACTTACTCATTTTGATGTTGCAGTTCATCTCCAGGCCATGAATGCTTCTCTGATTAAAATGTTAACTTCCATGTCTAATATTTGATCTGGCAGCTTCAATTGGCATCTGTCCCTTCTTATCATAGATAAAAACAAGTGTTGACAAAACAAAACACACACACACACACACAAGGATACATGTAACCAGCAGACATTTGAAACTCTACTTTGCTTTATATTCCTTGTCTGTCTCCTGCAGGTTATTCCTGAAAATGAAGCTCTTCACTTCCAATGATCATTTTGATCTGTTATCATATGTTTTCAACCTATTTATTCTTTTCCATCTTCACTGCATGGACCCTCCCCTCTCTCACTCACTCCCCAATCATTGTTTGCCATTGATGTGAGCGAGCGAGAGAAGAGGATGGGCAGCCAAGAGCAAAGAGAAGAAGATGATCAACTTTACCAATCTACCAATTTGTCCGTCATGTGTTGTCTGTTTCATATATTAAGCGTAAGGATAAATGCCATGAGCACTCCATGTTGTTGTAGATACATTGTCGTGTTGACTGAGATTGAGTGTTGAATCTCTTTACATTCAAAATACAGTGGTACCTCTACATACAAAATTAATTGGTTCTGCAAGAAAGTTCTGAACTAGAAAACTTTGTAAGTAGAGACACATTTTCCATGTAAATGCCCTAATCCATTCCAAGCCCCGTCCCCCCAAATTCAGACATAAATGTTTTGTAAACCGCAAAAATGCATAATAAAGTATTTAACAAATACATGTTACATTTAAGATTATTGCACAATCAATGAGAGTTGTGCATAAGGTAAAAAAAGAATAAAGAAAAAAATGATGGACATTTAATTTTTAACTGTGTCCTCATCGTTTTTTGCACTCATGTTCTCTCTCAGAAGTGTTTTTTGCCTGGGGTTTTGTAAAGAACTGATCCAAGGACGTTTGTTTTGTTGGCTTTTAACAATCCTTCGAAAATGTCTAAGGCAAACATCAGCATAGTGAGCGATCGCCCGACTGGTGAACACTTTTTCTGTATGATTCACAATTAGGTAAAACTATCGGAACACCTCTTGGCCCGAGAGGTGAATAATGAGGATGCTGAATAGACACATATCTATCTATCTACACACTCGGACAGCCAATGGGATGCCAGGATGATGCTCGACAATAGCCAATGGCAGAGCAGCTATAAGTATGTTGCATTCAGGAAACTCTGAGCTGCGAGTAGCAGACCATGGTGTATTTTTACTTTCCATATCTTGAAATTTCTTTCATAACAGGAGGCAATATTTTCCTGTTGAGGCATTTCGTAACTTGAAAATTCATATGAAGAGACGTTCATAAGCAGAGGTACCACTGTATTTGATTTCGTCTTCAGCAACCAATTGATTAATAAAAAAAAAAAGTGACATTTTTTAATGAATATTTTTTTTTTTTTTTTTTTTTAGCAGAACCTAACTTCAGTGAGATAGGGGCTCACGTTGTGGCTCGCAGCCAGATGTATATGTAGCTCCTCTTGCTCGCAATAATACAATTCCTCCAACAACGTCGTATGATGAAAACCCACAGCCAGCAAAATTCAACTCAACTCAACTTTATTTCATGAGTATCTTAACAAATGCACCTGTAACAAAGTGTTCAGAAAACCAAAACAAAGTAAAACATTTAAAGGTATCTCGAGTTGGTTCTGTTTGAGGCTCTGACTCTGAGAAATGCATCTGCGTACGATAAGACTAAATGAAGACGATTTCAAATAGTCAGCACTATAATCAGAATCAGAATCATCTTTATTGGCTAAGTATGTAGAACACACAAGTAATTTGTCTCCGGTATAACACGTTGCATTAGTATCATCATAAACAAGGACATGACAAATAAGTATGGAAAAATAAGTATGGCAGGACATTCCGTAATGTAAGGGTGAGACAATGTGCAAAGTATCAAGCAGAGCTAAAGTGATCAGTGGTAGAATACAATACTATAACAGTTGGTGCAGAAAATCATTCAACCATTTTTAAGTGACCAGTAGCAGTATTTGTAGTACAAGTGTGCAATTGTGCAGATGACCTTGAGCGCTTTAAAGTGTCTGGTGCAGTGGAGTATACACCAGTGACAGTGGTTCAAGTAAGTACAGAGCTGGAGCCACAGTGATTATAGCGGCAATGCTGTTCCACAGGGTTGTGCAAAATTGCAAAGAGCCACTATACAGGTAGATTTGGGTTACTATTTAGGGAGTTAATGGCTAGATGGAAGAAGCTGTTTAAGTGTCTGCTGGATTTGGTGCGTAAGTTTGATTACTCACACTTATTCTTGATTCAGTATAATAATAATAAAAATAAATAAATGATAATAATACTAAACTTGAACCACCACTGTAACAGATGTTAGATTTGAAATTTATTTCAATCATGTTTTAACCTTTTCAGGGACAGCGGTTCCTACAGTGGGCATCTTATCATGTTATCGGGTTACAGGTTATCATTATTGGTGCATGATGGGTTAAATAGAATATAGTCACCCAGTAAGGGTAACAATTTTTCTTAAGGTGAGCAAAATATCAATATAACTTCATACGAGGGTTGGGAATTTCTTGCCACCTCATACTTTTCATTCCGTGATGATTTACTGTATAAGGCATCACTGACAAATTCTTTATTGATTCCATTCCAATGCATCCTGATGCATATCAGATATATTTTAATGAAGGACTGGGAGTCATCTGAGTACACGATGGGCATTTGAATATGAGTAAAATTACATGAATGACATTCAGTATATCATGTTCGGCTTTTGCGTATTACGGAGTTGCTCACACAAAGAACCTCGACGCACTCAACAGCATTTGGCCTTTAGGCAGAGAATAAAACATGTATTATACATCGAGCTCAGTGTGAGATGGTAAGGAGGGTCACATTAAGGAGGACGTGAACTCATGCATGCAGCATATCAGACTTTGTGTGTGCGTGCGTGTGTGTGCGTGTGTGTGAGAGAGAGAGACGCACATGTGCTTATCCACTGTCTTCTGTGTTCAAAAGAATGTGCAAAGTAGATTAAATTGACCAAAAAAAAAATCTAATGTCAACTCTTCACAGTGAATCATTCAAACACACTGCTTGTACTCATTTCTAAAGGTGAATGTCATCACAGAGCACAGGGGTGGCCATTTAATTTAGCAAGGGGAACTGGAAAACTTGGTTAGGGCCAAGCCAACGGGCCGACACCAGCTTTGTTGTATATTATTTTTAATGTGTTTATCAAAAGCATATGAAATAAAATGTTCCGTAAGTAGATATTGTTATCAACATGTAGTTAAGGAAATAGAAATGTAAGACTAAATTAGAAGGGGGTCATTAAAATTATATCTTAACACATTAAACATGTGTTTTGCACAACCGCCAATTCATTTAAGCCATTCCTAGTCAGGACTCCCAAATTGAAAGATTAATAAGAGGTCTAATATGATTCACAGTGATTTATAATGATCCACCAAAATGATACACATCCTTTGGCCATCTTCCCGAAACCATGCAGGGAATAAAAACTTTCCGACCACTCGGTCAAACAATGAACACTATTTTCCTCCTTAGTGAACTTCTTGTTATTTTGGGATCAAGTCTTACTGCCTGTTTGGAGACTCTCCCAATCAATATGGTTCAATCTTTGCATAAACTAGCAAAAAATGTGATGTAGATGAGTTCATTTTTATTGCTGCCATCATGTGTGACACCAGTGAAGGTTAATGAGTATGTCCCAGAAAGTCATGGAACCCCAAGCCATGACATGAGTTCTACTGAGTTGCACAAATAAGATTGTGCAGTATGTCTGGGCTCTCAAGTTCTCTTGGGATTTATTTTTGCATCTTCCGTTGCAGCCCCTCCATTTTTATGAATTATTCTGTGAACAGTAGCTTGTGATATGTTAACTGATGTCCATTTGTTGTTGTTGGTGGTGTTATATTAACTGCTGTTGTTTTCCTTGATCTTTGTTTTTTGTTTTTTTTTATTATACACTAGGTTTTTTTTCTTTTTAGACTTTTCAAATGGTTGTATGGGCTATGGCCAATGAAAATAGCTCAGACTGATTTTACATCGACAGCTCTCTGGTTTTCATTTTTGCGACACATCTAATAGTATACAATGGCTATAAAGTCCCGTTCAAATGCTATTGTGTGCCTGTGTGTTGAACCAAGAGGTGAATTCCTCTGTGTTAAATGAGGGTACGCAAAGGTTATTAAACGGATCAGAGAACCGACTAGCAATGAGAGGGTTACAAATTCGGCGGTTGCATCCAGGAGCGGCAGATTTTACAGCAGCACGCGATAAGACTATGTCACTGCCACGTGATCAGAAATCCCATTTTAAAGGACTTCCAGATTTGACACCGGTAGACCATAAGCAAGGACAAGGTCTAAAACATGTCCTCGTTCATGTGTCGGGCTGGTCACATATTGCACAAAATTAAAAGAGTCGATAAGTTTTAAGAAGTCCTTTGCTAGTGGTTTTTCCGGACAGCACGCATGGATATTAAAATCCCCCATTAGGAGGATGTCATACCTCGGTTTTCGACCATAATCCGTTCCAGAAGGCTCTTCGAAAAGCGATTTGTTCGAAAACCGAAAGTATTTTATTTGGCCATGATGAGGGGCTAATACACAATGCAGAAATAACAACAACAAAAAAACAGTCAGATTTGTGTAAACCACAAAAAACACATCTGCTCACAATGACCGTTACACTAGGAAGCGTCACTTCCTCTAAGGAAGCCGAGAGGAGTCGAGTGGCGTATTCGGGTTTCCTCAGTTTGGTCGAAAACCGGTTCGATAACAGACGTTCGAAAACCGAGGTTTGACTGTATGTGTGTGTGTGTGTATATCTATATCATATATATATATATATATATATGATATATATATATATACACACACACAGTCAAACCTCGGTTTTCGTCCATAATCCGTTCCAGAAGGCTGCTCGGTTCTCGACCAATTCGGATTTCCACCAAAGATTTCGATTTTTTTTTTGCCTCGGATGACGAACAAATTTCGGTTCTCGAACTAACTGAGCGCACTTGAATGTGTCACTTCACTCCTCTTGGCTTCGCTTTCTGTGTAGCGTCCATTGTGAGCAGACGTTTTTGTATTGTTCAATAAAGATTTTTTGAAAAAAGCAGACGTGTTTGGTGAAACGCTTCCTCGTGTAGGGTCCATTGTGAGCAGACGAGTTTGTATTGTTCAATAAAAAAAGCAGACGTGTTTGGTGAGGCGCTTGTGTTAGGGGGAGTGAAACCCCCCTGTATCTACCCCGGTCAAGGATGACGCCTCGTACTGATGTCCAAAAACGTTTAATGGTGGAACACCGTGAAAACTAAAACACATTTCAAGCAACAATATCAACATTACAATAATACCTTTTACAAGACATTAATAAATAAACACAAACAATGACATACCGTGTGCACCTTGGTAAACCGAAAGTAGATAATTTCAAATACAAATCGACCAGATTTGTGGAGGTTCGTTTCTCCCACAATCTCTTTCTTTCTCTCTCGCTCTCTCTCTGTCTCTCTCTCTCGTAAGTTGTCTTCTCGATCTTTCTAATTCCTCACTATCCGCGGCACGTGACCCGGAAGTGATTCCTGACAAAACATCCCAAATAACATATGAAAATAAACAATGTAAAAATTCACATAGAAATAAAGCACTTTACAAATCAACATAAAAAAAAATACATTCATATATTCGTTGTCATGGCAAACAATGACTCGATATTGCCGCCAGTTACACTCCCACCAAATTACTGTTCGATTAACATATGTAAATGCAGAATTACTTTATGCACTTCCCAAAATCAACGGTAATTTCAACATTGCTCTGCTATGTCCTAAATAAACGTCATTCAAACAAACGATAGAATTTACGTTTTCTAGAAAATTGCCTATTCTAGATTGAATATTTGACACCTTAACTTGGAAATATGTCTGTTCAGCATCTGATGCTTTCTCCTTTATTTATTTGTAACTAGAACCACTAATTTCTGCACGGCTCTTTGAACGACGGAAGGCTTATTGAGGCGCTCTCCCTTCCTTCCTAACTTTCGATCTCCTATCTGTACGGTGACTTTTCGCACCAGTCCGTCATCGTCTTGATTTGCTTCAATAACCCTAGCAAGTTTCCATTCGTTGCGAGGGACATCATCCTCTTTGATGATCACAACATCACCAACTTCCACGTTGCGCCTTGGTGTAAGCCATCGTTGCCTCAGGGTAAGGTTTGCAAGATATTCCTTTCTCCACCTGTGCCAGAATTGTTCAGAAAGATATTGAATCCTTCTCCACCGTTTCTTGGCATAGAGATCTTCCTGGATAAACTTGCCAGGTGGGGGAAGTGGTACAGAAGACTTCATTGTAATCAAATGATTTGGCGTGAGAGGTTCCAAACTTGTGGGATCACTGATGCTGTCAACAGTTAAAGGTCTGTTGTTTACAATGGACATAGCTTCATAAAGGAAAGTCCTTAGGGAAGAGTCATCTAACCTTCCAGCGCTCTGGGCCAAGACAATGCTTAGTACGCTTCTCACTGTCCTGATTTGACGTTCCCATACTCCGCCAGTGTGACTTGAGTGTGGCGTATTCATCTGAAAATCGCATTGTTTGTCTGCAAGGTAGGAGGTTAATCTTTCTTGATTTAATTCTTTTAGCGCCTTCGCCATCTCATTTCTTGCTCCCACAAAGTTAGTGCCCTGATCAGATCTTATATGTCTAACGGCTCCACGGATAGCTATAAAGCATCTCAAGGCATTGATGAAGGCATCTGTTGTCATATCTTCAAGCATTTCAATATGCACCGCCCTGGAGCACAGACACGTGAAGAGCAGGCCATACCTTTTTTGCTCCTTCCGACCCTGCTTGGTGTGGAAGGGGCCAACGCAGTCCATACCACAGTAAGCGAATGGTGGTGTTGCATCAACACGGTCACTGGGTAGGTCTGCCATCCGTTGTTCCTCTGGTGGTGCGCGAATTCTTCTACATTGTACACACCGTCTGATGTGTTGAGCTACAGCTTTACTTCCACCAACAATCCAGAATCCATTACTTCGTAACTCATTGAGAGTTTGTCCTCTACCTTGATGTTGTATTTTGTTGTGATGATGACCAATGATGAGGTTTGTGAGAGCACCGTCTTTAGGGAGTATTACTGGATGTCTTAATTCAAGTGACACAGCTGCTTTTCTTAGTCTTCCTCCTACTCTCAGTATGCCGTCTTGAAGGAACGGGTCAAGCTGATGAAGTTGATGGTTACAAGGCAGTTTTCCTGATTTCTCGCTAAGCATGTTCATCTCCTTTTGGAAGACATCCTTTTGTGTCAGTTTAATAAGGGTCAGTGTAGCTTGTCTTTTTCCTTCTACATTTAAAGGTTTCGTGGTTTTGATTCTCTTGGCTAGCCGTTGGATGCGAGCAATGACATTGACTGCTGTTGTCCATTTTGAAATCCGCGATAGAAGCTCTTGAATGTCAAATTGCCTTGCAGCCTCTGTCTTTAACACTTGTACAATCCTCACCTCCGGATCTCCCACCAGTAGCTCAGGTGTCACCTCGGTTGTTGCTATATCTCTCTCCCATAAAAACCTTGGACCGGTGAGCCAGTTTGAGTTGATGAGACCTGCCACATTCAGGCCTCTGGAGGCATGGTCTGCAGGGTTGTCTCCTGTGTCCACGTAGAACCACTGCTTTGCATCACTGTTTTCACGAATTCTCTGGACTCGATTTGCAACAAAGACATGGAATCGTTTAGCGTCATTGTTAATATATCCTAGAACCACTCGAGAGTCTGTCCAAAAGTATTCTTCATCTATTTTGACCTCCAACTCCTCCCGTAACACCTTGCTCACGGCTGCTGAGGTTACTGCGGCACTGAGCTCCAACCTTGGTATGGTGAGAATTTTGGTTGGAGCCACTCTCGCTTTGCCAATGACAAGGGAGCAGTTCACGTTTTCTTTGCTTAACAACCTGATGTAGCTACATTGACCATACCCTTGGCTGCTAGCATCAGAAAAGTGGTGAAGTTCAACTCTCTGTACCTTGCCAAACCTGTCCGGTATAAAACATCTTGCAATGTTGATTTGATCAAGGTTCTCCAAATCCTTTAGCCAAGTCTCCCACCTTAACTTCAAGTCCATAGGTAATAGATCATCCCATCCTGTACCTCTCTGACACATCTCTTGTAGTATCCTCTTTCCTTCAAGGATGAATGGAGCTAAAAATCCAAGAGGATCGTATAAAGAGGCTACAACGGAAAGAATCCCTCTTCGTGTGGTGGGTCTTTTATCTAGTGACACCTTGAAGGAGAAACTGTCACTTCCGATCTGCCATCTTATCCCAAGCGCTCTTTGCACTGGTAAGTCGTCAGGCCTGAAATCAACATCCTTCACGTCTACAGCACATTCTGCTGCATTGATTGAATCTAGCACTTCTCGGTTATTGGAAAGGAATTTGTGGAGGTGTAGGTTTCCTCTCGCACACAGAGCTTGAGCTTCTTTCACAAGCTTTTTCGCTCCAGCAACTGACTCTACGCTTATGAGTCCATCATCAACATAGAAATTTTTACGAATGAAACTAGCTGCATTGGGGAACTGTTTCTCATTAAGGTTGGCAAGGCATTTCATGGCATAATTGGCACAACCAGGGGAAGATGATGCTCCAAATAAGTGCACCTTCATCCGGTATTCTGTGGGTTGTGAATCTAAGTCTCCATTTTCCCACCAGAGAAACCGCAGATAATCTCTGTCCTCTTTTCTAACATGAAACCTGTGAAACATTTTCTCTACGTCACACATGATTGCAACAGGATGTTTACGGAACCGACATAGTACAGCTGTGAGGCCATTTGTAAGGTCAGGTCCTGTTAACAGATGGTCATTCAGTGAGGTGCCTTTGTACTTTGCAGAACAGTCAAAGACCACGCGTATCTTGTTCGGTTTTCGGGGGTGGTATACACCTTGATGAGCGATATACCAAAGATTGCCGAGGTCTGGTTGGCTGTCTACTTTCTCTGCATCACCATCTTTAATAATGCCCTCCATAAACTTCAGATAGTCACCTTTGAACTTGTGATCTCTGTCCAACTTCCTTTTAAGTTGTTTCAGTCGTGCCAAAGCCAGCACCTTATTGTTTGGGAGATGAGGTCGTGCTTTGAAAGGAAGTGGCATTTCGAGGTGGCCATGTTCATTTTGTTGAAGGCCTCCTTTTAATATTTGCAGAAAGAGAAGGTCGTCTTGAGATATGCTTTTTTCACCTGCTTTTGTGTCTGCAAAATCAGACTCAAGGGCTTTAATGACGGCTGATGGTGTTACGGGTGGTAACTCTTTGACAGATACTCGAAGACAAAGTCCAGTCACATCTCCTGCATTTACGCATCGTGCTACTCCTCCCACAATACTCCAGCCGAGATCGGTTTTGACAGCGTAAGGCTCATAGTCACCTCCAGTAATGACCTCTCTTGGAATTAAGGCTCGGGAGCAGTCATAACCGATCAATAATCCAACACCACAATCCATTGGTGGGGTTATCTCCTGAGTTATGTTAACAAGATGTTTCCATGAAGCGGCTGTTTTGCGGGTAGGAATATGTGTCCGGTCAAGAGGAATGAAGTCTCTTGTGTAGGCCGGAGGTAGGTCAATGGAAACATTTGAGGAAAATCCTCTTACTTTAAGTCCACAAACTCTTTCGCTTTTAATCACTGAGTCCTTTCCCATCATCGTGGAGAGTTTCAGTTTAACTGGGTCCATGTCGACCTTAAGCTTTGCGCACAGTTCTTGATCGACAAACGTGTGGCTGCTTTGTGTGTCCAATAGCGCATAAGCTAGGACCTCCGTATCAGGTGCGTTAGGTGCTGAGATCCAGATGGGCACAATCATTGATGTACTCTCAGCATCACTTCCATTGACACAACAAGATAGTGAGGATGTACTTTCTTCAGTGGTGTTTTGTGCTGAGGCTGTCTCCGTTGGAGAACGATCTTCATGTAATGCGGTTGGATGACTCTTTTGGCATACTCCACACATGGCTCTATTTCTACATTCCTTGGAATTGTGACCCCTTCCCAGGCATGCAAAACATAGCTTATTTGCATAAATGTATTTTCTCTTGTCCTCTGAAGACATTTTCAAAAGCCTCTTACATTTATGTAGAGAGTGTTCTTCTCCACAGCATATACATTTGCCTGGATTTTCAGCCTCTCGTAAATTGTTTTCTTTGGGGCCTTGATCAGCTGTAGAGATTTGCGAATCTGGGATCCCCACCTTTGTAGCAAATGTGTTTGCTTTTGAGTGCCTACCTCCCTTTACTGTCATCTCAGTTGATTGTCTTAATGCATATAGAGATGACACTGGATTGCAAGCTATGCGTGCCTCTTTAGATATAAACGTTGCAAAGTTATGGAAACTTGGGTAATCTTGGCCTTCATCTAGCTGCTCTGTGACATGACGGTTCCACCTGGATGTCACCCAATCTGGTAGTTTCACCAGCATTTTCTGGTTCTCCTCACAGTCATTCAAAACTTGCAGGCCCGTTATGTAAGGCATAGCATTACTACAAGTTTGGAGGAAATCGCTGAATTCTCTCAATTTGATATATTCCCTCCCACCAATCTTTGGCCATCCATTGAGTTTTTCTCTGAAAGCTCTCTGCACAATGAAGGAATTACCATATCTGGCGTTGAGTCGATCCCATGCTTGCTGATAGGCTTCTTCATCTCTTCTATAAAAACTGCCTTCAAGAGAAGATTTTGCCTCCCCTGCTATGTACCTTTGTAAATAAAACAGCCTATCTGCAGAGTTTGAGCATCGCCTCTCTATCAGAGCTTTGAAGCTTGTACTCCACTCTATAAAGTTCAGAGGATCACCTGAGAATACTGTAGGCTCTGGGTTTGGAAGACGACTAAGCGCTAATGATTCCTGCAATGTCTGAACCAAGGTTGTCTCATTTTGTACAGTTTGCTCTTCGTGACGTGGGGCCTGATGAGAAGAAGAAAATGCAACGTTCTCTTTGGTGTGTACGGGGCTGCTTGTCCCATTCCTTTCCTTAATTTCCTCTTCTTCATACACGCTTAACTGTGCCTTAATTACTTCAATGTCTCTCCGATTTTCAAGTTTTTTCAACTGCTGACGTTGGGCTTCAATAGCCTTTTCCATGTCAATCTCAGCTTCCTTCGCAGCCAGAAGAGCAGCCATTTCGGCCCGCTTAACTGAAATGCTCGGTGATTCGGACATGTGCCCGGAAGGGTTGGCGCTGGGTGCTGTAACTTTGGAGACGGTGGAACCATATATGGACCTGGCATATTCATTATCTAGCAGCACGTGTAATTTTGCGTTTTCTGCCACAGCATCGAAATCTTCTTCATCTTCTGTTAGACGGATTCTCGTTGCTTGCAATAAGTCTGCTGATGCCGCTACACATGCATCAACTTTTCTCCGTAATTCTTGACTTGGTATTGTCTGGCTTCGGACACTGTCATATATTTCTTTTATCTCACCCTCAAGCTTCTCAACTTCATCCATCATGTCGTACAGGTCTTGCTCAGGGCACCATTGTTTTAACTTTCTTCGGGTTTCTCTAACATGACTTTTCCATTTCTCATATGTTGCATTCAACTTGTCTTCTTTTTGAATGAACTCTTTCTCTTTTAGTTCCTGCATTTTAGGTGTTAAACGTCTTTCACGAGAGGATTTTCTTATTTTTGCCTCATTTTCACGCTCTTGCACCTTATCACACTGACTGTCGTCATTTTGATACATTTTTTGAGCCTTCAAACTTCAGAACCTGACTTTATAGATTTTTAGAAACCAAGTAATTTGAGTTACAGCCCCTAATCCTATTCAATCGATGCTGTCAATACCGTTACATTTGCAATCAGCAATAATGACTGTGATGACACTTATCAAACATTCAATAGATATTTTCACACATTCAAGAACTCACATTCATTAATTCTTCAGTCAGATGATCTTGTCTATGTTCTATCCATCTACCTTGTGAGCTACTGTAAGCTGTATAGGCCTTTGCCAACTCTGGTTAATGTCCACCGAAACCTTTAGCTGCTACAGGATGGGAAGCAACGTCACACGCTTAACTCTTGCCTTACTGCTGGATGAGTAGCGACGATGCATGCTGAGGCCTGTAGCTTGCTGCGGGTTGAGTGCGACGACTTTCGAAGTAGCTCGTGGCTAGCTGCGTGGCACGCGGGGTTGAGTGCGACGACGCTCGATGTAGCTCGTAGCTTGCTACGTGATGTGCGCCGAAGCCGATAGCTTGCCGCGGGATGGGAAGCACCTGCGCGCCGAAGCCTCCAGAAGGATGGATGAGGATACGTTTTCACTGTATCTACCCCGGTCAAGGATGACGCCTCGTACTGATGTCCAAAAACGTTTAATGGTGGAACACCGTGAAAACTAAAACACATTTCAAGCAACAATATCAACATTACAATAATACCTTTTACAAGACATTAATAAATAAACACAAACAATGACATACCGTGTGCACCTTGGTAAACCGAAAGTAGATAATTTCAAATACAAATCGACCAGATTTGTGGAGGTTCGTTTCTCCCACAATCTCTTTCTTTCTCTCTCGCTCTCTCTCTGTCTCTCTCTCTCGTAAGTTGTCTTCTCGATCTTTCTAATTCCTCACTATCCGCGGCACGTGACCCGGAAGTGATTCCTGACAAAACATCCCAAATAACATATGAAAATAAACAATGTAAAAATTCACATAGAAATAAAGCACTTTACAAATCAACATAAAAAAATATATATTCATATATTCGTTGTCATGGCAAACAATGACTCGATATTGCCGCCAGTTACACCCCCTCTTTTCGTAATGGTTTGCCCCAGCAGCACGGGGGAAGTGCGTGCGTTTGTTTACAGCCGGCAGTTTTCAATACAGCGGCACATAATGAACACTCTGGTGTACGGTGTCTCATTATTATGCAATAATCATACAGGAACAGCTTCCTCGTGTAGCGTCCATTGTGAGCAGACGAGTTTGTATTGTTCAGTAAAGATGTTTTTTTTAAAAAGCAGACGTGTTTGGTGAGAACTACGTAATATCGGACTGTTATTTTTGCATCGTGTATCAGCCCCTAATCATGGCACCAAAGAAAGCAAGTGGAAGTGGTAAACCTGGTGAAGAAAAGAGGGAAATAGTGCGCAAAACTATAGAATTTAAGAAAGATTTGATTGCGAAATATGAGTCAGGTGTGCGTGTGTTTGTGTTGGCGAAGGAGTTCGGGATGCCGAAATGCCCCGCCTACTGCCTGATGATAGCTGGGATAGGCGCATGCCCCATGACAGATCGAGAGAGAGAGAGAGAGAGAGATGTTCCTTCAATTTTTATGTTCCTATGTTAACGTTAAAATTGGTGAAAATAAAACATATTACAGTTTGCTTGTACAGTATTTTTCATATTACCTGCTCTCCTATTACATTTGTATAGCTTATGGTGTGAAATTGTAAAAAAAAAGTGGTTTAAAAAAGTTGTTTTCTTGACTTGGAACGGGTTTCGGTTTTTGAACAATTCGGTTTTCGAACAGTCTTCTGGAACGGCTTAAGTACGAAAACCAAGGTTTGACTGTGTATATATATATATATATATATACAGTCAAACCTCGATATATATATATATATATATATATGACATAGATACACACACACACACATCTTAATCAACTTCAAATGTACAAAACGTTGCAATGTTGACCTCTTTTTTGGAGCATTGGTTTTTTTTCGTTTTTTTTGGGGGGGGGGGGGGGCAGGGGTCCGGCAATCCTAAAATGAAAAAGAAAAAAATAACTGTAATTTATGAACATTTACTGTGTTTTTGTTGTATGGGGTGCCAATTGTTTGAAGCGCTCATACAGTACTCACAAAATCATGTTGCTGCCCTGTAATTACAAGTCGTAAATATGTGTGTGTATACTTGACATGCTAGGTGAAACTTTGAAATTGGCTGTGCCTTGCCGTGTATGTGCATGTATATGTGCGTGTGTGTGTTTGTATGTGTGCGCGCACTCACTCTTTGGTACATTTTGTGCCTGTAATGGGA
This sequence comes from Hippocampus abdominalis, assembly GCA_018466805.1. Taxonomy (NCBI): domain Eukaryota; kingdom Metazoa; phylum Chordata; class Actinopteri; order Syngnathiformes; family Syngnathidae; genus Hippocampus; species Hippocampus abdominalis. Next base: position 20,876,626 of record CM031703.1, on the reverse strand, counting down.
ACAGGGAATTTGTCTTGCATGCAGCGTACTGAGGTGAGTGTTTGTAAGTATAACAATGCATCTGAGGCTGACTGCAAAGAAGGAATGTGCGTGTTCCCTCATTATGTTTCTATGTGGCACCAGCGAGCTGTGATAAAGCTCACTTTGAAAAGCAGGCAACTTTGGCTGCAGGCTGTGTTGGCCTCACCTCCAGCCTCCCTAACCTGCTGAATGTTACATGATGCTTGGACAACTCATGCATAGTGTATTAGCACAAACATGCCATTGAATGATATACATACTGCATTGGCGCCTGGATTCGCCTTCACTCACAAGCTGATAATCTATTTTTCATCAGCACATGCTGTGGGGTGGCTGTTTTGAGGACAGTCAAAATGAAGATGGTTTGTTGCAGCGTTCTTTACTATCAAAGATCCTTCATTTGTCTGTTGGTTGGACTTGCTATTCTTTTTTTTCCACCTTTGTGTCTGGATTTGTTTTTGTTTAATTTATCACTCAAGGTTGTATGTCTTGGCTAGATTGTAGCATTTTATACATCTTACATTCCTGATTGCTTTTCGCAAGTGCTGCATTTTTAGTTTTAAATGTTGAATAACTTGGTCGGGGACTGTTTTATGCTCATCGCCTGTCACTACAAACCCGAACCAATTCCAAATTACTGACAAAAGTGTGCCAGTGTTGGCCACCATGTCACACAAAATGCAAGATGTGCTCTGAAGTATAGAAGCCACTCAGAAAGAAAAAAAACATCTTGACCCAGGAACTCGATTAATCACCCACCCCTGATTTGAATAAACGTGGATGACAAATAAACGGCTTGAAGCAAAGAACACTTTGCATTTGATCTTCATCAACATCATTTTGACATATGGAGAACGGTTAGCTATTTGATGAAATAAACACCATACATTCAGGTCGGGCAGAAATCATACTGTACAAATACAAAAGAAACCAAAAACTGCCAACCTGAATATAGGAAATCAACATGGGGAAACAACTCAAACTAACACAAAGTAAACCCGCTGTTGTGTCACATCAAAATATGCACACAATGTGCATAAAATAATTTTGTTATAATGGGTGCAGATTTGATTTAAAAAATATGAAACACATTTCAACATTCATTTCATCCCAAAATTCATGAACAGTATACATGATTTTGGTGAGTCAAAGCAAGGCTAAAAATAGATCAGAATGTGATGCTCTTGTGTTGCAGAATACCCATCGGATGAGCTACTTATTTGTAAAAAAAACAAAACAAAAACAAAAAAAAACCAGTGGAAAAAAAGGTTGCTTATAGTCTCAAATATGGATGTGAATACATTTCAGCAAAATGGGCAAATTTTATTATCTTATTTTCACTATCTATAGATGAATAGCAAATTTATATATTAATTTTTGGGATGAATTCCTGTTGTTTTTAACGCCTTTTTTTGCATTTTAAATTTTAAATTAAAAGCAGTGTAAGCTACACGACTGCATGATCCGTAATTTGTTAGTAGTACGGCTGAATGATTAATTGCGCTTGTGATGATATCATGATATAACTACAAACACTGCAATTTGACTAGTTGTTGGGAGCAGAATGGAGAGCAGGAGCCCTGGCAAGAAAGGAGAGACATCAATGCTGAGCTCAAATCCGGCCATTCACTGCTGTGCTGTGTGTGTTGTCTGTGCGTTTTCCGTCTCACGAGGCATTGAGGGGAATATCTAACCTGTTTTGAGATTTTTTTTTCTTTTGCCCTGTGAGATATAAAAGATCATGTGTGCACGTTGCATGAGCAATATTCTGAGGTCAGAAATGTAGGTGGCCAATCAAAATGCATCATCTGGTCACAAAATTTTCAGAGCAGCGTTCCCCAACCGCAGGACTGCACATACAGTACATCAGTCTCAGTGTACTTTTAGTATGACAAAATAATAAACATCACACACTGCAACTGGCTGGCGCCCGGTTCGGTGTGTCGTCTGCCTTCCGCCCCAAGTCAGCTGGGATAGGCTCCAGCACCCTCCTGCGACTTTATTTGGCAAAAGCGATGTTGACAATGGATGGATGGATTAGCATCACTGTTAGTCTCGCGTTGCTAGCTTTAGCTCGTCTGATTGCCACTATCCATAAAAGATTCATAGCAGGGCTAGCGGGACCACGGAACCAGCAGTGAGAAAGAGCAGCAGCACAAAGTGTTGCCAAAATATTACAGTCTATCTAACCTTGCATGAACAACGATTGTGTGCCAATATTCATTTTATTCAACATCGCATTTGTAGGACACTCAGTTGTAGGATGACATTTGTTTGTTGTTACATAAACCAAATACAGAGGTGGGCATTCCATCCGTACTGACGGAAAGTCCATCAGTCTGGCATTGGCGGGTGCCTGTTTTGCTGACGACTGACAAATAATGGAAAATGGATGAAAGTCTGTCTTTTTTTTTTCCATCGGTGTAGTCGTCATAAACCGGACATCTCTGTCCATCAGAGATGGATGGCCGTTTTGCTGAACACTGTCAGAAACATTCCCCGTCTGACTATATTTGTGTGAGAGTGAGTGCTCCTGTTTTTTAATTCGGGATCTCTGCGGGAAAATGTGATGGCCGGCTGTGATTGGCTCAGAAGGCAGAACCAGATGATGTCACTTCACTTTGCAATGAACACAGAAATCTGTTCCAAATATTTTATGTACTGTATGTGTATTTATTTGCATATAAACATTTATGGTTGTAGCTTTATGTTAAATCGTGGTGAAATCATTTATATTCAAGACTTGATTGGATTTTACCCTTGGCCACAATGTGGAGCTGGATTCTGGTAAAGGTTGCCATTTTGAACTTTACCTAAAGAGTTTTGAGCATTTTTGAGGTTATAGCAGTTGCAGGCAGCCACCAGCGTGCTCCCGCAGACTGTAATACAGTTCAACAGATTGGAAACTAAGTGTATTTGAAATGTATGTGATTGTATGTAAATGTTTTAAATGTAAATGCTCTTTGGCTAGGTACCGTATGATCTCGGCACACTGAAATGTGGTGCACTCCATTTAACAATTTAATCAAATTAGACATTTCATCTGTTTGGCCACGGATTGTTTTTTTCTGACGGACTGACTGACGACTGGAGTACTGGTGAAATTTATTGACGGAAGCTTGGGGAAAATAACATGACGGACTCACTGACTGACAATGACAAACACCTCCCCCTGTGAATAAGTCATCAGTCATTTACATGATTGACCCAGAACCATGAGTTGTGGCGTAGATGCAAGCCACCTCGGCTACAGAAAGTTTGTATTACCGGGGATTTATATGATGAGGAACTACATATTCCTGTTCTTATTGTTAAAAAAGGGGCTGTAGTTGTCACAATTGTCACATCTGCTACAGTACAAGATTGTGAAAATATCTGACCAAACATGGTAGCAGAGTCACTTGCAAAATATGCAAACCTAACCACAAATACAATGAAATGTTAAGTGAAATAGCAACAACGTAACAGAAAAATGCTTCTTTCTCAGTACAACAATTATGAGCATTAACTATCATTGCGAGAGGTATGTTTAACCATTTGTTTTGATTACGGTAGTTTCTATGCTAGTACATCAAAATACAAAGTATGTCTTCACATGAAACTAGTCCGTGGTGGAAAAAAAAAACTTGGGGGACTGCTGTAATAGATGATAAAATGGTCGATATGTGTTCAGATGTTTCCTTTCACTCGCAAAATTATGTTAGTTCTCATTTTATTGATAAGGTGTCATGGTTGCCGCTTGGAATGTCTGCTTGCATTTCTCCCTGTTTTAATTGCATCTAAAATGTTAGGTCATATAAGCAGAGATCATATGGAAATAAAGCAGTTACTTGTTCACCTTACCTTTCTTGCACTTTATTATTTATATGTGACACTCTGACCTGACATCAGCAAACTATATTATCGTTGTAATTATTCTCCTTTTCAATATACAGTCAAACCTCAGTTTTCGTACTTAATCCGTTCCAGAAGACTGTTCGGAAACCGAATTGTTCGGAAACCGAAACCATGTTTCCCATTGGAATCAATGTAAAATGTTTTAATCCGTTCCAAGTCAAGAAAACAACTTTTTTACAATTTTACTCCATAACAGGTAATATGTAAAATACTGTACAAACAAACTGTAATATACTTTATTTTCACCAATTTTAACATTAACAAAGTAACATAAAAATTGAAGGAACATCTCTCTCTCTATCTGTCGTGGGGCGTGCGCCTATCCCAGCTGTCAGCAGGCAGTAGGCGGGGCATTTCGGCATCCCGAACTCCTTCGCCAACACAGACACACGCACACCTGACTCATATTTCGCGATTAAATCTTTCTTAAATTCTATAGTTTTGCGCACTATTTTCCTCTTCTCTTCACCAGGTTCACCACTTCCACTTGCTTTCTTTGGTGCCATGATTAGGGGCTGATACACGATGCAAAAATAACAGTCCAATATCACGTAGTTCTCACCAAACACGTCTGCTTTTTAAAAAAAACATCTTAATTGAACAATACAAACTCATCTGCTCACAATAGACGCTACACGAGGAAGCTGTTTCTGTATGATTATTGCATAATAATGAGACACCGGACACCAGAGTGTTCATTATGTGCCGCTGCATTGAAGAATGCAGCGGCAATGCAGCGGTAAACAAATGCACGCACTTCACCCGTGCTGCTAGGGCAAACCATTCTGAAAAGAGGGGGGTTTCACTCCTCCTGCTTTTTTTTATTGAACAATACAAACTCGTCTGCTCACAATCGACGCTACACTAGGAAGCGTTTCACGCAACACGTCTGCTTTTAAAAAAAAATCTATTGAACAATACAAAAACGTCTGCTCACAATGCGAAGCTACACGAGGGAGCGCGGCTATGCGAGCAGGTTCTTTACGCGAGGGAGCGTCACTTCACTCTTCTCGGCTTCGCTACCTCCTCTCGGCTTCGCTTCCTCGTGTAGCGACGCTTCGTGTAGCGATGCTACACGAGGAAGCGAAGCCGAGAGGAGTGAAGTGACGCATTCAAGTGCGCTCAGTTAGTTCGAGAACCGAAATTTGTTCGTCATCCGAGGCATTAAAAACTCGAAATTTTAGTTCGAAAACCGAATTGTACGAGAACCGAGACGTTCGAAAACCGAGGTTTGACTGTATATGCAGTATATTTTATTTTATAGACTGAACTTCATTATTTCAGAAGTTCAGTGAACATGTTTACATTTGCATGTTTCATTTGCATGTGAAACAATAGTCAAACTAATGTCAAAGTTGTTCATGTTGAATTGTTAAAGCCAGAGATTTGCTTGCATTATTCATGTAATATGCACATTAATTGTTAGTTGTTGTTAGTTAGTTGATTTAAAACTGACATTTAATTCCTCGTCTCACCCCTCGGGTGGTGTCCGTCCCCCATTCAGCTCGGGTCCTCTACCAGAGGCCAGGAAGCTTGAGGATTCTGCGCAGTATCCTTGCTGTTCCCAGCACTGCGCTTTTCTGGACTGAGATGTCCGATGTTGTTCCCGGGATCTGTTGCAACCACTCATCTAGTTTGGGAGTCACTGCCCCGAGTGCTCCGACTACCACAGGCACGACTGTCACCTTTACCTTCCAGGCTCTCTCCAGCTCCTCTCTGAGCCCTTGGTATTTTTCGAGTTTCTCGTGTTCCTTCTTTCTGATGTTTCCATCACTTGGGACCGCTACATCCACTACAACGGCTTTCCTCTGCCCTTTATCTATGATCACGATATCTGGTTGGTTCGCCATTACCATCTTGTCAGTCTGGATCTGGAAGTCCCACAGCATCTTCGCTCGGTCATTCTCCATCACCTTCGGGGGTGTTTCCCATTTTGACCTTGGGGTTTCCAGTCCATACTCCGCACAGATGTTACGGTAGACAATGCCTGCCACCTGGTTATGGCGTTCCATGTAGGCTTTCCCTGCCAGCATTGTACACCCTGCAGTTATATGTTGGATCGTCTCAGGTGCCTCTTTGCACAACCTACACCTTGGCTCTTGCCTGGTGTGGTATATCTGGGCCTCAATGGCTCTGGTGCTCAGGGCCTGCTCCTGAGCAGCCAGGATGAGTGCCTCTGTGCTGTCCTTCAGGCCAGCCCTCTCTAGCCACTGGTAGGACTTCTTGAGATCAGCCACTTCAGTTATGGTCTGGTGGTACATCCCGTGTAGGGGCTTGTCCTCCCATGATGGTCCCTCTTCCAGCACCTCATCCTCTGTTCCCCATTGTCTGAGACATTCTCTGAGTATGTCATCCGTTGGAGCCTTCTCCTTGTATGTATATTGTATTGTATGTATTCATGGAGCTTGGATGTTTCATCCTGGACAGTGGCTCTCACACTCACTAATCCCCGGCCTCCTTCCTTTCGGCTTGCGTACAGTCTCAGGGTGCTGGATTTGGGATGGAACCCTCCATGCATGGTTAGGAGCTTTCGGGTCTTAACGTCCGTGGTCTGAATCTCTTCCTTTGGCCACCTTATTATTCCTGCAGCGTATCTGATCACTGGCAAGGCATAGCTGTTTATTGCCCGGGTCTTATACTTGCCATTGAGCTGGATTCTTAGGACTTGCCTCACCCGCTGGAGGTATTTGGCCGTAGCCGCTTTCCTTGTTGCCAGTTCATTTGTGATATATATATATATATATATATATATATATATATATATATATATATATATATGTTTACTCCACTGTTGTCGTATTCCTGTGTGGAGTTTGCATGTTCTCCCCGGGCCTGCATGGGTTTTCTCCGGGTACTTCGGTTTCCTCCCACATTCCAAAAACATGCATGGCAGGCTGATTGAGCACTCAAAATGTGTCCCTGGGTGTGAGTGTAAGCGTGGATGGTTGTTCATCTGTGTGCCCTGCGATTGGCTGGCAACCGGTTCAGGGTGTCCCCCGCCTTCTGCCCGAAGACAGCTGGGATAGGCTCCAGCACCCCTTGTGAGGATAAAGTGGATCGGAAAAGGGATGGATGGATGATCTTAAATAACCTTGCTCCACCGCATCTCTCGGAGCTCCTTCACATCGCTACACACTCTCGCAATTGTTAAGCCTGAGTGTAAACAATGACTGACTAACAGACATGCTGTATATGTAATTGGTATCACAAATGAACACTGAAAAAGGAAAAAATAAGACGATATGCTATTTGATGCTCATTATCTTCGAAATTGCCAATACTTTTACACACACATCTGAAGTAAATGATCATTGCAGTAGTGGTGTCAATACAGCTGCTCTGAGTTAACATGACCTACTGTAATTCCTCGTGTGCCAACAGCATTTGGGCACAGCCTTTTGCAATTTCTTTCTGCTAAATAAGAAACATTCCTCCCGTCTTGCTTCCTAAGTTTTGCTAGGAGACACGAGTTACAGGGTCAACAGCTGGTTGAGGATATGGCAATAGATGAATGAACAAAAGGTTCTCAAGCTTGCCGAAAACACACTGGTGGTGTGTGAGGGTTTGGGGGTACTTCTTCCCCTGAAAAGCCAACAGCTGGGATGGGTTGGAAGTTGCCCGGAGGCTTGCGAGTCACACTTTCCCAGACCATATGGGGGAGGTTAGGCTGAAGCTAACCCCATGCCTTTCCTCTTCACATCCGAAACTTCCCATTCCCATTAAGAAGGGTCTGGAGAATGCGGAGGCAGAAAAGTAAAAGAGCATGACCGTCCAGTATTTACCAGACCCATCTCCAAAGCCGCCCACCCAACACTACCCTTCATCTATGTCCAAATCAAATAAAGCAGGAAGCTTCTGAGACGGAGGGGTGTTTATTGATGGCTTATTCAGCTTCTCCATTCCCTGTCCTGTCTTTAGTGCTCTATTACTCTATCCGCCACTTTTGACAAGTTCAAAATGAAGTGTTGTCATTGCATTTTTAAGCCAAATGGTTGAAAATTAAATGGACAAACGTGGTTATGACTTCTTTTGAGGGGCAATTTGTCTTCAATTGAGCGACTGGGAAATTACATTGCTCCAAGAGAGTTGAGAACAGAGCTCAGGGTTGAGCTGCCGCCGTGTTACTATCTTAACTACAGTTGTCAGTAGTGTGTTTTCAACATCAAATAGCCTTTCAGTCATAAGCTGCTTTAATTGTCATAACATACAGTAGGAGCCACAAAAGTTACATTTCCGCAGGCAGTTCGGGGCCTTAAATGCAGCCCTTCCTTTTCTCTTACCTATCTATCCTACTCCTGTTGACTGCCCCAGGTCGTGTATAAAACGATGCCCGTGAATCGTCTGATAACGCTGCCAGCACAATGGAAGGCGTGCAGCTGGAGATGGGGCAGAGATGCATACATTTCCTGAATCCCCATGGTCTGAACAAACTTAAGTTTCTGATCAAGTAACTCCAAAATTCCAAACAATACAGAAACAAAGATATTCCATTGTATTTGAATCGATATTTACAGTCATCTGTTTGACTCAACCATTTGACAAACATAATATAACATAATACAGTCAAACCTCGGTTTTCGGACGTCTCGGTTCTCGTACGGTTTTTGAACTAAAATTTCGAGTTTTTCATGCCTCGGATGACGAACAAATTTCGGTTCTCGAACTAACTGAGCGCACTTGAATGCGTCACTTCACTCCTCTCGGCTTCGCTACCTCGTGTAGCGACACTACCTCGTGTAGCGACGCAACACGAGGTAGCGAAGCGGAGAGGAGTGAAGTGACGCTACCTCGTGTAGCCGCGCTCCCTTGTGAAGCGGCGCTCCATCGTGTAGTCGCGCTCCCTTGTTTCTCGTCGCAACACAGGAAGCGACCATTGTGAGAAGGCGTTTTTGTCTTGTTCAACAGCTTTTTTTAAAAAAGCAGACGCGTTTGGTGAAACGCTTCCTAGTGTAGCGTCCATTGCAAGCAGACGAGTTTGTATTGTTCAATAAAAAAAAGCAGACGTGTTTGGTGAGACGCTTCTGTTAGGTTGAGTGAAATCCCCTCTTTTCATAATGGTTTGCCCTAGCAGCACGGGGGGAGTCCGTGCGTTTGTTTACGGCCATCCGTTTTCAATGCAGCGGCACATAATGAACACTCTGGTGTCCGGTGTCTCATTATTATGCAATAATCATACAGAAACAGCTTGTGAGCAGACGAGTTTGTATTGTTAGATTAAGAATGTTTTTTTAAAAAGCAGACGTGTTTGGTGAGAACTACGTAATATTGGACTGTTATTTTTGCACGGTGTATCAGCCCCTGATCATGGCACCAAAGAAAGCAAGTGGAAGTGGTGAACCTGGTGAAGAAAAGAGGAAAATAGTGCGCAAAACTATAGAATTTAAGAAAGATTTGATCGCGAAATATGACTCAGGTGTTCGTGTGTCTGTGTTGGCGAAGGAGTTCGGGATGCCGAAATGCCCCGCCTACTGCCTGCTGACAGCTGGGATAGGCGCACGCCCCACGACAGATAGAGAGAGAGAGAGGGAGAGATGTTCCTTCAATTTTTATGTTACGATGTTACCGTTAAAATTGGTGAAAATAAAGTATATTACAGTTTGTTTGTACAGTATTTTACATATTACCTGCTCTCCTATTACATTTGTACAGTTTATGGTGTGAAATTGTAAAAAAAAAAGTGCTTTAAAAAAGTTGTTTTCTTGACTTGGAACGGATTAAAACATTTGACATTGATTCCAATGGGAAACATGGTTTCGGTTTCCGAACAATTCCAGACAAACAGTCTTCTGGAACGGACTAAGTACGAAAACCGAGGTTTGACTGTAACAGACTTTGTAAATAGGGTTGGGCAACGTTTGAATTTGGAGGATTACGGGTCCGATTCCGGTTCTTCAATTTGATTTCGGTTCCTAACAATTCTCAATTCCAATTCTTAAAAGAGGGAGCACATCAGAGATATTTTAGGGAAACTATGAACTTATGTTCTTCACTTTTGTGAACTTTACTATGTTAGTTATTTTAAACCAGTATAATAATATCAAACCTGTGAACTTGACTTTTTTTACAAGAAAGTAGCAGCATCTTATTAAACAACCATTGAAGGGCAAAAGTGTTTTTTTCCATTAGAAAGAAAATATTTTGACAAACTGCTGCATTCGAGAAGCACATAAGCAAAATGTAGGCTATATACTGTGTAATCTAAGCAGGCCACATAACATATGCTCAGCCATCTCGTTACCTCTGCGTCCCGCGTCCTAGACGCATAATTTTCCCGCGGGACGCACATTTCCAAATAATATGCGTTTTTGGGACGCAAGGAAATTTCTCAGTCAAAACAAATGAAAAAAAAACTACGGCAGGCCTGAGGATTTCACGGTAACTGTCGTAACCGGTAGCCTGTCATTTAACCATAAAAGTCACAGCACACGAGTTGACTACGCGATCGAATCTCTCCTGTGTGATCAACACGATTTCACTGTGCCTGTATGTGTGTTTGTGGTGTGGTGTGTGGGTGTGTTTCTTCTCATTTACTTTCGCTTTGTTTTGAGTGTTGGGGGGGCGGAACAGACACAGGGTTCGTACGGGTCCTTAAAAAGTCCATAAAAATTAACCTGCGGTGTTCATTTCATTTGTGTATGTCATTTTCCCCACCCTTCTAATTCGTAGTTTTGTCGGAAAATGCAGGACCTGGTACCCGCTCTGCTTTTCCTGCCGTCTGCGATTAGTTCCGACGATGATCACGTGATCACTTCGGGTCATTCCGGGAAACAACAATAGATTGACGCCATCCTGGGGCAGTGAATGGATGGTTTGATTGTCGGCTCGGCAAACAATTACCGTATTTTCTGGAAAAATCTATTCATCGAATTTATCGATCTCAACAAGTGACAGACAAATATGTAGCGACGCCACTCGAGCGAAGCGCGCCTCAGCAGTCGATAGTCCGCTGCTCTCTGCTGTGTGTGCGTCAGCTAAGCTTAGCTCGGCTAGGCTAGCTTTTTGTTGTCGTAGATCAAAGCGTATTTGATTTGTGAAGTCGGTTGCTTGGGTGAAACCAAAAGACGTGCGCGTGCGTACATGTTCGCGCGGACGCACACAGCAGAGAGCAGCGGACTTTCGACTGCTGAGGCGCGCTTCGCTCGAGTGGCGTCGCTACAAATATTCCGGGACAATGCTATTTTCAAGTGGGGTGGCTGGAGAAGCCGGAGGTCCGTGTTTGGGTCGGAAAAATTGCTGGCGATTATACGTCGGCCTACTGCCGAGTGTGCAAGAAGGGCATCTCCGTGAGAGGTGAAAGGTCATAGCCTCCTGGTCAAGTCAAATTCATTGAGGCACACAGCAAAACAGAAGAAAATTAATCGCCAAGAACTTGCAAAAGAGATTGAGGAGAAAACTAAATCACTGTCTGCTATTCCCTAATTGTCATATCAGTTTCATATTTGTCATTATAAAACATGTCTGATCATTGAAGGTGATATGAGGGAAAATAATAGGGTTGGACCATTTGGGATTTAGACTTCTGACATGCATTTCAGCTGTTCAGGTATACTGGATATTGCTAAAATGGGCAATCAGTACTATTGTTAGTGAAACCAGATTTTTCTAAACCCTGTCCAGGTGACCCATATGACCATTAGCTCTGTTCTTAGTGTTGTTTATTCGAAAATAAATTGAAGTTTTAAATTTTCTCAATTTAAATTTGTGTTTTATTTGAGAATTAATGAAAACATTTTTTTTCATTTTCCGACCTGTGATACAGGTAGCAAAGTGAAAATTTGACATACAGTATGTCAAATAAAGGGTTAAGTGATTGGAAAAGGTCCATAAATAAAAAGCAAGTGGAAGAGTGGGAACCCTGAGACGTTATGTGTGCATGCGGGTTGTTATTTTAGTCCGCAAACTGAGGAATCGCACAGATTAAAGTTTGAGATGGCGGCGAAAAAAAACCACACAAAGGTCTACTACCTTTAATTACAACATTTAAGAAATGGGAATGCCAGTCTGACTTTTCGTATGAATCGTCCGAAGAGCATATCACTAAACTCACCTGTGACGTATGCACAGAACACGAGAGCGAGATACGACGAGTTGTGTGAAGGCTGGGGTGTCATTAAACAGATTAAAGCATAGAATCACATACACAGACGCTTGCTAAACAAACAACATGGTGCATTCGAGACCTTCGCAACATCTGGAAATTGTAAAGACACTCTGTTATTCTGCACATTGTTTTTTCTTGATTATAACATTTTAAAGATCAGGAGAAGCCAAAATTGAAATAACGATTTAAATTTTGATTCATTGTCCTGTCTATGTTGTTATTTTTCCCTGATCCGCGTTTTAAACAGTAATTGTAGTTGTCAAATAATACTGGTGGCTAGACTGAATTCTTCCCACAGTATCATTGACATACTTTAATATTTGTGTACATTGTTTCTTAAAAATTCTATAGCGGATAATATATGCCTTAAGTGTTTGTTCGCACCACAGCAGGAGTGTAACTGAGGGTTACCGGTCCATGAATTAAGGTTGGGGACCACTGCCCTACTATATCCCCCCTTCCTTCTGCACCCACACACACACACAGACACACACACACACACACACACACACACACACACACACACACACACACACACTCACACACACTGCCCTAACCCCACTGCTGTGCCCTTACTGAAACTACTGCTTGAGATATTAATGAATGTACAAATCAGCTTGCCGCCATAGAGATTGGGGAGCACAAGAGATACAAGGGACTAGCAGTACAGGTACTGGGAAAGGTGACCTTAAAGAAGCATGAAAAATGGGACAAAGTGAAAAAGTAGACACTGAATGAAGTGGCTTGTTGACAAGTTCGGATTGACACACTGTGGTAAATGTCTGAACGGAAGGGTTCTGGGGTGGACACTGAGGGTTAATCAATAGAAAAACATGACAAAACATGACAAGGGTTTGAATTCTGACCGGGAAGTGACCATGAAAACCAATATCAGTCTCTAAATCAGAATCTGAATCAAAAATGAAGTTGACCAAATCTGGCCATCTTCAAAATCACGGTCTAAAAACAAAACATGAGGCGGTAAAATAGAAGGAGAATGTGAAAAACTAAGACAAGTAGAGAGGTGAGAGAGACGTGGAGGAAAAGACAGAGCTTACACGAAGGGTGTGAAGGTGTTCGGCAGACTGAGGGCGGTAGCAGGAAGACGACGCTTGCGACGGCCTGGGGGACCCAATGAGGGGACTCGACACGAGGGGTTGCTGGTGATATAGCAAAGCAGCCGGTGAGGCAATCACTCCTTGGTTGGAGGTGTAGGGCTAGTTAGGGGCAATTGGTGACGTCTGCGGCTCGATGGATCGTGTCTGAATCTGCTGGGTCCATGAGTGGTCATTACATACTGACACATCAAGAATCTGTGCTTGAGGGTTGCGCTTTCTCAGCAGCACGCATGTACCAACACTGATTTTGATGGAGGGAACAGTTTGTTTTTTTGTTTTTTTTAGTGCCTGTAATGGCCGCAATTTTTCACAGCCCCGTTTTGTTCAGCGGAGATGTCGGCGCTATTAGACAGCCTGCCTTGTTGCGGCTGAATGGATGTCTGCTGAAACTGAGGATGATGAGAGAGGAGTGTCGGCGTGGAGCACAGATGCCTATTTGGAACTGAGAGTCGGTGCTTGGAATTGAAGCGGATTTACACGGGACAGGAGAAGTGAACAAATCTCTTTTTTGTCAATGGATGCTTGTTTACTTTCAAGCTTAGCTTATAGCAGACGTCATGTGGGACGTGATGCACGCTTTGTGCATGACGTCTCTGATCCACCGGTGAAAGGACACTTATACCCCTTTCACACTGAAATTAGTGGGTAGTAGTGATCCGTGGCAACAAGCAACCAATTGGCATATTGTCCCTTTCCCACTGACCAATAGAAGGCAATTCTGCGCCTCCACCACTTTGTGTCTGGTTATGTCGCCACGCTGTGATTGCGTCGATGATACTGCGACAGATTTCTGGTAAACAAAGCAACATGGAAGCGAGTGTTATTTCTTTTATCATGCTTTTTACAGTCCTCAAAATGGTCGAAAAGCAGCGGAGGGTCAACTCTTTGCTAATACTGGGACAACAGCTTAAGGGGCGATCTCCTAGCTTTGTTGTGGGGGCGTGCTATATACGAGGCCGATGGCACGCGATGTTATGACGCATTACGTACCGCCCTGTCATCACGTAATTACCGGGAAGTCCCGTGTTAGGCTTTCAAACTGCAAGCGGAAGCGATCGGTAGGCGATCACAACCCGCCTCCGATGGCGTGCTGGTGGACACGGATCGACAGTGGCCAGTGAGCCTTTCCCACTGCCCAAAAAAGCATGTTTACCCGTGGTTTTGCGGCAGTGGGAAAGGGGTATTAGATTTCCCCTCTTTCATCTATAACTGCTTCAAACAACAAGGCACATGCAGGAATAGTTTTTACGATTGAATGACTGTCCATGTCTTACGTGTTTCATAGCTTCAGTGAAGCTATGTGGGTCGGACAGTTTGATTGGTGAAACTTCACTTGTAAAGAAAAATAAATCCAGTACTGCTGCATCCTTCCGTCATTCATTCTCTGCTTTGTCTCTCAAAGCTCAGAATCGGATCTCATCGGTCAAATCCACTCTGTCAAAACTGGCCAAAAGTAGATTTTAGGCAGTGCTGTGTATGCATTTCAAAGAGTAGGCTCCAGAACATGATATAGTGGAGTGAGTTGTTTGAGCTCAAGGAAGTGGCAACACAAGAACAATAAAATAGGCCAGTGTTCCCCAACTAGGGGGATACGTAAATTGCCAGCCATATGTGGAAATATTTTATAATTTATTTCCAAGATGGGAAGAAAATATTCTCAGCTATGACATAAGCCTGTCCAATAAATTGGTGTTTAATAATGAATTGTAACACAAACATAGTTGGCTTGAGTATAAACGTTTGAGTTGGACATGAATGTGCAATTACAAAAAAAAGCATATAAAATAGTTCAGATTTATCAGAACTAACTAGTAATGCCAACTAATTTGACATATCAGAGACAAACTATCAGAGACAAACACCCACCCACCTGAGTGCCCACAAATTTCGTTTAACTCCCACAGGATATGTAACCTTCCCTGTTTACTGCTGTTCCAGAAACTTTTACACAAAAGATCAGTTGAAAGATTAGCAGTTATTCTCTCTCTGAACCCATTTGAACTGTTGTATCCTTTTTTTTTTCCCTATGACATCTTAACATCAACAATTTGGTCCGTATATTTGGCCAAGGCCAGAACTCAACTGGTTTTATTGCTCTTGAAATCTAAATGGGGAAGACATTTCCTGATGGACACGCCTGCAGGCTCACAAAAGAGAATATAAACTGGACCTGAAGCAGATGTGATAACAAACGAGATATGGCGTGGTTGTGAGCTGAACACTTAGTTGTTTTTGTTGATAATCTAAAGAGCTTCATGGAGTCTAATTGGAGGTTTGTCAATGAAAATACAGGAAAACCGTTCAGAACATCCAAACACTACTTTGTACTCTTAAAACACTGCCATGTCCTAGCTTTCACACATGCCAAATTATCCGTATTAGAATAAAACCATTGTTTAATAAATTTAAATGCCCAAAATATCAAATATGAAGACTCAAAATTTTGAAAGAACTTACGTGTGCTGGGTATAAAAACTGGCACATTTTGATTTTCGTGCTAGGGCAAGTCAAATTTACCATGTTTGGGAATTTGGAAGACCGTGCTATGCCCTGTTGAGTATTCCGGCAGACCAAGAACACTTTCTTTGACATGCCCCCATTTCACCTAACAATTTGTTGACTGAAAGTCGACTAGTCTTAAGACCAACTCCTAGCAGGTCACAGTTGTGGCACAGGCGGTGTAATGCAATTTCTGGTTAATTTGAATGTGTAGGCAGACAGATTATGTACTCTGGTATATGTGGTGGATGTAATTTTATTTCATTCATAAACATGGCAACAGCATGCATTGAACCCTCTGCATCATTTTAATAATCAATTTATTGAATGCATCATTACTATCCATCTTTCCATCCATTTTCTAATCTGCTTATCCTCACGAGAGTCGTGGGCATGCTGGAGCCTATGCCAGCTGTCTTCAGGCCGTAGGCGGGCCTTAACCCAAACTGGTTGCCAGCCAATTGCAGGACACACAGAGACAAACAACCATTCACGCTCACAATGAAACCTTGGGACAATTGAGAGTGTTCCTTTTAACCTGCCATGCAGGTTTTTGGAATGTGGGAGGAAGCATGAGTACCCAGAGAAAACCCATGCAGGCAGGGGCTGAACATGCAAAGTAAACATAGGAAGGCCGGAGCAGGAATCGAATCCTGCACCTCTGCACTGTGAAGCCGATGTGCTAACCACTTCGTCCACCATGCCACCTATCATTATTATCATCATCTTTCCAATTGTTTTTTTTTTAAATAACCTCCTGGGCTGTGGCAGAGTTAGTGGGGGGGCTTGTCACATGAATGATTGGGGTGGAAGGCATCTCCAAGTGCCCATTTCACAATCAATATCTGTGATCACCATATAAACATACTTTGCATCGATTGCCTCCATGGACCCGAACGAGTCTGTTTCTGTTTCTGTCATGTCAAAAACTATGTGTGCCTCTCTTGCCCTGGCTTTAAAAAAAATGAGAAGAGCCGCTTCCAGTGGCTGGGAAGCAAGTCGACTCTGTTCACTCCCACAACAGTGCAAATGCCCTTTTCTAATTGCGCCCATCTGTGAAAATATCAAAAGAAAGAATTCCACCTGTGCACATTGTTGGACTGCTGCTAGACTTGCCAGTCTTAGTAAAGCTGCATTTGCCATGTCTCCCACACTGCTCGCAACTTCATTTTGGACATTTCTGTTCATTACCATGGCAACCAAGCATAACAGTAAAAGTTATGCTTTGTTCACGCTTCCCCCATAGTGTGTATCGCTACCGTGCTGGTTCTTCGGTGTGGTTCACCGGGATGTCAAAAGATATGTTCGTCGGCAATCCTGCAATCTTTTTGTTGTATTTTAAAATGCAAAGTATGCTTGTCCCTCATCACTTGCCATAGCTCAAGCGGTATTTAGGAATCTGGGGATTGGTTGAGAGAACAGTTGGTAATGGAATCCAAGTGAGGCCGGCAGAGTGGCAGAATAAAGGATTAAAATCTCCAAGAAAACGTTTTTATTTCATATAATGCAGAACATTTCACTTTTTACTGCAGTAAGAGCGGAAGTTAGCCAGCTTTTTCTTCTAATCCACTGGATGTTGCTGAGCCACGGTCATCCTTGCCCAGATGGATAGATGGTGCCGTTTCATAAAACAAAAGCACCAAGCACCGTGATCTATTAGTTGATCTCTCGCAGTTACTCGATTCCCATGCTCCTCCGCGTAACTGATAGCTTGCAGTTTAAACTGTACTTCGTAAGCGTGTCTCTTCATAGGTGCCATTTTCGGGATGTTGTTTTGCACAATACATGTACCAGCACCAACTGGGGGCGTGCCTTTAGCGTCTTCTTTCGCACCCACCCTTTCCACTTCAATGTCTGCATGCTGTCCTCAGTTACGGCCGCCTTTCCTCAATATAAGCAATGTGTCGGCACAGCATCAGTCTGTCAAGCGGGCCCGTCATCTGTCACACAACAGCATTCACAGATTTTGGAACTTGATACATACACAAAGCAACCCGCATTATTAGGTGCCCCGTCCATTTTGGAGAAAATTTAAGACTTTTTTGTGCATCTTATGGTTGTGAATATACGGTAAACAGATAAATTATACAAGGTGTATGAGTAGTAGCGGGCCTTTATACCCTTCGAACCGCAACCACAGGAAAACAAATCTTGGTCAATTAACACATGTAACAAGTGGAAGATAAAATTGACATATAGATTGTACATGGCCCGGTGGACGAATGGTTAGCATGTCGACCTCACAGTCAAGAGGTTCCAGGTTCAATTCCAGCTTTGGCCTTCCTGTGTGGAGTTTGCATGTTCTCCCCGTGCCTGTGTGGGTTTTTATCGGTACTCCGGTTTCCTCCCACATTCCAAAAATAGGCTGTTTAACCCTCATGCAGTATTTTTAAGCGGCTGCATGAAGGGTATTACGTCCCAAAAATGTCCCTCTTCCAATGTGCAACAACTTTTTTCACTTTTAATTTTTTTTCACTTTCAACCCCTCAAAATGTTCAGTGGGAATTGGCCAAGACATAGATATACATCCTATGCAAAATTTCAGCTTCGTGGAGTTATTTTTCACTGTTTTGTCTGTGGTGTCCATTTGTCCAACGGTCCAAAATCGTCCAAAGTGTCCAAAATGTCCAATTTTGGGAGAATTACTGCATGGGGGTTAAACACACTAAATTGTTCCTAGGTGTGAGTGTGAGCGTGTACGGTGGTTCGTCTCTGTGTGCCCTGCGTTTGGTTGGCAACCAGTTCAGGATGTCCCCCGCCTGCTGCCCGAAGACGGCTGGGATTGGCTCCAGCACCCCTTTTGAGGATAAGCGGAGCAGAAAATGGATGGATGGATGATACTGTATGAATGCCACTAATGATACTCTAATATGTTGTTGTTGTTTTTTGTTTTTTGCTCTTGTATTAGAGGGGCTGCCCTCAGGCGTGCCTGAATTTACTGTGAAGGTGAATGGGATAAAAAAAAGGACTGCTGTTCGGAATGTGATGGGCTGTTTGAGGAGATGAAAGTCTGGCTCAGACTGCATCCCTCCAGAAACCCTACCAGCTATCATAGCCTCTCTGACTAAAATATGTTAGTGCTCACTCCTCTCGCGCCATCTTTTCTCTCTCTTTTACACACACACACACACACACACACACACACACACACACACACACACACACACACACACACACACACACACACACACACACACTTACTCCAACCTACAGTTGAGTGCTACATTTACAACATTACAATTACCCAGCCCTACTGTGAAAGCTTCATTTTTACTCATTCTCTGCGACTTTGGTGTGCATCAAAATCAGAAATTGTTTTCTAGTAGCTCTGACCACTACAGTAGCACTTGAAATTTTTGAGCATATTGGAATTGACTCATGATCAATAAAGAGTCAGAGTAATGTCTTCCCTTATTGTCGTCGTTGTATGTTATTGTACTATGTTCATGTCAACACTATACAGTCATTTGTAATCAAAGTACATTGTGATATACTTAATTATTTTGAGTAAAAATACAGACACACATGGTCATTCCGCTGAGTATGTTAAAGATTGTCCACAAAAATACGATGATTTATGAAATCAGACAAAAATGCTTATGATTCAGTCAATCACTGATGTTCTCCATTATTGATGAGCTCAACAAAGCAATGTGTTACTTGTGCTGTGTCGACAGGTTCTAAATAATGAATTGTCTCCACTCATGGTTAACATATCTGTTAGTTTCCATTTTATTTTCATCAGTTTTTGGCCTTTGCACTAATCATCATTGCTTTCTTTGTCTTTTGCATGTGGTGGTTTCCTTGTGGTGATCCAGGTGAGTGCTATGTATTTGCTTCCTATTCCTGAAACACTGTCCTGACAATTGGTCTCCACTGGCATGTTCTGCATTACTGTCAGACACCCAACAGACAACAGTCCCACATGGGAATCTTGTTTTGGTTCTAAATTCCCTATTCAAGTATGTTTTTTTTGGGACTGCCATTTTTGGAGCCTCTTGTCCCAGCCCTGGTCTGGACACTTCTCCATAAAAAAAAAAAACACATTATAATTTATGGCTGGTTGTTTGGATGCTGCTAAAATTGTGGTTTTCAGTGTGTCTGTGCATAGGTTGATCGGGTGGTTGTCAAAGTGGCGATAGTATCAGATTATGATAAATAGTAGAGTTGTGGGTCGTAGATGTAAAGTCAACACATCTATGCTCACATCAAAAGTGGTCATACTTTTATCCTCACCGATATGTGTTTGTGCATTGTGCATGAGGGCAGGAAATCACGTGTTTGATATTTGGAGGCAGATCAGCTGCTGACTTGCTGTTGTGTAGAAATGAGCATTGTGAAACTTGCTGCCATAGGGCAAGAAGGATGGGATAAAGACGGAAAGTGTTCTGAAGAAATAACTACAACCACACTGCCATTTTTGTTTGGCTTGCAGATATTCACAGGGATGCCATTTTGTTCGCCTTGTAGATATTCATAGATATGCCATGTGTTTTGTGTTGTGAGGAAAACATTTCTAGAAATGTTTTCCTCACAACATTTCTATGTTTTCTATGTTTTCCTCACACTCATGTGAAACTAGTTCATTTCCCTGTGAATGTCCGGATCTACTATTCCAGGTACCTATATCACCGACCAGACATTTGATAGTGTATTAGTAAATCATTGTACAAATTAGATGCGTTGATTACCAACCTTCACATTCTCCACATGCCCTAGCCAGTGTGAGAAGATCTAACATGCATCACAAGACTTCAATCTACGTATATAAAACAGGAAGACATGTTTTACGGCTCAGGAGCAGTGAGATGATTTTGACCAGCACAATGGCAAAACAAACGGGGCACTTCGAGAGTGAAGGGGAATTTGTCATGCATGGCTACAAACTAAACATGAAATGTTGATGTTGTCCATTTGTGTGGATTTCAGTGTGAGTGTGCCTGAGAAAAATGGGACAAGTTAGATTGTACGCTGCCTCCTACGTATTCATGAATTCTTGCATCACCGTGTTTCTGTTGTTCCTTTGACGGCAGATACAAATATTGAACAGGACAAGACATTAACGCTTCACCAGCACCTTGCCTCCATTGTTTCATCTCTCATCATCAATTTTCTGTCTTTTGGCATGGTACTGGGTTTCCTCTGAGCTGGAGTGCTCACTGTGTGCTGGGTGTCATCAGTAGATGGCACAGCCACCATGTCATACAAAAATGATTTTGGAAAACAAATGCAGGATGCATTAAACACTTGCCGGCTCGTTTGCAGCTTTTGAAACATGTTGAGCAAACTGGTTAGAGAGTCTTTAGTAATTTAAGGTGAACATTTGCGGCTCTGTAATGAAAGAATCTATCCAAGATGAAGCTATGGTTATTCATGCTACATCTCATTTCATTTGGTCTTTTGAAAGACCAGATATGGTTTAAGACAAAAACAAGAAGCCTTCTACACAACCTTAACCATTGATGCTGTTAACTTCAAAAGACATCAACACCGAGTGCACAAGTAACGCAAATTGAAATGTACACTCAAAGTGAGGGATTTGTTCAAATTAAACTCTTAAAGATGTTGTGAAAGCGGAAACAAATATGGTGACCTTTACTTTATTTTCACAACACTCCACAAAAGCCTGGACCAGGGGTGCCAAACTGATTTTTGTCATGGGCCACTTTTTAGTTAGAGTTTCCCTTGGACGGCCATTATGACTGAAACCATATAAAAAAATAAAAAAATTCAAGAATAACAGTTTATTCAACTATTGTTTAAGTTACTGTAATGAGGTGTTTGGTCACAAAAAATGCTTACAATATGTATATCATTTATTAAATATGAGAATTTAACATTTCGGTTGAGATTTTATCAAGCATCATAGAAGTTGACATGTTTGATTTGCTTTCACGGGGGCATAAAATGATGTGGTGGGCCAGATCTGGTCCCCCGGGCCTTGAGTTTGACACCGGTGGCCTAGACCATATAGACAGTCTTTATGACTGTGCAATTTTTGAAAAGAA